>CM046384.1:10135821-10644651 GCA_025413485.1 Ficus microcarpa | reverse complement strand
TGGGCGTTATGGCCGATGGGAGGGGCCTGGCTCTGTACCCATCTATGGGAACATTTTACTTACACAATGGACAAAGTAAGCTCTTGCTGCTCTTCTTTCTCTTTCTATAATCTTTTTACTTTCTTTCAAAGTTTGACGCCTTGTTTGAATTCATTATTGACTTTTTTTTTTTTTTTTTTTCCTCCTTTATGAGAGGAGAGTACACATTAGATTGCTAATATATTCTACGTAATTAGGATTTTCTAAAAAATAAGGCATATCCTTTGTTGGAAGGATGTGCATTGTTTCTGTTGGATTGGTTGATTGAAGGCCACGGAGGATATCTGGAAACGAATCCATCTACTTCTCCAGAGCACATGTTTGTTTCCCCAGAGGGCCAGCCTGCCAGTGTGAGCTACTCAGCAACCATGGACATTTCAATCATAAAAGAAGTTTTCTCCGAAATTGTTTCAGCTGCTGAGGTTTAGCTCTTGTTCTTACATTATGAGCATTCTCTCGAGTCCTGTAAAAGCTTTGTACTTTTTGGTAACGGTAATTCTCATAACCAGATTTTGGGAAGAAGTCAGGATGCTGTTATTGGAAAAGTCCGGGAGGTTCAATTGAAGCTTCCACCAACAAAGATTGCTAGAGATGGTTCCATTATGGAATGGGTAAGCCATTATTTTGAATTCAGAACCTTATTAAGATCCTATCATCTATTACGTCCAATGACGGTCATTGATTTTGAGAACCTCTTCATTAAATGTGGGCATGTGTATATATCCTCTCTCCTTTATGGCAGGCACAAGATTTTGAGGATCCAGATCCGCATCATCGACATGTATCCCATCTTTTTGGCCTGTTTCCAGGGCACACAATAACTCTAGATAAAACTCCAGACCTCTGCAAAGCTGCAGATTATACCCTTTTCAAAAGAGGTTTGTGTATAATACTAAATGAAACTCGACAAGGTTGTTTGTACTTTGGTGATCTCGATCTCACTTGGGAAATGCTAATCGCTTCATGATCATCTTGTGTTTTGTTTCTTTTAAACAGGAGAGGAAGGCCCAGGATGGTCAACTACATGGAAAGCTGCATTGTGGGCCCGTCTTCACGATAGCGAGCATGCATATCGTATGATCAAGCATCTTATCAACTTGGTGGATCCAGATCATGAGAGTGATTATGAGGGAGGATTATACAGTAACTTGTTTACAGCTCATCCTCCATTCCAGATAGATGCGAACTTTGGGTAGGCCACATTCTTTGCACATTTTAAGTCCACGATCAACTTTGCTCCGCATTGCAAAGCATCGTCTTCATCAAATTTGCATACCGAATTCACTAAACAAGAATTCATAGAATAAGATGCAATACAAATTTTAAGAGCATTAATATCAAAGCATAGACTTAGAGATGCACGTAAAAGCATTACTGATTAACTACATTGGTTGTTCTCCGTGTTTTTGCCCACAGTTTTTCAGCAGCAATCGCGGAAATGCTTGTCCAGAGTACCACCAAGGACCTCTTCTTTCTTCCTGCATTGCCGCGTGATAAATGGGCAAATGGTTGTGTAAAAGGACTCAAGGCACGGGGTGGGGTGACGGTGAACATCTGCTGGAAGGAGGGAAATCTTCATGAAGTTGGCCTTTGGTCAAGGGATCATAATTCTATTAGAACGTTGCACTATAGAGGGACGACGGTAATGGCAAACATTTTGTCCGGCCGAGTTTACACGTTCAACAGAAGGCTAAAATGCGTCAACACTTGCTCTCTTTAAGAAGAAGCTCTTCTTCTTCTCTCTCACTCTCTCTTTTTTGTCTTGAAATTGTACCTTCCCAATAAATTTTTGTGAGCAGATTTGTCTCTGATTCTTTGTTAGTGTTTTGGAGTTTGTTGTTTTGAATAAGCTAGACAATCATTCAAGGTATTTGTTTCATGTATTACTGACTACGGAAACGTCCAATTCAAGCAAGAATAATGCGAGCATGATTTTTTGAGTTTTCACAGGTGAAACGTGTTGAATTAGTTCATTTCAATTTGTTTGAATTTGGCCCTTAAAAAATAGAGGTATCAATTTAAACCCATACACTCAAAATGAAACAAAATCCTCCCCTACCCGTCCCAAGTTTTATCATAACTTCGGTGTTTTCTTAAATTACTTATTAAGGAAGTAATTTTTCTAGTTTGTGTGTTAATTTTTTTTTAACGATTTTAATCACATAGAAGTTACTAATTATCAAAGAGTAATTTATATGTGGGTCTTCTGATGACACATGATTAAACTTGTTAAAAAATTAATACCTTAATGAAAAAAAAATAAATTTACGAGTGTCTCAAATGAGACACCCCCAATCTTCGTAGACCAAATATGGCCTTTTTTTTTTTTTTTTTTGAAATTAGAGATGAGAAAATTTAAATTTTTTATCTTTTAGTAGAGTTATATATGAAATTACTGTTAAATCAAATATAATTACAAATTATATTTGACATTAATCCAAATTAATAAAGATAAATAAATTAACAAAATATTGTAGTGCTCGTTTGATTCGCCAACTTGAACCTAAAATTTTCATATCAGTTTTTGTCTTTTTTTGAAAAAATTTTTTGTTTTTTTCTGAAAAAATTTTTTATCTTTTCTAAAAAAATTTTTTTATTTTTTTTAAAAATCAATAAAAAATTACTATTAAAACTTAAAATTTCCGACTCAAATTAGTGAGCCGTAATTTGTTTTTCTGTGGCCATCTTTCCAGGCGTAGAAATATAAATTAATCTCAACAAAAATACACATACGTAAATTAATTAATAAATGACGATAAATTGGCGGGTAATTAAAACAAGAGTCGTTGGTCTTCCCCTTACCAGCATAGTTTCACTCCGACTACAAACTGCAACTTCAAAGGCTTTATTCTTCTTCTTCTGATGGAAATGGAAGATGAAGAAGGATCGGTTATTGTGCAAGAGAAGAACATGGACGATCGAAGTTCCAGGCCTCTGAAAGTAACGTTCAAGGATCCCGCCAAGCACTGGACTGAGGCCCTTCCCATCGGCAATGGCCGCCTCGGCGCTATGGTTTGGGGAGGCGTCTCCTCCGAGATTATCCAGCTCAATGGTAAACCCAAAAAAAAAAAAAAAAAACAAACAAACAAACTTTTTTCTACTTTCCTGTCGAAATCTCTTGATCTCGATGAATCTATATGTTTGGTAAACACGAAAATGTCTAATGAAGTTCTGGAATTGTTTGGAAAACAAAGAGAAACTAGTTTTTCGCTCTAGGTTTTGAATCGGTTTCGAATCGTTGTGCAGAGGACACTCTCTGGACTGGGACGCCAGGGAACTACACTAACCCTAATGCTCAAGAGTCGCTGGAAGAAGTTAGGAAACTCGTCGTCCATGGCGATTACGCCGCAGCCACTGAAGTCGCAGCCAAATTGACCGGAAATCCCGCTGAGGTTTGTCAAGAGAAATCTATCTTCTCTTCGTTCTTATTATTTTATTTTTCTTTTTCATGGAGTTCCTTCATGTAATTATTCGGTTAGTGTTGGAATTGTTTGATCATCTGAAACTAACACATGCTATTTTTGATGTTTAATCAGGGATTTAGAGCTTGTTTGTGATAGAAGACAAGTAAAAGTCCTAATTTCTGAGTTACAGTTTGGATAATATTCTCTAAAAAGGAATTTGCTATAATGATGACGATTTCTTACTAAGCACCTTACAAGGTGCACAGTGTAAATTCAAGCCGCGTACTCTCAAAGTTATGCCAAGTAGGTCCTTACAAATGTCAATAATAGTTTTACTGGAAATGTCGTCCATCTCCTGATGAGGCTGCCCTTATATATGTATACATATAGTTTGTCAAGTTTCCAAATTGATTTCTTGTGGCGATGTCTTATAGGTTTTCCTTGGTTTTGTTATTTTTAGTGGATATAATAGGTTTACATTTTAATGTTTGGTCTTATAGGTTTTCCTTGGTTTTGTTATTTTTAGTAGTTATAATAGGTTTACATTTTAATGTTTGGTCTATTCTTTCTCGAAGACAGATTCCAGTTTTTCTGGGGGTCATGTCCTGACCATATTTTCCTATGGTGAAGGTTTACCAGCTATTGGGTGACATCAATCTGGAGTTTGGTGATTCTCATCTTGCATATTCTGAAGAAACATATCACAGAGAGCTGGACCTAAATAACGCAACAGTGAGAGTACAATATACCGTAGAAGATGTAGAATTTACAAGAGAACATTTTGCCTCATACCCCCACCAAGCATTTGTGACAAAGATTTATGGAAGCAAATCAGGATCTCTATCATTCACTGTGTCTATGAGCAGCAAGTTAGAGTATGATTCATATATACATGGAAAAAACCAGATAATAATTGAAGGAAGTTGCCCTGGTAAAAGGATTCCGCCGGAAGGGAGCTCGAATGAGAATCCGAAGGGAATTAAGTTTTCGGGAGTTCTGGACTTGCAGATCAATAGAACCCAAGGCCGGATACTAGTTTTGGATGACAAGAAGTTGAAAGTCGAAGGTTCAGATTGGGCCGTTTTGCTTCTAGTGGCTGCATCTTCCTTCGATGGGCCATTCACTAATCCTTCAGATTCTAAGAGGGATCCAACTTTGGACTGTCTCAGTTCATTGGATAGGATAAGAAAGTTGTCATACTCTGATCTTTATGAACATCATTTAGAGGACTACCAGAATCTTTTCCATCGGGTCTTGTTGCAGCTTTCTAGAAGCTTGAAGAGTGATTCGGAGAGCTGGTTTCTGGAGGCAAAGAACTTCATCCCGTCTTTAGCTAATTCAGATTATGAGGGAGGTGAAGATGATTCTGTTTCGACTGCAGAGAGGGTGAAATCTTTTCAAATTAATGAAGATCCTGCTCTTGTTGAGCTTCTATTCCAGTATGGGCGATATTTGCTAATTTCTAGTTCACGGCCTGGAACTCAGGTTGCAAACCTGCAGGGAATATGGAACAAGGATATTCAGCCAGCTTGGGAGTATGGTCACGTTCTCTCTCTTTCAGTATTTCTTTTGCTGTTCATATTAGCTTTAGGAACCTTTGCCAGTGAGTTTTTGAACTTGATTAACTGATGCTTGGAAATTTATCTTTTCTTGAGCAAGCGACATCAAAGTTTTGCAAGAACTTGGTTCAATTTCATGTTGGGTCATCAAACGAGTTTAGTTTTAACAGACTGAAAAAAACAGATGAAGCTTTTTATTGGAAACATACTAAAAGAGGTTCCTGTTCTCCTATTTCCTCTTTTCATTTGACTATCTTGAAACCTTTTCCATTTCTTCTCGATTTATGTTTTTCCATAGTCATAACTCACAAGAGATAGTAGGAAAGAAAAGAGGAAGTGCTGGAAGAATATCATGTTACATTTTTCAGAAACCATTTCTGTTACTCTTTTTGACTACTTGGATCAGGTTCTAATCATGACCATGGATAATGACAACTTTATTTTCTTGCTCAGTGGTGCCCCTCACTTGAACATTAATCTCGAGATGAACTACTGGCCTGCTCTTCCATGCAACCTTAGTGAGTGCCAGGAGCCTTTGTTTGATTTTATATCCTCTCTGTCAATCAATGGAAGTAAAACTGCAGAAGTAAGAATAATCTATTCTTATATATACATTTAGATATTTCACTCTTCTGAATTACTATGATCTATACAATTTTCTATGGTATTGTTATTTTTGGTTTACATGGGGTTAGTAATGTTAGTCACATGGCTTAAAACTAGTTGTATTCATCTACCCTTGGGATCCTTGTGATTTATGTGTTCCTCAGACAAGTTATTTTTGCTTTGCTGTCTTGCCTTCTCCATTTGTATCACAGGTGAACTATGAAGCAAGTGGCTGGGTTGTACATCATAAATCTGACATATGGGCAAAATCATCTGCAGATCAAGGTGATGTTGTGTGGGCCCTCTGGCCTATGGGAGGAGCTTGGCTTTGTATGCATCTGTGGGAGCACTATAATTATACAATGGACAAAGTAACTCTATGTTTCCAATGCTAAATTAACTACCACTTTCTTTGACAGGATATTTGTTTGCTTTGGAGAGCAAGATTAATCTTGGCAAAATTTATTTGAGATGGCTGTTTTGACGGATGCTAATGTTCTACTCTGTCTTTCTTTTGATGCTGGAGAGATTAACAAGGACATAAGTTAAGGTTCTCTTACGGTTATAAGCATAGGATTTAGTAGTTAGTCTTTTAGTTGAGATTTTTCAACAAGTTAGTAGTCTTCTTGGACACTTGGGTAACTGGTATGTCACGAAAACCCAACAAATGTGTTGGTGGAACAGTAGATCTTTTCTGAGGCCAGAATTCTAGACTTAGCAGGTGGACTTAATTGGATGAGTCTTTATGTGCATAAAATGGAAACATTTTCCTCTTTGTTTGAATCCATCATTTAGTACAAGGGACCGTGCACTTTTCTGTTCTGCAGCTGGAATCTATTAGTTTCAGGTTTTTTGAATATTTTTTTGGAACTTGGAAGTAAAGGTGGAATTCTTTTGTCATTGGAAGCGCAGTATGAATCCAAATGCATTTTGTTTAATTGTGCCAGAGACCATTACTTGTGCCGCAGACTTTTTTCGCTATGACTATCTAATTCAAAACACAAATCAGCTGAATTGCTGCAACTGTTTTCTGCATTCAGGATTTTCTGAAAGATAAGGCATACCCTTTGTTGGAAGGATGTGTAAGATTTCTCCTCGATTGGTTAATTGAAGGCCCCGAAGGATATCTTGAAACCAATCCCTCAACTTCTCCCGAGCATAACTTTATTACTCTAGATGGTAGGCTTGCTTGTGTAAGCAACTCATCAACCATGGACATGGCAATTATAAAAGAGGTTTTCTTTGCAATTGTTTCTGCTGCTGAGGTTAATCTTTTGTCTAGACCTCCCAAATCATTTCTGTTCTTAAACATTCCTAAGTTCTTGTGTATATATCTACTGAAAATATTTGAGAATAGATTCTCAGCAGAAATGAGGACAACCTTATTAAAAAGGTGAAAAGTGCTCAACCAAGGCTTCGTCCCACAAAGATTGCCAGGGATGGCTCTATCATGGAATGGGTGAGTGAATTGCCTTTGTCTCTTACTTTCATTTTCTCATCAAAAAGCGTGTTCTTGTTTTTAAATTAACTTCTGTTCATGTACTTAGATTCTTTACAGGCTGAGTAATACTATCTCTGTTAGGGCAGGCAGAAGAGTTTGAGGACCCAGAGGTGCATCATCGGCATCTTTCCCATCTATTTGGACTGTTTCCTGGGCACACAATAACTCTTGAGAAAACGCCAGATCTCTGTAAAGCAGCAGAGATTTCACTTTACAAACGAGGTTGATCTGTCGAATAACTAGCTTCAATTTTCTGTTTTGGTTTGGTGTTAAAATATATATAAGGAGAAATCTGCTTCCTACTTGGAAGATCACCTCTAGAGTCTAGAAGAGTTTGCCTTATCAACAACTAGCCTCTTTGCAATTTTTAATCTATCTGAATTTCTTAACATAACTTTTCTTTTTCGAGTATTTATTGTTAATGGCAAAGTATAATTGTACTTCCGTTTTCTTTTCAATGCTGCAAACAGGAGAGGAGGGTCCAGGATGGTCAACCTCATGGAAAATTGCCTTGTGGGCACGCCTACAGAACAGCGAGCATGCATATGGCATGATCAAGCATTTGATCAAATTAGTTGATCCTGAACAGGGGAGAGATTTTACAGGAGGACTATACAGTAATTTATTTGCTGCTCACCCCCCTTTCCAGATTGATGCCAACTTTGGGTAAGCAGTATTATTATTTTTCTGTGTATACTTTCCTTTTCAACTGGAAAATTTTGGGTCTCAGTCACGTTGTAGTAACTGAATTATATGTAAAGCAATATTGTTGGATGTATATCGTGTTAAATGAGTGTGGGTAGAATTCATTCCCGAAAGAGAGATCAAGGAGAGAGGATGCTAAATCCACATGTAAATATGTTAACAGCCTTGTAAGTTAGTGATGTGGGTCATGTTCAACTTCTAACAATTCGCTTGTTATCTTCTACTTCATTATAGTGAAAAACATAGAGCATCTAAAAAACTGGAGTAACTCTCGCTTTAAAGGTGAACCATTAAAAAATGCGGTGGCTTGCCTTTTTTATGTTATATCTCTCGTTGGTAAAGGATTTTGGGGTGTCTAATCCGTAATACTATAGTTTATCATACAACAACGGCACAAAACATGTTTGAAAATGCTCTCAATTCAGCTTCTTTTTTTGTCAGCTTCGTTGCAGCGGTTGCAGAAATGCTCGTACAAAGCACCGCAACTGATGTCCACATACTTCCTGCTCTTCCCTTTGGTAAGTGGGCGAATGGGTATGTGGAAGGGTTAAAGGCTCATGGTGGGATGACCGTTAACATAACATGGAAAGAAGGAGATCTGCAAGAAGTCAGTCTCTGGTCAAAGGACTGGAGTTTTGTAAGAATGTTGCATTATAGGGGAACTACAGCAACGATAACTGTATCGTCAGGCAAAGTATACACTTTCGATAGAGATCTAAAATGCATCAAGACTTGCTCTCTCTAAAGGAGTGGTTTTTCTTCAGAAGATTGCGACTGTAAGTCATATTTGAGCAAGGAAATGTGTCTTGCAATCTTCTCAATAACTACGTGAAAGTGTTCGTCTTTTTTTTTTTTTTTTTGGTGTGTGTTTTCCCTTAATATGTTTTGGGAGTTTGTTGGTTTGATTTAGCCATTAGTCTTCGGTGTAAAGTAATAAAAAAGCTTTTTTGCTGCTCATCACAGAGTCAATTAAGTGTTACCCATGGGCGTGAACAAGAAATGGCAAAATCTAAACTATGAACATTATGTCGTTTTTTGATGACACGATATATCTTTCAAGGTCCTGTCGTTTTATGAGCAGGGGCGGATTTAGGGCAGCCCCACTGGAATATTTTTTTTTTTTTTCCCGAAAATTTTATAATTTATCCCCATTAAAATAAAAAAAATTCTCATAGCCTCCACTTTGCTCCTATTAATAATAAAAAATTTTTACATAATCTCTACTAAAATTGACTATAAAAAAAAGTTTATACTTTTAACTGTTTTATAAACGACAAAAATAGGGGAAGCGACAGCAAAATTCAGTAAACAACAAAATTACTGGAAGCGAAAAAAAAAAAAAAAAAAAAAAAAGAGCACACGAACGACTCTCGTTTTATCCTTGACTAGACCAAAGTGTAATTTCACAATCAAAACGACCTTTCTTTAATACGCAAAACAAAAAGAAACTTCTCTCTCAAAAAAAAAAAAAAAAGAAAAAAAAAACACGAGGCTTGTTGTTCTTTAAATAGCTTTAAGTTATGTTCACATATATATAGAGGGAAAAAAAAAAAAGGGCATCTGATGGTCGTGTTTTAAAAACGACATGTCGTTAACAAGAAATAAAAAAACTTTACAACAAACGACAAGTATTTTTTTGTAACCACGTGGTTGAACATAAAACGATCAAAATAGGGCGGATGAAAGTGGTTGATCCACACCGAGTATCGTACTCCCGCGCAACACTATTTCCATTTTCCCCACAAAAAAAGAAAGAGAGAGCGGGGGTTCATTCGCTGAGCCTTAAACCCTCGCAAAGGCCCTCGCCTCACTCTTCCGCTTTGCAGCAACAGCAACGGCAACAACCATGGCTTGGCGCTCCACCGGATCTCTGTCGCGCCCGCTCATGTCCGCCGCTAGGGCTTCCTCTCCGCGGTCAGCGACTTCTCTCCCCGCCTTCGCCCGCCGAATCTCGCCGCTCCTCCTCGCCTCCCTTCTCGCCGCCTCTCCTTCGCCTCTCCCAGGTCTCCACAAATTTTCCTTTCTTGATTCCGTTTCTTTGGAATTCTAGGAAATTTTCCGAGAGAGTTTTGATCTTTGCAAGTTTCGGTTATGATATCATGCTCTTTTATTGGAATAGTACGCTTTTCGATCTGTAACTTGACGATTTCAATTCTGTTATTTTACTTGAACATTTGCATTTCAGTCATTGCTTGTCATTTTTACGGTATTTTAGGGCTATTATTATTGATCGCTTAGACATTGGATAGATATGAAGGAAAAGTTGCTGAAGATACACGCTTGCTGAAATGGATAAACTTTTATTTTTTGTTGTCGTTCTTCGCGGATGTTCTGCACCTAGGAAAGAAAAAGGGAAAGAAAATCACTCGTAGAGGAAAAATTTCAGCTTCGCTTGTAAACATGGAGAGAAAACATACAAGTGGATATTATCTGCCATTTATTCCCTCCACTTTGTGTGTTTAATCAAAATTTGAAAAAGAAAGAAACGAAGGCCGCTTTTTGTGTTTTATTTTATTTTTTATTTTTTTCAATATTTCGTTATTTTGTTATCTTTCTTGTATGGTGATTAGACAAATGAATATTTTTGTTTTATTTACTAGTTTTGTGATTCTACTTGTAGGAACTTGGGAGAATTGGGGTGCACACAGTCACTTCTGTCGATGTACAGTGTCATGGCTTCAACATCTCACCTGGCTGTCAACGTGCGGGCTTTTTGCGAGCTGTCTCATGGTACCTTCTGCCGTACTTGTCAGGATCGCTAGTAGTCTCTTTGTGAGTCTTGCTGTCTAGGAAACATGACAAAATGAAAATAGATTTTTTTTTTGTTTTTTTTTTTTTCCCATTTTCTTGTCCTTCAAATGATGCCTAGGTAAATTTAACTCGTGAATGCCTGGTTAGTCTTCTTGTAGTTGATTAGAATAGGCCTATGTTACTTGGGGCTTGTTATAGCATATTAAGTTTGGTTGATAAGAAGGAATTGGGATTGGGTGTGATAGGGAGGAATGGAAAAGACGGGTGAGGCACGGCAACATTCAGTCATCCAAAGGAAGGACAGTGGTGCTGCATTGTAGGTTCTCTTTCATTTCTTTCGTCAAACCTTAAATGTGAAGGAAAAAAAAAAAAAAAACTACAACTGTGTA
The DNA here is from genome assembly GCA_025413485.1 of Ficus microcarpa. Taxonomy (NCBI): domain Eukaryota; kingdom Viridiplantae; phylum Streptophyta; class Magnoliopsida; order Rosales; family Moraceae; genus Ficus; species Ficus microcarpa. The sequence continues at coordinate 10,633,697 of CM046384.1, read as the reverse complement.
CAACCGTCCATATACAGCTTGAATAAATCGCTCATGAAGAAATTAAAATCTTTCGTTGTAAATTTTTTTCTTTTTTAGCCATGTTTATTTGTATGTTATTTTTTTAGTTCATCACTGTGATTATACTTGGCAAAGAAATCTTGCTTAACTGCTAGTCGTACTATGGTTGTTCTTGTAGTCTCTTTTGCCAATATCAGCTAATAATTGCTCTGACCATTTTAACTCTACATGTTAACCACAAATGTTGCACTGTTCTGTGCTATAAGTGCTTTACACGTTATTGGGGGCATAATCTGAAATAAAGTGATTTTTTCCCATGTATCAGACAACCCTACCGAATATGAAGTTTAGTTTTCTTTCTTTATTTTCTTATGAATAAACTTCTCTTAATTTCTCTTTGTTGAACATTTTATTTGTCATCCTAAATTCTAAGATGCTTTGCATGGAAGGAAACAGAATGGGGTGGCTATAGTTTTAGGTTTTATTATAGATAGAGGTCTAAATTGATGTGATACGTTTGGCTGTCGAGTGATTTCCTGTTACTTGCTAATGTTACTTAAAATTTTAACAGTTTACGCACGTCTTGTTGTGTTACTGCAGGTACTTAAGAAGGCCGGGAAAGCAGCATTAGCAAATGCAACTATATCTTTTTGTGGGGCAATGATGGAGATGGGAAATATCCTTTAGGATATTGCGTTTTTTTATTAGAAGTAGTAACAACAGAATATTTTATTGTTTATAACATTTCAGAGAATGATACATTTGGAGTTATTTTTAATTTTGGAAGACTTTAGAATGTAGCTTTAGCCTTAGTTATTTGGTCGGGTTTATTTGTTCGACTGGTTTAGATGTTTGGCACTTCTGTTGTTGAGGACTAATCTACATTAGTTCGCAGTTATAATAATTGTGTCGCACAACTTGAGCATTAAAATTTTCTGCTTATTGTAAGGGTTGTACTTGTTACTTCTCTTCATACTTTTCCTAGGTTTTTATTAATTTTTTAGTTGGTGTACTGTGAATTGGAATTGGTTTGATTGACACCATCATGTGTTACTGTTGGGCATGATAAATCTTCTTAACCTAGAAGTGCAATTCTCATTAGTGGTTCTTATAACCAGCCAGACTCAATAATACTAGATTTCGTTGTGTTGCTCATGACAAACTTGCAGCATCGGAACACCCATCAATGATCTTCTGTTTCTAGTGATGGCTGAAAAGTTGTCCTGCGCACGACCATGCATGCTGGTTCTGTCTGTGTTTCCATTGCATTCTCTAACTTCATGACAGTCTATTATACATTATTCGAAAATCACCGTCACTGCATTTGTGTAGGTATAAAAATAGTCTACTGCTCCAGAATCTTGGGTCATCTGCAATTATCCAATCAAGAATTCTCAAATGCGCTGGATAGTAACCCCATCAAAGATGCAGTCATCAATCTGTCTAAACTCCAATAGACCATAATGCTATTAACGACGAGGATCGAACTTGCATTTTCAGTTTCCTAGTGAAATGAGATGATTTTTATTACCATGAGTTATAGAAATGCAGGAGGGAGGGGGGACTCTAACAGGGAGAGGCTTGCAAATAGGAGTTGAGATTTGCTGTTCCAACTAGGAGGAATGGCGTTCTAACAAGAGTGAGTGTGTGAACATAGGCTGTATGGGGAAGTAATGAGCACATGGGATGTTGCAATCGTGATAATGTGGAGAGCATGAAGAAAAAAATTAGTGGTGTCGCCATCGGAACGTGTAGAGTACGGCCCACACTTTTGACCTGTTTGTGGGAGCAAAGGAGCAATCAAATCAGCAATGAAGCTTCCAATCTGGGGAAGCTTCCTTCACCACTCTCTCTTATGCTTATACATGTTTGGTCTCAATTGACAATGCCTATGTGCACGGCACGCAAACACATGGCCAAATTTGGTCATTTCATGTTTGCAATCACAGAGAATGATTGATTGCTTTGTTGAATTCTCGTTCTTCTTTGTCTTTTTATTGAATAGAAATTCTCGCTCCTTTTGCTTTTAAACGTGGTTATCCTTTCCACGTTTTTTTCCCTCTCTCCAAGGGGAAAAAAGGGCATGTACCACTATTTTAGCTGTTATTGAAGTCTTTAATATCTTAGCTATCTTGTCTCAGCGTGCACCTAACAATCGCCACCTAACATGTCATATGTGACTTTTTCTATCTTAAAAAAAAAAAAGGAAAAAAAAAAATGTCCCATATTTTTGCCATTCTCGAAGTTTTTAAACTTCTTAGCTGTCTTGTGTGAGCGTGATGATGAGTCGGGTTTACACTGGTGATTCAAATACAATCATCTTGATGTGTTACTAGTTTAAGAGTCATTTTAATGTTTTTCAAGTTGTCTTTAGTGTATTTAAGTAGGTTAGGAAATAAAGGACTCTTCAAGTAAATAATGCGAATTTGATGCAAATTTTGCTGGATACAAAGCTTAGGAATGACAAAGAGCCAAGGCGGCAGCCTTGAAGTTCGGCAAAGTAGGGACAGAATCTGAGTGTTGCAGCCAAGGAATTGGGTGCTGCAGCTTTGATTTGCAAACTCCAAAACAACAATAGTGAGGGCTGCAGTGCCCAAATTTCAAGGCTAGAGCCCTCCTTAGTAGAGGTTTTTTTTTTTTTTTTTTTTTGGGTAATTTTTGAATCAAAAGTTGCCCTCTTTAGAATAAGTTTATAAATAGGAGAGATTAGGGTTACTCTAGGTGTCTTGGTTTTTGGTTGTTCTTCTAAGCCGATAAACTAGAGATGAAAAAGAAGAAAGAAAAAAAAAAAATGCATTTGTTAAGATTTAGTTTTTAAGAATTTATTTTTATTTTTAGTTTTAGTTTTTAGGTTTTGTTTTCTATAAAAGTTTGGGAGATTGCATCTTCAATCATCAAAAAGAGGAGGAGAAGAAGATTAGAAGAAAATTCTTGGGAGACTTGTGACAACTCCAAAAGGGGTTTTTCTTCATATATTTTTGTAATTTAATAATGCTTTTGTGGAATTTTATTTTTATTAATGAATTAATTTTCTTTTTCTGGGATTGCAATTTAAACTCAACATGTAGTTTGAATTTATTTACTTTCTCTCGTGATTTTATTAATTGATATCGGATTGTTTGTTTTATCTTATGCTTAATACTTCTAATTAATTGGTCATCAATTAGATTGATTTGATAACCCTAATGAACTTAGAAAATAGAATTTTGTGTTTAGCCTTAAATAGAATAACATATGATCTATGTACGGAAGCCTTAAGTATACGTAGGACAGGAATATACCTATATAACATGTATAACCATAGAGAAAGCCTATACTTACTAATTCTCATAGGAATATAATGAGTTAATAAAGGGGGGTATTTCTATCTGATCATAGGAAGAGGCCTTTAGATAGTTTAGGACTCTTAGTTAACAATTCAAATTGATTAATTTATTTAGCGAAGAGTAGAGAGATTCAGATGAAGGTTTGAGTGAGGATTGTAATCCTAGGCTTTTTCTTATTGGTTTTATTAATTTTTAAATTGTTCTTTTCGATTATTCAAATAAAGTTAAAGTTAATATAATTTCGGTAATTGATAAACAATAGTTCTAGTAGGAATAATACTCTACCAGTTACTTTATTATTTGTCAACAATAATGTACACTTGCGTTAGAAAATCCTCTGTCACGTGACCACAATAATCCTTACCTAGTGACTTTATGCGCCTATTCAAACTACGGGAAAACCCGGCTTCCATGACCTTTATCATTTGGCTTCCACGCTTTAGTGTTTTTCAACTAGGCTTTACTTTGCTGCACTGTTGTCAAATCCCTAATCGTGAAATTTGGTGCATTATTGGTTTCTCGACGTGGCATATTTTGTTTGTCCAAGTTCAAAACATGGCTTTGGCAACACTAGTTGAACTGTCTTTCGTAGTACCTTTTCATTGGCCTCAAAAGTTAATTCCCTTCCTCCTCAAGTACTAGTGCTACTCTTGCCTAGTGGAGTCCATGGAGGTATGTTATTGGCAAGGCATTTTCATGTGGTCCTTAAGAAAACTTATCTTCGAAACTGATTGACATATATATATATATACACACACACACACACACACACACACACACAAAGTCAAAATAAGAATGGCCAGTGTTGGTCAGACCCATAAAATAAAAAAATAAAAAAATAAAAGAGAGAGAGAGAGAAAAGAAGATAAAAATAGAAAAAAAATAGTGAGTATCCCATTTTCCATTATTGGCCAAAGAAAGACAAAGTGGAGTTCAGTTCATTCTTCCGAAAGCAATAGCTGGTGTGGGCCCACACTCACAGCCACAACTTGTTCAATTTCCACACCGTGGATGACTGTTCCAAAGAACTTATCCCAGCCTCAGCACACACACACACAAAAAAAAAAAAAAAAAAAGGTAGAGAGATATTTGTGAACGTAATGTTCTTCCCATTTCACTTTTCCACAAAATGGTCCATAAGGCATTTTCTTGACGGTAAACTGAAAATTGAGATCATTGTTACTGCTCGTCTCCATCTCCATTGTCTATTAAGGCTCGTCAACGTAACAGAAATGACTTGATTTAATTTTATCACCAGAAAGTCTAATGCTGCATGGCCATTAACTGCATAAGACCTCTTGATTGGGACCATTGAGTATTGAATCTGCGATATCATAAGAAGAGAAAGTCAACACCACAACATTTAGGTGGTTTGTCCATGTTAAATCTTCTACTATATTTCTTCATTTCGTCACTGTTTTCCTTTTCCATTTTTATTCTATCCATCTTCATTGTCTAAGAAGAAATTGCAAGGCCCGTCGATAGAGCAAAAATGACCTGATTCAATTCTACTTAAAGAATTAGCTTTGTTTCGTCCGCACTATCATTAGTCTAGCCAATTGATGACCGCATGGGACTATTAATTGGGATTACGAATTTACACGTATCTTGGGAAGAGAGAGACACTATTCCATTGATAGTAACATTTAGATGATTTGTCCATATTAAAAGTCTTTGTAATTACATTTCTCTCCTATAGTATATTTTTCTCCACCCTTTCTCACTGTTTTGCTATTCCGTTTTTGTTCTTTCCGAGACATTATCGCCTTAACTGAAGGAAGAAAGGAAGGTGTGTTCACATTCACAACTTACAAAACAAAACAAAAATAAAATAAAATAAAATAAAATAAAAAGAAGGTAGCCAACCATGGCTTTTTAGCTAGCTCTTTTTTTTTTTTTTTAAATAATAATTACTTTAAAAAAAAAAAAAAAAGATTCCTGGTTGTAGAAGAGGGAAGTGCAATGAACCCTCCACCAAAGTTGATTTTTAGAAAGTGAAAATTATTATTCCAAAAGCGGACGAACCGACCTTTACATTCTGCAGCATCATCTGTCATTTTCATTTACTACACTTGTCTTCTGTTGTTTCCGGTTTAACCTCACCTTTCATATACCCAGTCCTAATCACCAATCCATCCAGGGAAATTCCTCATCCAAATAATTGGCGAAAAGAAGCATCTTCTCTAAATTTCCTTTTGTGCAAATCTTTTTCATTTTACTTCGGAGAATTCACAGGCTCAATATAGAAGAGTTCTAAGATGTCATCTTATTGAGTTACAATATGCGATTCAATGTAGTAGTAAGCATTTTTTAATGGTAAGTCTGAATAAAATCACATTAAAATTAATAGAATTTGATAAAAATCTATGATCTTTTCGGAACATATTAGTTTATTTTCTAATGAAATTCTCATTTTCTTTTTGGCAAAAAAAAAAAAAAAAAAAAAAAAACAATTTATTGTCTTGAATCACATAACTCATTCAAACATTTGGAAAAGACTAAAGAGAGCATGTTTAAGTGAGATGGCACACATCAAACTTTTCTTTCATTCATTGTTGCAAAGGGCTATTTGAAACCGAGATTTTATTTTATTTTTTTGTTTTCTGGTTTGTTTCTTCAAGGTGTGGAAAAGTTGGTATTCTTTCCACTCTCTTCCATGTTGCGTTGCAACCTGCAAATGACTTGTTTAAGTCCAAATTAACGCGTAACTTTCGTCAGATTTTCATCAAGTTCACCATCGTAATTCTCCAATATAATGACACCAGAATTGTGTTAAATGTATATTCGTCTCTAATCAACTTTCTTTCCTATTGTTTGACAGCACAATCAACAAGGGAAGAGAGAGAAAGAGAGAGAGAGAGAGACTATTAGAGAAGTGACCATTTAGAACTAAAGAAGTCAGTGTACATAGCAAAAGCACTAAACGGAAAGCAAGTACAAGTGCTCTCTTAATGCACTTCTCCTACTGTACACAGACATCAATCCCACTACTTTTTGAATTGAAAAAAAAAAAAAAAAAAAAGAAGCCCCAACATCAAGACACTCGCCTAGATACTCTTGTTCAAAAGGAAACATTAAAAATAGCAAGAAACGACCCTATCTGGATTTTTTTCTAATTTTTTTATACACATTATTGGCTATGCTCTGGGCCCCTTTGGCCCTCCACAAAAACATCAAATCAAAACGCATTTCATTACACACACACACACATCATGTTAAGTTACAATTAAAAAAAAAAACTTACCCTACCACCACTCACCTAGTCACTAATTAAGCTACATTAATTCATTACTTGGAAGCTTATCATTCACTCACTTGTAATTCTTCTTGGAAATGCCATCTTTAGTTTTTTCTTCTCGTGGATGCCATCTTTAATATGCAATTTCATATCTACTTTGACATGAAAGTACTTAAAATTTTTGGCAATTTTTCTAGCCTGTAAAATCATTTTTTTTGGTCCTATGAGAGGGAAGCAAGTGAGAGAGATCCGTATTCTCTTAGAAGCCTGTAACTTATTTACTAGTGGTAGTGGCAAAGAATTTCACAGACCACAAGAGAGGAAAGATAGTGAATTGGCTTGTCAACGCATCAATTCCTGTCCTTTTTTTTTTTTTAGCCCATGTCAACTCTTTTCAAGCTCCTATTAATCAAAATGGAATGGATTATGATTAGTCTAAAGCTAATATAGAAAGCCAACGAATAGATTTTTGCCTTTTGGATGTACAAGAAGAAATTACGGCATGCATGCACCTTCAATAAAGTACAAAAGTTTTTCTCATTGTTTTCATTTCTAAATACTTCAAATGTTTTCTTTTCTCAACATTTCAACTGGGCGTTTGGGAAGTAACATTTTGAATCGTATGAGATGTTGCAAAATGATGTTGTCATTTACAATTTTTAGGTAAATTCTAAACGTTGGAGGACATCATTTTGACGATTTGAATATTTTTCTACATGTTTGCACTCAAATGTTTTCATGGGGCCATTTAAGGAATATATAGAGATGGTGTAATTTGAAGGTTGAGTTGGAAATGCGTGTTAGGGAAGAAAACTTTTGAAAAGGTTCTTTGATTAGAAGATAATGCAAAATTTTGAAATTTGTTCATATAAAAATATGTAAAAATGAATCTTGTCTTGTTTGTCTTGTCATTATAAGCATTTCAACGTAAAAATCATTTCATTTCGATTTGAAATGAAAAAGTAATGGACTTTTAAAGTTTAAATTTTTTGAAAATAAAAGAAGAGAGTTTGATGCTGAGTTGAGAATTTGAAATCAAGAGAGTAAGATACTATCTGGAGATATTGTCCCCAAACGGGTGCTAAATGTTTCTCCAAAATAGAGTTTTTTGTGGTAATCTAGAAAGAAAGAGAGAGGGCATGTAAAGTAGGTATCCTTTGAAGACACAAGGGGAAAAAGGAAAGGAAAAAGTAGGAAGATAATCTAGAAGTGGAGAATCCCAAGCTTTACTAGGCAAATAGTAATATGATGTAAGCAGTGTCCCCAAGAGCACCAAGCACCACTTTGGTGGGGTCACCTTGTTTATGTTGAGATGAGATAAACTAAAAAAAAAAAAAAACCAGCCATTTCTCACTTCCTCCATCATTTTTTAGACCTCTCTCCCAAATGCTTTTTGATCCACACAGCTAACAAGAGAGAGAAGAGAGAATGATTTCCCGAGAAGAAGTAGCGGCAACTGATTATCACGAAACGGCAGCAAACAAGCAACAAGGCGGATTGTTTTTTGTCGATGTCAACTGCGACGGAGTAGAGGCGGAGGAGGAGGAGGAGGAGGTTGAGGAAGTGGATGATCATCATCACCATCATGATCAAGGAGATCATGAATGGCTGAACCTGAGTCTAGGAAGCAGTAACATGACCGTATCGACGGCTGCAAGGGATCACGATAACGAACATGATCACTCGGAGTCTCAGCAACCGTCGATTAGGCCTAATACTTCTGGCAAGGTATTTTCTTGTAACTTCTGCATGAGAAAGTTTTACAGTTCACAGGCATTAGGGGGTCACCAGAACGCTCACAAGAGGGAGAGAGGTGCGGCGAGGAGATACCAATCCCACAGGATGATGTCCATGATGGGATTGCCCTTAAACACTTCCATGGCGAGATCGCTCGGTGTTCGCCCCCATTCGCTCGTCCACAAGCCTGCAGGCAGGCTTGGAGCCGCAATCACAGCAAGATTTAGTGATCCAACTGCAGGGTTCGGAATGGTCTGCACACCCTTCCCGCTCGAGGAAGCAGTGGATTTGTTATGGCCGGGAAGCTTCCGCTTGAATCCGCAAGTGATGGAGACACCATCTGAGCCAGCTACTCCTCTCAAGCTTGACTTAAACCTCAAATTATGATCTCATATATATATATATATATATATATCCTTATCAAACACCTTTTGTTCTGTGAAATTTCTGTAAGAATAAGTTATGAACTCACAATTCAATAATATGTTTTGATACTTTTAGACTCACAATTCAAATAGTAAATTTAAATTTTAACAAAGGAAAATTCTGTAGAAAAAAATTTGAAAAATGGGTTTAAAACATAATATTAAAACTAGAGCTATATATATATATATCTGTCCGAGTATAGACTAACGTAGGTAGTAAGGACTGTACTCTTGGCCTATACTATGAAAAGTCTCAGTATCAAGATGGTTGGTCCTGTCCTGCCTAAAGAGACCTCAAACAAGTAGTGGGAATTTCCTACTCTCTGTAGCTGTGGTACTACCAAGAAAAGGAAGCACGAATTTCCACTTTATTTTAGGTTGACTGATCCTGGAATGTTACGCTCATATCATCTGACACTGGTTTTTCCAGTCACAGAGTCTATGTTTTATTCACCTGATATTTATTAATTCTATTTTTTCATCTTTCATATGTGGTTGACTGGCCTCTTTTATTATTTTAGGAAGATCAGATCAAATTATGTGCAACCCAACTTTACTCTTTTGCTAAAGGTCAAAAGTGCCCCGGGACAATACAAAAGCTGAATAACATTGCTGGTTATAGAAACGTTTTTTCGTTTCCTTTTTTTTTTTTTTTGGTTTGCTTCAAAGGATAGTAAAATGTTTTGGTAGAATATGAAAAAATATTTTATCAATTAAGCACAGTTCTATATCATGAGATTTAGCCCAATTAAAAAAGTATGATAATTAAAGAAAACTTGTTATAAACCTTACTGACACAGTATTTTTTCGTACGCTAGAACTCTTACAAAAATAAACGAGAAAAGAACTGAGAGTTGTAGTTTGTACTTTGGAGAAAAAATTTGTGTTCATAAGCCACTTGCTACCATACAAGGAATTCTCTGACTCTTTACCAACAAATAAAAACCATGGGCCAAACTTACCAACCCCAAATTTATTAAATAAAGAGTAGTGTCAAGGATACCAATTTTAATTCTAACTTTTTGAGTACCAACTAACGTATTCTATTTTTATTGGTTGATGCAATCAATTTATATGACAATCTTTTAACATCTAACAATAAAAAAACAATAACTTATATGCCATATAGGTTGATACTCAGAAATTGGTATTAGAATTGATGTCCCTAGTATTTTGCTTAAATAAATTATCGACACATAGTTTACTAATATAAAACTGATATCAGACTAGCTTCCTGACAATTAAAAAGAAGCTAATTTAGAATTTAGAGGGCAACTAGTAATATTTGTGCAGTATGCTATCTTTGGCTCAGCAAGCCATTTTCCACACAGTCATGAGACCAGCCTCGTCTCCGGTGAAAAACACTCCTCCAGGGCCACTCTGAATCTTCCAAACTTCTCCTCTCCCAAATAATCTGCCCCTCTCAGTAAACCTGAGGTAACAAATGGATTATTTCATCTCCAAGGGGAACGAGAAAAAGAGAAGCTAATAAGAGTTATGTTGTAAAGTCTATCAATAAGATACAGTTTTTAACTATTAGATCATCTTAAAATCATATCAGTTTGAAGAAAAGTAGTGACAATTTAACGCAATTACGTAAAGATCTTGTAGTTAAAAACTATATCTTATTGGTAAAGTAAATTTTTTTTTCCTTAGAGTTTATTACTTACGATAGTAGTTCATATAGAGGAACTGACTTGTCGCTGCAGGAGCGTAGCAAGATTGGCTTGCCCTTTTGGTCCATAATCCCACAAAGTGTACAAGCTTCCGGAAAATAATGTGCCTTCAGAAAATAATAATAATAATAATAATAATTTATGCGAAATATACAAGAGAAAAACATGGTGAAAAGAGTTCGAAAATGTGTATAAACTACTTCTATGTTGCCTGTTTGAGACGGAGCCCAAACTTTGATCGTGCCATCCAACGAACACGACAGCAAATATCGATCCCAGCAAAAACAAGAGACATCACCATATCTGTATGTCCCTTCAGAGTCGCAACGCATTGTAAAGTTTCAATATCCCACACCTGAATGAAGAAAAACCTTTTGAATATAAAATTCACAGAATCTCAAGTGAACAGAAAACGTAATTGCATGAGTTGATACGATAATTTGCTGTAATAAAAAGGAAACCGTGACGTAAAATTAAGATCTAATGTGTATTGTCCACTGAACCAGAGCACAACCTCTTTCCACTAACAACGGCTAAACAAATCACGGTATCGATATGGCCGGTCAACGATGTAAGAGGTTGAAATGGATTGTTAATTTCAGAGGACCTCTCCATACCAGTATCTGTCCATTCTCCAAATTTGAAAGGAAAAAAAGATATTAAAAAAAAAACTTGCTAGTTATGTGTGTATATAAATACTAGTTGTATGTGCATGCTTCGCACACATGGATTTAGTTTGTTACATATAAATGTGCATTATTTTTTAAGTTTTTTAATTTTAAAAGAATGTAGATATAAATTTTCTAAATAAAATGAGCAAATCAAAAGTATTTTTCAAAAAGTTAAGAGCAAAAGATTAAAAAAAAAAGGGTAAAAAATAAAAATAAAACAAGTATAAACTTTTCAGTCTAAAGATAAAGAATAACAGTAAAGAATGATTGCACTAAAGAGTAAAAAGGAAAAAAAATTGAAAAAAGCCCACAAAAGGACAAAATAGAAAGACCAAAATTTTGAATGGTAAAAAATTTGAGCTTTGTATAATAGTAATAAATAATAGATATGTATAAATACATAATGACTTACTTGTGTCTTAGCAAAGAGCATGTCATTGGCAACAACCATGGATTGCACTAAACCTGCAGGTCCCTCCAGATTGAATTCAGCGTCATTCTGAGTGTTCCAAGCCTATAGATATAAAAATATATATTGAGTTACTCTAAGCAAAACAATCTTAAAAAGATCACAAAAAAACATGGAAGATACATATAACACATACCTTAACAACGTATGGTACAGCAACAAAAACCCTCACTAATCAAAGAGCCAACTTCGCCAGCGAGCTTGATCACACGGCCACATTGACCTGTGTGGTAGTCCCTAATTCGGAGTGTTTCATCTTAGCTGGCAGAATAAAACTTGTCCATTGAGGAGGAAAGGGTAATCCCAATTACACCCTTTAAAAAAATATGTGGTGATTAATTAGCAAGGGTTTCTAAATTAAAACTTCGAATTATTTGTAGACGTGAATTGAATATGAAGTTTTAGCATGTACAAAATATTAGGGTGGTTTCCATTTATAGGTCTCATGTTATATGATCAACTTTTTATTAATACGTGATGTTAAAACTGATGTCCTTTAGTATTGTTTAAAAAATAAATGAGTAAATTACACAAATAGCTAAGGGAGTATTTCAGAACCATTGCAATATAAATTAAGAACAGCAATAATCAACAATACTAGCTATTAGGTTGGTCAAAGGGGTGTGTCTGTTATTTTGAAAAAACACAGAGGGTGTCAGTATAGTTCTCCCCACAAAAAAGATAAAATCACAGCTACAATTAAGTAATAATCTTTTCAACGATGAGAGGTAACCAACCAGCTTACCTAGTTGTGGCCATGGAGGGTTGACCAACTTTGAAAGGCAATCACCATAGAACCATGAGTGCAGATAGGAGCACCGATCACCTCTCGCGCAGCTGCCGCTCATCATCCAAACCTTGCAAACACTGTTCTTCTTCTTCTTTTCGACTGTACTCATTGGACTACTCGTACTCGTGGCAGTTTTCGCAGCGCTTTCTTGCTGGAGCTTGCAAGCACTTCCATCTGCAGCGCTTCCAGTACTGAAGACTTCAATGTTTTGAAAGCGAAAACAAGACGTATACTATGAAAGATGGCTTTGGTTTCAGATCAGTACGAGGTTTCAATACTAGAATCGAGAGAGAAATAGGATATCGGTTGATTCGGAATGTGTTTTATAAGGGAATGGAACTACCCGAGTACTCTTCGAGTAGGAAAAGGCATTTCCTAGTGGTAGAATGATACAAGGAAAAGAAAAAGACTTGGTGGCTCCTAAGGAAGGCTTTTGAATATTGAAGGGTTTTTTTTTTTTTTTTTTTTGGCTTAACTAGAAAAAGAAAAAAAAAAAAACCTCTACATATATTATCATTGGTGTCAAATAGACTTCGTTAAATAATCCCCAATATAGAAATCGTAGTAAAATCTAATATTATGAAAATAATTAAAGTAAATAACAAGACATTAAAATATGTAAGTAACAAATTTACTAAGAAAATAACATATTTACGAAGTAAATAAAACATTTAATTTTTTCAATTTCCTGCTATTTCCTCTAAATATTTTTAACACTAGTTGCTTAATTCAATTATTTTCATAATAATGCTATTTACTTCTTTCTCTCAATTATCTTTCTTTCCACTTTTCTGCATAGATTTCCACCAAACCGAACTAGTTCACATATTATGGTTAGTAAATTTGTGAGGTTGTAGCTTTAGCAAATTTGTGAATATTGGGTGCCGATGCTGAGAAGATGGCGGCCTATGGCAATGGCTAATGTCTCACCCCCTCTCACGGCCGAAGCTTTTATCTTTGACTTGAAATTTATTATTTTGAAAATGGGGGTTGGGTTCAAATGGCAATGGCCGAAGCTTTTATCATGTCATTAGGCATCGCGATGCAATCATATCACATCACAATTGATTTGTGTATAACATTTCTGGTTTGTATGTTCATAATGATACTATGAGCGTTTTAGACCATTTTCACAAGATATGTTTCCAGATACTGTTATATAATTATAATTCATCCTTACTCAATAGATACAAAACGCAAATGTTATAGCACCTGGTGCAATAACAAGCACCGATTTGACTTGGAGAGTTGGTGATCTAGTAGCAGTGGGCGATAAAGTTGCTTTGTTACCTATTTCATTAGAAACCATAGAAAAATGACGAGGTTTAGGTGAGAAAAGGAAAACCAAGGATAACAAGAACGACCATTTTCTGTTTTTCCAATTGATAGTGGTCGGTGCTAACATGGCACCAAACCATTAGTAGGATGCCATTGCGTTTTTTTCAGTCCCGCGGTCAAGTAGGCTATTATTCTATATTATTCTACGACTTTGTCACAAACGTCCTTTTAATTAAAATTTCTCACTAAATTTCAATTTAACAATATATATTTATTTATTTAAACTTAAGGGATAGGGGATTTGAACTCTGTACTTTCTAATGGAGTTAAGTACGGTGTTATCGTTAAACCATACTTGCAACCACTCAATTTAACAATATTTAAGAAGTCTAACATAACTAATCATTCTATTTAAAAAACAACAGGGGACTTCTATGGTGGGCACACTTTTTTGGCCCCCATCAATAGGGTAATATCCAACGATCATTATTTGATCTAAGTGAGGGAGCACACCAAATTCTAATCCAAATAATTTAGAAATATTATTTTAATAAAATTAAAAAAAAAACATTACAAAAAAAAAAAAAAGAGTTGCTAAACCAAAATTTGAAAAAAAAAAAAAAACCAAATTTTGATAATTGCCCTCGCCAATTCTAGGTGCGACGCTCTGGACTGCCACTAGCGACCCATCCTCCTCGGTCGCATCGTCAAGGCTGACGGATCTGGAAAACCAACGGAAATTCACAATCTCATCAGAAAACCTCGTACTCCCTGACAGCTACCCAACACTCCCGGCGACGGTAAACCACTATCCGACCACCCACCAAATCCACTGACTAAATCCAATGGATCGTCTAGTCACAAGCCCAGTTCCGGATCTCTTTGCCATCGAGCCGACTGTGGCTATCGTCTAGCTGCAAGCCCACTGTGTTGGATCTCTTCACCGTCAAGCCCACTGTGGCGATCATCTAGCCGTGAGCCCAGTGTTGGATCTCCTTGCCGTTGGGCCCACTGTGGCAATTGTCTAGTCGCCAGCCCACCATGCCGAATCTGGATGCCCTTCGCCAAGGATCGCCACCTGTGCTACCTCGCAAGTTTGTTCCCTGTCGTTAAGCCCACCGTGGCGATCGAGCAACCCTCACCTCCTCCAAGGATCTGTGCAACCCATTGTTCCGATGACCTTTGAGAAGCACATTGGCAGCACCGGTTAAAAAGGTAGGGCATCAAAGTTGGGGCAGTTCCAGGGAAAAGGCATCGGAGTTAGGTAAGACGGGGGTTGAAGGAGGACTTTTTATTTTAATTAGTTATTATCTTTAATCACATCTAATTGGGCGTATAATAGATTTGGTGTGCACATAATATCTCAGCCATTAAAAAACGGCTGGTGACTACTGCTGCCCATTCCAGGTGCGATGCTCGCAATTGCCGCCAGCGACCCATCCTCCTTGGTCGCACCGCAGAGGCCAACGAATTCGAAAAACCAAAGGAAGATCGTGATCTCATTGAAAAACCTGGCACTCCTCGACAGCTACCCAACATTCCCAGCAACAGCAAACCACCACGCAACCCCCCCCCCAAGCGACCACTGTCCAACGAAACCCACCGTTCCCACTAGGCATCCAGATCCACCAACCAAATCTAACAGATCATCTAGCCGCGAGCCTAGTGCCGGATCTCCTCGCTGTCGAGCCCATTATGGCGATCGTCTAGCCACAAGCTCACTGTGCTAGATCTGGATGCCTTTCACTATGGGTCGCGACCTAGGCCGCCTCGCAAGTTTGTTCCTCGTAATCGAGCCCACTGTGGCAACCAAGCAACCCTCGCCTCCTCTGAGGATCTGTGCTATCCACAGCTCCGATGACCTTTGAGAAGCCCATCAGTAGCGCTAGGAAGAAAGGAGGTGGGGCATCGGAGTTGGGGAAGACGAGGGTTGAAAGAGGATTTTTTTATATTTTAATTAGTTATTATCTTTTTTTTTTTTTTTTAGAAAATTAGTCATTATCTTCAATCATGTATAATTGTGCTTATAATATATTTTGTGTGCACATAATATCTGTGTCATTGAAAAACGTTTTTAGAGCATCAATGGGGTCCAAAAAAAAAGACTCCATCGTAGAATTCCCCAAAGAATTAATTATAACAGTAATATAAAAAATAAATAACTAGTTCTCTCTCTCTCTCTCTCTCTCTCTCTCTCTCACACACACACACACACACACAACTAGATCATTCCTTTTTCGCTTCATAAAATTAGATAATCATAATACAACTAACTTGCTTAACAAACACCGTATAACATTATTATTTTGTACTGCATAAAACTAGATTTCTTTTTTTTTTTTTTTGAATTATAAAAAATTAATGCCATCGCATGCTGCGTAACATAATTAGAAAAGGGATTTATAGCAAAATCACCTTTTTTAAGAAATTTTTTAATAAATAACCAAAGTTTTTAAAAATTAATTAAAATATTCTTTTTTTTATAATGATTAATTAATTTTCTTAAATAATCAATCAATGATTGACCACATAATAATCAATTAACGATTGACTTAATCATAATGTAAATTATTAAAATTTATAGTCAATCTCTCATTGTTAATCAATCATTGATGGATTCAACCTGAAAAATAATAAAGGGTCATTTTCCAAAAATATATATATAAATGGGGTCATCTATTAGATTATGTAATTAAAAAAAGGCTATCCAGCCTAAATTTCTATCAAAAAAAATATATTGCAATTTAACAATTCAAATGCTGATCTATTGTTTGAAGGAACCAATTAAGCAATGCTATCACCTTAGGTACTTGGCATCAAGGGGGGGCAAAAATCACAATAATATTGTTCAAAACACATTATAGATAGAGTACAAGAAAATGTATTCTTATTTTTCTGTTCTTTAATTAAGTTATAAATAAATATTCCGTGACCATACTGAAAAACTAAATTAAATCTTCTCACATGAAGACAAGTTTTTACAGCCTTAAATATGAGCAGGGACTTTAAGCACTTCGGTCTTGTGCATGATGATGGGAAGTCTCTGGCTGATGATACTTGGGTCACTGTAGGAAGCGGAATCCGTTGGATATCCTTTCTACACAATTTAATTCGCTAATCAATGCAACATGAAATGCAAGAAAGTTTGATCCACTATCCACAAATCACAAGTAAAATTTCTCTGTTTTTCAATTTATTGAAGAACTCATAGCGGAGAACAATAGCATCATGAAAAAACTGACCGACTTTATAATTCTACATGGCCCAAAACTTTTGTAAAAGACGATTTCTTTTTGAAAAATTAAGTTTTCTTTCGCAAAGAAAATTTTAGTTTCTAACCCAAATTTATCATACTTGAAAAGAGACGATTAGGATCCTTGGCAACAGACCAACGATAAATAAGCAACAAGCTCATAACATAAACTCACTGCAGATAAAGATTGAAATGTGGCTTCTCTCCAGCAGGTTTCTCGAAGAATAGTAGGACTGGCATTGTCGCCGAATACACAATGCATACGAGTGTCCCTTAGTCTCATAAGCACTCCATCAACTCTAAGCTGTGTGTATAAATTAGAAGGGGCTCAATGATCAACAAAGTTAGGAAATCAGGAGAAAAGAAACGAAAAAAAATCTATTCCTCAAGTTCATCCAATAATGTCATGTCTTCAAAGTTTTACAAGAGAATTTGTATTCCTTGGAAATGTTTCAATTTTGTGCTACACCAACTACATGATCATGAGATGAATAAAAAAGAAACTTGTACCAAAAAGAGATATTAACGAGTACTTCTTGAAAACAAGTTCATACAGAATTTATGGATGATGGCAACAACCTACCCAGAAGCGCAAAAGAAGAAACCAAGAACTTGGCATCACTCTCTGAAAAATCAAAAGGTGACATGATAAATCTTCAACAATGGTAAGAGTATTCAAGAAGTGAATCGGACAAGACCAGCCAAAAGTAGCCAGAGATCAAAGAGTTACCACTTTAACGGTTAGAAGTGACACTCCGTTATCAGCTAATTCATCTTCATAGAGGACTACCTGTTTAGTAACAGAAACTCTCGCTCATGGCAGGAAAGTACATAGAAGGACAAGAACATATATTCATCAACATGTAACACATGCATATTATGAAAAGATGCTCACCTCATCATAGAAAAGAATAGGCTCTTTTGATGCCAGTGCAACCACATCAATTTGCTCCGTGCAGTCCTCCCACTGAAGATTGTAGGTACCCTCAGAGACATTCGCCTTTTCATTCTGAAACAGGAAATGCATACAAATCAATTATTTTTACTTCCAACACCATTTCATCTTTTAACATATATTTACAGATGTACGGGACCATCAAGGGAAATGGAATTCATTGTCGCAAACTGTTACAGCAGGATGTTGCAATGTTGCAATTTTACCTAAAGAAAAAGATATTCCCACAGAGAAAGAGGAAGCACGTACCTTGGTTGCATCGATTTCAATTGTTTCAGTTCCACAATAGGGTGTTGTGAATGTATAATCATAATCCAGTATCACCTGCTGGGCTGGTTTGCTACATTTTAGAAAAAGGAAAGTCAAGCAACCCGATATACTTATTTTCTAACTGGTAAGTGCAAAATTGATTAAGCGATTTAATTGGGAAATTCAAACGATACAATGACATTCTAACCACGAAACCATTGTCAAAGCAGCTCCAAATAAGGTAAATTCGCAACAATGCATATTGAAAAAGTAAGTTACTCAACTTGAGGTTATGGACAAAACCAGTGGAGAATTTAGGAAAAACCCCTACAGAAATTTTATTTCATGCACAAACTACACAATGAAAAGTGATCCTCTAGTTCAAACCCTTCCCAAAGATTTCGGAAGAGGGATGAAATTGAATCATGTATTTGGTACAATACCAACGGACTTTAACAACTGAACCAGCTGGTTTCACTCGGATCTAATGAACTAGCATCCTAGGTCCTATCAAATTAGGTCCTCTAAACATTATCTATCCTAAAAAATAACAGCAGTATGCTTCAGCACCCTGCTACATTTTCGCAACAAGAACCATCTACAGTTCGTAGTTCAAGTCAAATATCAAGAGAAACCGTTAAAAGTGTGAAGCTTACCATCGGAATTTCCACTGTGCAGCCGCAGGAACTTCCACTGGCGGCAGCGCTTCCTGTTTCCATCCAATCAGCGCATCAAACGCATTAAAATGAATTTTAGTCCCACTATTTAAGTGCTTAAGAACCAAAGAACTCTCCCCAAATATCATCTCAGGAAAGTGAGAAGTCTGAAGCTTCTCTTCCCACCTGCAACCACATCAAACCCACATTCAGCATATACACACATATAAACACCCATATATATACACACACAAAACATGAAAAACTTCAAATTTTGAAAATCACAGTCGATAAGTCTAATTTTTAGATATTATCTTCCTGATTAAATCAAATCATTAACAGAAAACAAACAAAGCAGGTCTTAAAAGTTTCAAACTTTCTTCTAAAGCTGATGATAATCAACAATGGGGACACCAAAATCAATAGAACAATCAAACAGAAAACTCAGCAGAAATCTGAGCTCGGTTTGTTTTCGATTAGAACGCATAACTCGATCGAAAGCAAATACATATATATTTATTATCTATGTACATGTATAAAGAGGGAAAGGGAGGGGAAAAGAAAAGCACACAGTTGAAGGGCGGAGGAACTGAGAATGGAGCGCTTGAGAGACTCGACCTCCCAGCCATGGATGCGGATGCCATGGCGGCCGCCGGGGAGGAGCTCGGCTCCGGCGGCCTTGAGGTCGTTTTCGTCTACTTCCACTTCCATCTCTTATTCTTCTTCTTCCCTCGGTTTTTTTTTTTTTTTTTTTTTTCAATTTAATTTGTTGGTTTCGAATTTTGACTCTTCGATTCGAGTATCATAGTCGAGTCGGCGGAGGCGTTCACCGATTTGGGCCTAAAGCGGTGAACTTGGCCCAAACCCCCTCCACGGTCATGACGTCATTTGAGGGACAAAATAGGAATTTCAGAAATGTGATTTCTTTTTGTTATTATTATTGGACAATATATGTCCTGTTTTGAGTTTTTTTTAAAACATTTGGATACAATAAAAGCTTAGGTCCTTTTCGTGAAACGATTTGAGTTGAAATTTTTAAAGTTTGAGTTAGTTGATTTTTTAAAAATTAGTTATAATTTTTATTGATTTTTCAGAAAAAGATAAAAACTGATATGAAAAATTTGAGTTTAAAATAGTTTGCCAAACGAGGCTTAGTGTTAGCTTCATCATGGATTGCATTTGAATATTAATTGAAATTGAATGTTGGAATTCAGATGTAGATTATAAAATGTGGGTTCAAATTAAGTTTTCGAGAAAACACAGTCATAGATTTTAATGAAATAATGTATCCATCTTATGTTTTTAGTAATGTTGCACGTCTTACATGTGTTATAAAAACCATGTTACAAAATTTATCATCTTGTATATTTTTACCAAAAGAATAGTGTGAAAAAACAATTTTTAGCCTTTCTTTTAAACCTTTATTTTTATATTTTTCAAACCAAAAAATTAAAAGAACCCCTTTAATGTCGCCGCCAATGGTGGTCGCGGGGGGTTGCATTGATGTCGCCAAAGAAGACAAATTTTTTTTATAACTCACTTGTCTTTTACTTCACTCTAACCTTTCAACTTTATATCTATTTCTTCGTAGGACTGATAAATTTGCAAATTGCATTTTGTAATTTGTATGAATAAAGGGCATAGTGACCATTTAGATAATAATTTTAAGTTGTGAGTCAGTACTTTCACGGTAGAGGGAAGATTTTTAAAACAATCTTGTAAACACAGTAGATAAATATATATATATTTTGAACCCAAAAAAAAAAAAAAAAGTTCTTAACTATTACTCCCTATAGAAATATAAACATTTCAATTAACATGACGTTTTAATTAACACAGCACAGATATTATTAGGACATAAAACAAGACAAAGAACAAAGATACTGTAGTCAAATTCAGTAAAATTATCCTTGCATTGTTTCGACCAAAATGGAAAAGATTCTGGCTGAGAAAAATTTCTTTGAACAACACTGTTACACTTACTTTATAAACATTGTCCGATTTAAATCGTATGGTTTTGGTGTGTACACCAACCATAGAATCTCCCATGAAACTAATCAGTCATTCACCAGGCAACAAAATCATTTTTCTCATCGTACATAAATGAGTCAAAGCTAGTTTTTTATCTGCTTCAATGGTCTATCAAAACACTTGCTCTACCTCATTCCACAATTCTATTGTTTTAGGCACAACTACACCCAAAAATAACAACAATGATAATAATGATGATAAAGTTTTTAAATAATGATGTTATTAAATCAAATAATTGAAAGGAGAAAAAAAAAAAAAAAAAAAAAAAACCCTGAACCTATCGGTAGAAAGGCCTTAAAACAGGGTTTGGTAGGCTACAAATTTTCCAATTAGCAAACAATCATAAACTTAAACAGAGTTCTTCGAAGTGAGTTTAATTGCTGGGCAAGAACAAGGAATTTGGTCATTGATGAAGAGCTACATTTACAGAAAACCTACATGCACATTTCTGTGTGAGCGGCAACTAAAAGCATCTTACCTGAAAGAGGAAAGACAGAGGACCCGTTAACGGTTGCAGGAGAACAATGGCATTCAGTTACGTAGTTCATTTTTGAAGACCACCTGCAACTTATATCCCAGAAATCTCTCTCTCTGAAGGGTGAATAGTCAAAATCACTGTACTAAAGGGTCAAAATTTTGAATCATCATCATGTAGCGGAGTTTTGCCGCCTTCCCCTTTTTCTACCACCTGTTTCATGAATGTCTACCACGGGAGGGGTTTCTGGTCGATCAACTAGTCGTGGCCTACCCCTTTTCTTTTTAGAGCTTGGGTTTGTGGACTCTTGACCACTGCACTCTTTAGCGATAGCGGGCATTTCGGCTTTGCCACCACCCACATTCCCACTGCAGCTCTCTAGCATGGCATTACCTGTTCCTGGTAATCCCTCATTCGGAGCTCTGTTGCAAGTGGTCCTTGTAATGTTTGTGTTTTGTTCTGATTCAACAAGCTTATTATCCGTTTGAGACGAAACCACACTCTCCTTTGAAACGCTTTCACTTATACCTGGTTCTTTACCTGACGAATGTCGGTAACTCCAGCGCATGTTCTCAAACCATTTGCTAACCTGGAAAAGGCAAGTAATTGTGGTTTTACAAAAGAAACTGTGGAATGAAAGGTTTTTTTTTTCTGATGAGAATGTATGACCTGCTGAGGGGTGATTTCTAGCTCTTGAGCCAAACTTTGTTTTGCAGCTCGGTCTGGATACTGATTTTCCTTGAAGGATTTAAATAGTCTCTGCAATAACAAATTCTTATCAAATCAGTTAAAAAGTTGTATATAAATTATGTCAGACAGCAAGTCATTTTCATATCACATAAATTACGATTGAATTGAAAAATCCCACATATGATAGACTTCCAGTAACACCTGAAATTATCTAAAATATTTGCCCTTTTTTTCCCTCAATTTACCTTCTACAGTATAGAAATTATCACATAAATGACGATTGAATTGAAAAATCCCACATAAGGAACAATAACTCAAACCACTTACCTGAGTTACAGCTTCGCCAAGTCTCCTGTATGTTGATGATTTGAGTCTTTTACCCGTAGAACCAGTTTTAGGAGAACCTTCGACTGATTTATTTGGCGAATTATTTTCATTTGTTACCATAGAAGTTTGACGTGATCTTCTTCTAGCTACATGTTCATTGTCTTCAAGATTATAACTTGCAGCATCCATAGCTGTTACATTCTTAATGATTGAAGCATTTACATTTGGTGACACTGAAGAACCTCGTCCAATAGTCTTCTTCCTTTTTCTTGGTGCAGCATTATCAGTCCAATCTTCATCATCACTTGAATCAGAAGGGACATTTCCATAGGTTTCCTTTACATTTTAGAGAAGATAAAGAAACATAAGAACAAACCTACAAGTAGGATTATAAGCATTAAACTGTAAAACGAATATAATATGTAACACGACCCATGAAACTCGTACTGAAACATGGTAACTCCAACTTAAACCCCAAGTTATCCAATATTTTGAACAAAATACTTATCAGGGAAGTGTATCATCATATGTTGACATGCAAAAGATACCCAAGAACAGTAATAATTTGTAAAAGATACACACGTAGCTTAAGCATGCTATTCTTAACAATTAAACAACTAGCTTTTGACTAATTCCAAAACCAATGCAACCCTAACATATAACATTTACGACTATCAGAAACATAAATTGAAACACATTGTAAAGAACTGCTAGCATTCAGGGATAAGCTAGACCTACAATTAATGGTTTCCCAACCCTAAGTGGAAAACAATGATATTGCAAAGTAAAAAGTAATATGAAATGATACTCACATCATGCAGCCTCTTGTAGTCCAACCTTTCCACGTTTCTTTTTCCTGAAATAGGCGGAGAACCATCATGGCCAGTACCGGAGCCTAGTATTTCCAACAGCTCTTCCTTTATAGATGACTTATTTCCACCATGTTTAGAAATTTGTGACTTTCCGAGAGGCGTCTTAGGATCCAACGATGAAGACATGTTGACGTCATCTTTTTCAGAAAATTGACCATCATCAAGTGTGAAGACCAGATCCTCAGAGTCGGAAGTAAAGTCAGAACTTGAACTTTCTTGCTTGGCATTTTCGTCAAGATCTGGAGCATCAGGATCATAGTCATTGTCCTCTGAATCTTCAGAAGAGAGACCAAACTGCTGTTCATCTTTAGGCGAAGCCTCACCCTCGAGTTCCTCACAAGCAGATGTGTATTCAGATTCATCAGAACTTGATTCATCTCCCCCAACCTTCTCAACAGTTCCTGGACCGTCAGGGTCGTAGTCGTCATCATCAGAATCATCAGATGGAAATTCAAGGTTGGGATCCTGATCTTTTCCTTCTCTTGCTGCTGCAGCAGCCTCTGGAAAAACCTTCTGCAGATTATATAAAAACCTTCTGTTAACAGACGGATTCAAAAAAAGACACTTGATTAGTAGGTTAAAAGAACCAGAGCTTTTGTTATCAACCTCCCAGCTGTCGGTTATTGAAAGATTCGTTCCATGAGAGTCGTTAAGCAACTCAAAGCAATCAACTTTGCAGTCACAGCCAGGGCATAACCAACCTTCATCATCGGGGGGAACTGCAGACAGCGTAGATAAAATAAGGAACAAGAAATTCTGAGAAATAAAGAAATCAGGTAGATGGATTTGGATATTACTGTCTTCACTCAACAATGGTGGTTCCAAACAGAATTGGTGGAACCCACGATCACAAGCACCATCACAGAGTATTATATCATTATTTGCAGACAAGTCTTTGGACCCACATTTTGCACAGTATATCTGCCCAATGTAATGCAAAATATTAATTATTCTCCATTAGAAAAAAAACAGTATGGCTTTTCATTTCGAGCCAAATAAACAACACGAAGAACTTTAGTATTTTATTGATAATTGTAAATGGCTTATGATTTAGGAATTCTCCTACATCCTCACTGTCAATCTGCCCTTCAGAATCGAACAAAGATTTTGGAAATCTTCCTCCTGCACATAGCGAATCAAGCTGTTGAAATAAATCTCTTATTTTCAATTTACGCCGGAATATTTCAGTTTTAGCCCGTTGAAGCTCTTTCTCTGGTTTTAGTTTTTCCAAGCTGCAAAGTTATAACCGTAAAAGTCAGACAAAGTTAAAGAGAAATTCTGGAAAAAAATAAAATATATAAATAAACAAAAACAAAACAAAACAAACAAAAACAAAAACAAAGAAATCAAGAATATCATCATAATATACATAAACATTGTTCGAGATTGAGCTTATAAATCCTCGAAAGGAACATCCAATTTCTAAAGAAAAACTTAAGGTAGGGAGAGTAAAACTGCTTAGACCACATATGGCACCAGCTTTTTAAGAAGGCAACTGATCTTAAGTTAGGGCCTCTAAAACTGATCAAGTTTTATCTCCTTCCTGTTGCAAGTATTGTATGAAGTAAAGAATGAGGATACCCTTATATAATTGCAAACGAAATGTCCATACTGTAGGAGAAAAATAAAGTAAATGCTTGACAAACTCTCAACACTCATAGGAGGTAAAAAATAAGCACCTGTTTCCTTTCCATCCTTCACTAGAATAAGCATCAATCAGGTTTTGCTCATAGTGTATTCGGTTGAGAAAATATCTGAGGCGTCTCCTGATTCTCGTATATTCATCATCTACAATTCTCGTCCCTCTTCTCTTTTTTCTCTCCTTCATTCTCTTATCCACCCCATTACCAACATTACTCAAACTATTACTTGATTCAAGAGATTTAGGTTTCTCTCGTGTCCTTGAGCGCAGAACTCTATCACTACTTACCAAGGATCTCAACATATACTTTTTCTCTCTTGATTTTGAAGTTCGTTTATCTTTACGTCCTAACGAGGAGGATTTATTCACCAAACTTTTGTAGGAAGTTTCAAACTGCTCAAGACTAGAACTTTTGGGAACATCTTCGGAACGTTCTACTTGTTTATCAATATGGCTTTCGCTTCCATCTCCAAGTGGAGGTTCCAAATTTTCACTAGCATCACAATCAGAAGCTGCAATGCTAGTTTCAACTGGAACATTTTGAATGAGTCCAGAACAAAGATGGTCATCTTGTTTAGGCGTCTCACCGAGTAGACATCCACAACCAAAGTCCTTGATCTGCCCCAATGTACATTGTTGAGCGCATGAACATTTTTCCATTAGAACACTGCTGGACACTGCAATGTCAATTTTTCTGGTTTCATTTTGTAAGAGGTTGGGGTCAACATGATGCTTCATCTCTGCTGGTTCAGTACGTTGATTTCCAGCACCACAATCATGTTTCACTTCCAATGCCACATCTTTAGGGCAAGAAGTTTTCCCACTCTGACTATTTATGCTCACATCTTCTCTAGGCAGTTCCATTTCCTTGCTAAGAGAATCACTGGTCAAATTTCCAGGTGATGATTCTGCGAGTTTATTGAGAGGACAGGTGCCTACCGCTGCAACAGTTCCTAGTGGCTCATTTTGTACACATTCAGAGCTAGGTTGATGTTGATTAGATAGTTCACCATCACATTCAGTTTCAAGTGTGTTTTTCGGG
Source organism: Ficus microcarpa (assembly GCA_025413485.1). Taxonomy (NCBI): domain Eukaryota; kingdom Viridiplantae; phylum Streptophyta; class Magnoliopsida; order Rosales; family Moraceae; genus Ficus; species Ficus microcarpa. The sequence continues at coordinate 10,607,895 of CM046384.1, read as the reverse complement.
CCAGCCTTTTCTAATGCAGTCACTTTTGGACAAGAAGGCAGAACCAGCATTTGAGGAAGAGAATCCTTCGGCATGTTTTCAGAAAATGGATGCAGCTGTTCACCAAAAAGGCTGGACGCAGATTTGCCAGTTTCCTGTTGTACATTTTCTGTAATACGAGCTTCACTAGAATCAATTTGTTCTGATGGTTCCGTTTCCTTCCCCTCTTCTAACATATTTGTATAGGATTTGTGCATTTTGCAGTTTGACCACTCACTTGTCTGCCATTAATGTTTATATGTGTAGCATCAGCCATATTGAAAAATGCTAAATACTAACAAGTATAGGAACTTCAACTCCAATCTGCTTGATATCCAAGAAAACAGATCAAAAACTCAATTCCAACGCGAAAGGTTGTAGCATTATTTCAGAAATAGTGTGGACGATAAATTACTTGCATCAACCCGCTTCTGCCAATCAATGTATTTACAGCAAGAAATCTTCCGCCGTGTAGCGAGCTGTGTACTAATAAGTTTCTCCCAAAGTTGAAACTCCAAAGAGCAATAAACCCAATATATAACTACTAAAAAAAGCCGTTAAGTTATGTGAGACTGCAAACCTGCAAGATGTGAAAGGTTAGTAAACCCAATTTCTAAGAATAAGAAAGACTAAAAACCAGAAAACAAAAGACAGCAGCACAAGGAAAATTAGCTGATATATCTTGTTCAAATGCGTAATTTGAACACAAACAGATATGAAGGGTAGAGGATAAAGGAAAATTTAGTGCAGAAACCAAACCAATATGGTTAAGACTACATCAGATCAGTTAAGTATTTCTTGCTTTAAAAAAAAAAAAAAATAGCAAACAAATTACGAAGTACGAGGAAAAGGTTATTGCCGTATTTCCAGGAAGTGTTCACACAGTTGGGAATTAAAAGCCTCAATTCCTACCATATGAAAGCAATAAAAAACAAAAAAACAAAAAACAAAAACAAAAATGACATGAAGAACAAAATAAACAAAGCAAACACATAAGAATACGTATGCCAAATACCAAAAATACTCTCGAAATTTAAACCGTGATCGACGGGGAAAAGTGTGCATAGTAATTACAGTCCACATAACTCAAAACATGCATGGCAAAGATAGTGCAAGTGTGCCACTCAAGGCTAAACTAAGATATGTCCTTAGCCCAAGCTCATTCAGCACAACATGTAAATAATAATAATGTACAATCCAAATAGTAGAATTGCATAAATACCGTCATTACTGGAAGAAATTAAATAAAACAACCATTCAGAATTAATCCAAAAATTCTATGAGCATTGTATGAACAAACACTTTTAGCCGTTGGGGCTAGCTCAGCGGGAGGAGTTTGGACAGGAGCTCTTAGTGGAAGCCATAGGTTCCTACCATATAATATATGTATAAACCGATCTTTTAGCAAGCTCATAAGTTACCTCTCAACTTACCCCAATTCAAATCTATGCAATTTTTGCTAACCCAGAAACCCAATCATTCCAAGCTTTTCTACAATCTTAGAAATTACTCAATTCCAGCAAAGAAGCATGTAGGGACAAAAAATTTTAAATTTAAACAAAAAAGTGTATCTACCTCACTCCACATCCACCCAAAAAAAAAAAAAAAAAGATTTATTTTCCATCTCTCAGTGTAAGAGACCCAAAAAAAAAAAAAAAAGTAATAGCAAAGGAAAACAGAAAACGAATAGAAGCTCGGCTAATCCTAAAGTTGAAAACTAACTGTTCCCCAAAAAAAAAAAAAAAAAAAAGCAGCCACGTTTCTTTTTTGTTGCTCTTTCTCAGGAACCAAACGACAGAAAAGATTACAAATAAGTAAATTAAAATTTAAAAAAAAAATCGAAGAAGTTACCTCTCAGCTAGCTCGTGAATCTTAGTGGTTTCCGTCACAGCTGGGGAAGAGCAAGAGAGAGAAACAGAGAGAGGAGAGAGGAAGAAGAAAATGGGGATCTCAGTCTTGTGGTTGTGTGGCCAGTGTTCCCGATACTTCTGTTGTGTTCTGTTATGTTATGTTGTCACCGCCGAGACGAGACGAGACGAGACGAGGAGAGAGAGAGTGAGGAGAGAGAGAGAGAGAGAGGAACAAGAAAGAAAAGAAAGAAGAAAGAAAAAAAGCGGTTCAGAGATTGGCAAAAAGAGTCCTCCAAATCTGGGCCACCGTTGCGCTCTGTACGACTAAAATAGGGCTTTCTTTTTCTCTGGTCAGGCTTCTCTCGGTTTCTGTGCCCTCTATTTTCACCCCTCACGCCGCTCCCCTACTTTGTAGCCTGCCCCGCATTACTTGTTGGGTTGGGCCTTCAACTTAAGCCCACCCCATACGACCAAAATTGCGATTGGGACTTGGACCAAAATATTTTTCAAGAGGTGCTTGATATTGCGTTTTCACTCAAACTAAACTATATTTTTTTTATCTAAATTTTTATATTTTTTTAAAAGTTAATAAAATTTATAATTATTTTTTTAAAATTTAATACTATTCAAATTTAAAAATTTCAATTCAACTCAAATTCAACTTATTCACCAAATACCCTTTAAGTAAATTGTAAGTTTCTCAAATATAATAATCAGTAGATATATCATGTACATAAATAATTTATTTACATCACATTTTTTAGATAAATGATGCATTTGCATATCATGTAATTGATTTTTGATCAAATTACCTAAATAATCATTTTTTTTTTCATCTACTAATCAGCATGATACAAACTTCTCATTCTTAATCAACATAACACAAATTTTAGTTAACTTTAGTTCAATTTTGTGTCATATTGATCTAGTATTAATTTTTTGTATTATGTCGGTGTAATGGTTTCTAAATTTGTGTTATTCAAGTGTTTTTTCCTTCTTTTTTTTTCGTTTTCATCAAATAAATGATTTATTTACGTCTTGTAAATTCATCATTTACCAAGTAAATTTTCTATTTTATGACAAACATGTTTTTTAGTATAAATATTTTAAAATTTTTATTTATTTTAATTATTTTCTGAAAACTACTATTATTATAATTTCTCATTGCGAAAAGGGAAATGATAGTAAATAGCATTTTTATGAAATTAAATTTTAAATATTTAAAGTAAATAATAAATTTACAAGGTATGTGAAAATTTTACTAGATAAACAATAAATTTACAATATGTAAATAAATAATTTACCTGTTATATTTGTTATTTACTTTAAGTACTTTAAAAATCTACTATTTACTTTAATTAATTTGTTAAAATTGATGTTTTGTTCTTTTTCCCCTGAGAAAATTACCAACTAGCCACCTTTTATCCTTCCATGGGCCAACTTGACACACCTTCTACACAATATTAACACAGTTTTAATAATAGAATAAAGATTAGCGAATTTATAATTAGAGAGAGAGAGAGAGAGAGAGATTAAAGATTAGCACTCTTACCTAAATATGAGCTAATTATAAATGAGGTATATTAAATGAAGATTAGCGCTCTTACCCAAGTATCTTGAATTAACATTTTACGAGACCATTAATCTTCATAAGTTTTGGATTTCATGTATATGAAATAGGTTTCCCCTCAATTTATACACTACGTTTCCAAAATACCGAGATTTTGATTTATAGACTAGTCTAATCTATTGATAAATTAAAAGACACGTGTATATATAAATATGAATCCACTAATCACTTAAGATTAAGGACAATAGTTTTACTTTCAGCTAATCAATAGTTTTAACCAAAGAACAAATGATTCTTATGGTCCAGTTCCATATCTACATTCACATTGGTGTTTTTGTTTTATAATCACTACAACCATCATCCAAGACAAAGGTATTCACAACGAGAAAATATACTCGTACCATGGTCTTATCAAAATAAAATATCCAACTTTATTTATTGGGAACCATAGTTTGTTTTATACTAAGCTATTTATCATGTCGTCTATGTTTGCGATTTCTTTGCTCATATATGATTAATGCAATTGTTTGTATTGAAACTTTATGATGATTCACTTACAATTATATCAATGAACAAATATAATTTTAAACAAAAAAACAGAAGACTTACACTCTATTTGATGATTCAACTCAAAGCTTAAATTTTCCATCTCAGTTTTTTTTTTTTTTTCTGAAAAGTCAATAAAAATTATAAGTGGTTTTTAAAAAGTCAACCAATTTCAACTCAAAAATTTCAACTTCAACTATAATACTAAACGAGGCTTAGTCATATTATTTTTAAATAATGTCATAACTCCAAAGTGATCAAATACAACAAATGTATAAATGCTATAAACGATGGATTTGGGTTCTCATGTAGAGGGGCGAGCGCAATAGGGCTGGTTAGCAATGACGGCAAGAAGTTGGGTCGTGCCCACAAAGACAACGCCAAGAAGCTAGGTTGTGCATACAAAGACGACGACGAGTCGTGTGAGAAGAAAGGTCATTTTTGGAGGCTGAGCTAGGGCTCACAACTGGGGCTACCACTTATTCCTGCCAGTGAAACTGGTGGAGATAGACGAAAGATAAGATTTTATTTGGATTTTTTTTTAATCAATTCTTGAAAAAAATATTGTTTATTTATTAGGGGTATTACATATATATATATATATATATATATATTTTAAGTAAATCAAAGTCACATGATGAATGATCATTCAGAATTAAAGGTTCATCAGCTAATTTAGTTATTTGCAATCTTTTTTTCTTTTTTCTTTTAATTCACTACCAAATTCTCTAGTGTTCGTCGTACGTAGGAAGGTGAAATTGTATTCATAATTTATTCCCAACAGAATTTTCTAACAGTGGATAATTGAATTTAATAAGTGGTCTTGAGTCGGAAAAATTGGGTGTATGGCAGTTTTTTTACTCCTTTTTTTAATTATATATGCTTGAAATTTTTTTTAGATAAATGACCATTTTTTTTTAATTAGATTTTCCAATGATCTATCAGCGATATGAATAGATAACAGAACATTGAGGGACCAAATATATTAATTTATATTAATTAAGCACTTAATAATTACTAAGTCTATTATTGATGGGCTATCAACTCTATCATTAATAATGGATTATTTGATCGTCCATCACTTGGAACGTTTTTAATATTATTTTTTAAACTAAAAAAACTTGAGATATTTCTTAAAGAATTAGTTACAAAATATCATTTTCTAAGTCCCTATCGAGTCTAATTTTGACTCTATATATAAATGGGGATATTTATCCCAAATTGCCAGTTTCTTTTTTTTTTCTTTTTTTTTTTTTGAAATCCAAAATGCCCGTTTTTATAACTGTGTGATAAAAAATAACACACTCTAAAATTTATTATAGAATTATTTCAATCTTCAAATTTTGTTATATGATTCTCAAATTGCCTATCCTATTGCGTTAAAAAAAGATTGCCTATCTTATCGTTTAATTATAACTTAGTTTTTAAATTTAGTCAATCTTTTTAATTAGAGCCTAATACTCCCACTAAAACACGCATTTAATGTACCTCTCTTTTTAAGAAAAATGAAATTCATTTTTTAAGTTCTATATATATATATATATATATATATATATATTTTGTGAATTTTGGTTGAAGGAATTCAAACTCTATACATTTAGGTAAAATCAGTATAAAATTATTGTTAAGTTATTCCTGCAGTCACTTTTAAAATTTGTTTTTAGATTTTCTTTAATTCTTTTTATTTTTTTTTACCGTTCAAAATTTTTTTCAGATATATGAAAACGAATTCAAATTTAATTTTCACGTTATAGATAAGTTTATTTTGGTCCAGCCTAAACTAAAAGCCAAAACTAATGTGCTGGTGACTTTAATTTCGAGTGAAAATCGTTATCATATTTTTAAAAAAATTGTAACTAATTAACTAAATAATAAAGCAGGTGATATTAAAGGCAAAGTTTCATCTCTCAATCTTTAAAAAATAAATAGATATAATTTATCACTAAAGTACAACATTTGCTAAATTTGACATTCAAAATAACATTTTGTTGAAGATAAGATTTTTTATCCAAGTGTCAAAATTCAATGTTGACGCATCAGTCTGCGACTTTATTAAAGATGATGTTGCATTCAGATTATATGGATTGATTTGGACACGAGTTGAATTTTGAATGTGTTAGATAATCTGACCTAACATCACGTTAAATTCGTATCATGACAATATATAGAAAGTAAATACAATGCCAATCAGAAAATAACAACTTGTACAAGAACCGCTGAAGTCATTCCAATAATCATCTCTACTTGGTTCTGCAACACATTTTAGACTTCTGACCTTGAGAAGTAAACCCCAAAAACCAAGTGCTTCAAACTGCTTCTTCATGGCTCCACCATATATTCTAAAAGCTTTGGCTTCATTATAAAATTCAAATACACGACTTTTTGGACCTTTGGTTTATTTATTAATCAATTAGATTTTTCTCTCAAGTTAGAAAATCTTACACATGACTCCCTAATGAAAACTTTTGAAAATAACTTATTCATGAACCTTTATAAATTATAATAACCAAATTAATCCTTCTATAATTATAAATTGTAAATAATTAAATAACAGATTCAAACGCAATGCCCTGCAGCCATGGTTACCCAATTTCATGTTGAATGAATTGTTAGATTTTATGAGATTTCCATTTTATGAATCACATCTTTTTAAATTGGTTGTAGACCTTTTTCAAGGTTTTATAGATAACAAAACATAAGAACACCGGGGGATATAAAATAAAATAATATACATATATATATATATATATATAAGATTTATTAAACCGAAGGATTGAATAATCATTTCCCTTTTTTTTTTTTTTTGGCCGTTTCTCGCTAAACTCCTCACGCTTTAGCAAATTAATCCCTCCCAACAATAAAATTAGCGATTTAAGTACCCATAGATTTATGGTAGGTGTGGCAATACTTCTAGTGGACTACAAAGTTCTGCCATAAATTTTTAAAATCAAGTATCATTGTCTGTCTGTCTTTTATTTATATGTGTATATATATATATATTTTAAATTTTAAGTACTGATTTGCCAGTGGACCGCAAGTTCATCTTTGTAATATATTCGTATATAAGCATGTGTGCATAAATTTCATGTAGATGCACTACCCAAAAAAAAAAAGGAGAATTTTTTTTAGTGTGGAAATGATTGTTATTGTTGTTATAAGGTATTAGTGTGATTTAAACTTTACACCTTATGGTGAAGTCAGATTTGAAATTAGAACCAAGCTTTTTTTTTTTTTTGGAGTAATTTTTTTGTTTGGTTTTAACCTTTTTATGAAGTTGTGATTTGATCCTTAACCTTTTTTTTTTTTTTTTGGCTAAAAGATTACAGGACTCTTTGAAAGTATACAATTTGATACCCTTTTTACTAAAAGTACTAAAAATCTAATAGAATAGATCACGTGTAAGGCCCATGTAAGTTGAATTATATAATTTTTTCTTAATTACTCTTAAATAGTAATCATATGTAATTAACGTTATATTTTTTTGTTAAATGTTTATGTTTGTAAACGAAAAGGACCGAAACCATTTTAAAGAAAGGATTTTTTAGTCATAAAAAAATTAAAAAAAGTTGGAGACCACATTGCAACTTTATAAAAGGTTGGGGATTGGACGAGCAATTTATCTTTTATCTTTTTTTTTTTTTTTTTCCACTTTAACAAACTTAAAAAGTGAGCTACATAATTTACATAATGAGGAATTTAACAAAATTTTCCACTTCCTCCAGAGCAAATAGAATCATGAATGTCATCAATAACATTTGCTTCCACGGATCATAGAATCAGGTCATTAACATCACAGATGACATTAATAGCATCTATATCAACAATCCAATTCAAAAACCCCTCACCTGTGTGCAAATCAAATCCCCCTCCCGCACAGCCAAACATTCTCTTAAATAGGGAGAGAAACGTCCAATCATTCCTAGCAGTAGCAACATACCATTCTCATCGCGCGCTACAATTCCAATTCCAATGAACTCTCTAGCTGCGTTAACGACCACATCTAAATTTATTTTAATTATGCATGAAGTTGGGGGCTTCGTAGACACGATTGCTAGACGAGGCTGTAGGTCTCAGATGCTAAACTATGTTTGCAATCACATTAACGTTTTTCATTAATATAAAAAATGATATGTTGAGGGGAGAAAACACAAGTGATTACAATACAATTTTAATGCTAAATTCACATCTGGTTATGTTATCAAATGTAACGTTCAAATCATGTCCCATTCAAGTTCTAAAAAATAATAATGATAAAGGATTCTCAATTTCTTCTTCTTCATTTTTTTCCTGCTTGAGAAAAAGATCCATAATTGTGTTCAAGACGCTGAAGATTTCTATTAACAATTTTATCATATGTAAAGAGTTTTTTTTTTCCCCTAAATGAAGAAATGTTATGGAAATTTCACAGAAACAACCAGAAGCAGAATATTCAAAAAAGAAAAAAAAAACAAAAAAAAACAAAAAACAAAAAACAAAAAAGCAGAAAGTCACACTTATGAGCAAAGAACTTCTTTGTTGACTCGCCCACCGCTGTAATCTTTGGACTAGGAAAAGAAACTGACCCAAGTAAAAGAAAGAATAATTACCAATTGACTGAAAAAAAAAATTAAAAATAAAAATTGTGCGCACTTTAGAAACTAAGGACTCCACCACGTGAAATGTTGAATACGGAAACATCCTCGGCATTGGGGGTGCGCATTGCACTTCATAATATATATATTTATACAAATACACACATGTGGTTGTTTGCAAAATTTTCACGTGGAAACTCATTTTTATAATGTATAAATATTGCATGGGAAATGACTTTTGACCCAAAACGTGAGGCAACAAAAATGTTGGTTTTTACCTTCCACCACCCTTCCTTGTTGTTCCACGTCTACTCCACTTTGAGACTATAATAGCTCGTATTATAATAATATTAAAATCACACATAATTAACGAGGAAGAAACAAAACAACCTTTCAATTCAAAAGAGTACTAATTCTCTTAGGGTCCATCTGTCACTTTTTGTGTCTCCATTGAATTAATTATAATTAGATTATAAAACTTGGGTTTTGTTTCTATTTAGAAACTAATGAATTAAAAAAGTGGTTTTAAAATTATAATATTAGCTAGAAAGCACTTCATAGATGCAAATTTTTTTAATTTCTAATGACACTTAGATTGTTGTGTAATTAGGGTACTTAGGCTCGGGTAGTACGGAACTATTATGGCCAGCTAAGAGGATATATATATATATATATATAATTATATGCAAACCATTTGTAATTAAAAAAAAGTTATATTAGGAGGATATATACAAATTGTGTTGATAAAAAAGATTGTAAAAATAGATAATGACGTACTTAAATAACTCAACGGGGTGATATATTTAATTCCCCTTTCTCATTTGAAGTAGAGACGGTTAAAATTCAAACTTACAACTACTTCTTGCGTGGGGATGAGTGGGTTTACCAAGCTGCCTATGTTCTTGTTTTATAATATATTTTTTGGTTAATTATAATTCGATTTGCAAATGTTTGATTAGTATTCTATGTAGAAATTTGTTTTAGCCAGCATACAAACACAGTTGGACTATATCTTAGGTTTCTGTTTGTGTAAACATGGAAGAGGAATTTCAGCCAACTTGGAGTTTTAAAAGTAGTTTGTCTCAAAGGTTAACAAAATAGGAGTCAAAGAAGCACGAATATATATATATATATATATATATATATATAGACACACACACACAAACACATATATACTGTCAATTATATGCGAGCAAATTCATATTCCAACATATATAGAGTGAAGAGCACCTCTCAAGAACTTCGAATATTGACCGGCTCAAAACCTTGTAATGATGGAACCGCAAACATAAGAAATTTTTTCTCATTTTTATAAGTCTCCACTTTGGTCCATGTGTTTCCAACTTGTATTAAAATAATAATATGTACATGGTTTGAAATGCAGATCACGAATTCCGTGTTTGTTTGTTTGTTTTCCTTTTTCCCCCCCTACTAAAAGTACTATTTGTTGTACGTAATAATACAAGTTAGACCAATAATTTTTTCATTTATTATATATGCAGTTTCTTTCTTTAATATATTTGTTTGAACTCATTTCTCCAATGTCTAATGATTAATGAAATAAAACTATTAAAAGTTATGATAAAGTTAATTGATATTTATCACATAAATATATGTAAACCATATATATGCACACACATTTATGTAAAATCATACGCACATAACATATAGATATGCATGTGTGTGATTAGTGCTAAAAATATCAACTCTATTATTAATTCTTGAGTATCAACTGACGTGATGAGAAATTGTCATATTTTCATTAATAGATATAATCAATTATGATGGCAATTTTTAACACTTACTAATAAAAACGATGACAATTCCTATGATATATAAGTTGACATTTACATATTATGAATCCGTTTGGGACGCCAATTAAAGATAGTGTTTCACCATCTGAATTTTAAAATCCTAACTTTATATTAAATTTTCACTCTCTTCCAGTTCAAAAAACTTAAACTGTAAAAATTTATAACTTTCTCGTTTTAAATCGGAATGAGATGACTTTTATATTAAAATACTTGTAATGACGAGATAAAAAAGAAAAAAAAATTCATTTTGCATATTTTTTTCAAACACATTCAAATTTTTGCATAATTTTTTATATTATATAATTTTTTCAAAACTTTTCCTTCTAAACATACATTTCCAACCCAATTTTCAAAATACAATCTCTAGATGTTCCCCGAATGGCCCGTAAGATCATAATTAATGTTTCTAGCTTTTCTCTTTTTGTAGATCTGGCGTGTGTCCGTCGGTGTGTATATTTGCATGGTATATATATGCAACAATAAATGTTTACGGAGGATCTTAAACACCTCTGCTCATAAAGCCCTAGCTTTAGTCCACTTACGTAATAAAACAGTATTAAAGATAGCTAATAAACCCTAAACCCATTAATTAAAATAAGCTTTCCTTTAAGGACATCTCTATACTTCGTGAAACATACATTAAAAAGGGGCCAGTCTTCTGTCGTGTTTGATCCATTCAAAACAAAACATTGCGCTGAAAAAAACCATCGTCATGAAAGTGATGCAAGCTTAACTTAGCCTAATATTTAATATTTATCGACCTTTATATATATATATACACAAACATAAATATACATAAATATATTTATAGTGGTCCTTGCCTACCAAATTTTCTTTATGCTCCAACAAAGCGAAAAAAGGACCGGCACTTTTCTTGCCTGCTTGCACTTTGCTTTGGGATATATATATATATATATATATATATATATCATTGTAAACATATACTTGTCAACAAGTCAAGGTCTTCAAAAGCAGATATTTCTCTCAAAACCTAACCATGACAGCTAATCAGAAAAGAAAAGCACTTGTGAGATTGAGAAGAAAAGAAAGAGAAAACCAACTGCACTTTTTTCTTCCTATCCAAACACACACACACACACACAAACACTTAATTCTGGCCACTCCTGAGTACCACTGTAATTATGAAAATTATTGTTGACACAAACTGATCGAACTAATTAAACACTCTTCAGAGCCGGCAAGAAATCGTGGTCTGGCTTTTGGTACGTGCACGACACCATAATAGATAGGGTTACTGTGTGTGTATATATATATCTATAACTCTGTACTTTGTATATACGAGAGCTCTTTTGTACAATACTCGTACAGAGCGATAATTATATTTTTTTAATACGATTTAATAACAACGAGTTGATTCAAATATAATATTTTCAAGTGATACTTGTCATTTGATTTAATAGTTTTTAAATAATTTTACGTTACAATATTCTAACTATAGAAAGTTATATGTAAATTGTAAAATAAAATATTATAATTGTCGTTACTATCCACCTTCAAGATATGTGAGCTTTCCTCTATATATATAATGTGCGTGGCAAAGTGGACTAAGAAAAAGTCTGCAAAGTTATTATTGTAATTTTTTTTTAATGACAAGTTCGAAGTATCTGTTTGATTGTTCCGGATTTTTTTTTTTTTTTTACACCACCAAAGCGTGCCGCAAAGTCTTCAGAAGTTGGTTTTTTGAGTGTTTTCACCAACTTTCACATTTGAAAATTGTACGTAAGCACGTTTTTCTTAATTTGAACCAGATTTTTCCAGAGTTTCGTAAGCTATCAATCTTAGTTATTAGGTGTTACTTGAAAATTGTATACATATGCCTAAATTATATATATATATATATATATGTATATAAAGAAACAAAATTCAAAACATGTATGGTGACCTCACATGGGGCAGCAAATATCAAATACTGAAGTTGAAATTATTACAGGATAATGCATTGTCGGTTTGAACCATATATTAAATGTTAGATTCTTCTAATTATTACCTAATTAACACAAAATAAATAAAAAATAAAAAAAATGATAAGATTCTCGCCGTATATTTAATGAGCAAGACGGTTGCCAACAGTCTTCCTCAGTTATATATACACCCTATATATATATATATAGAAACATAAATAGTCGTCTCTGCATGCGCATCAACTGTATTGTCTTGCATTATTTTAATAAGACACAGTTCGGTGGGTGAGCAACAGTAATTCCCCTTTCGTGTTGCAAATTAATAAAATTTGTAATATAAATAATTAAAAAGAACATGCTCATCTTTGAAGCTGAAAAAACAAATGAAAATTATTCAACTCAGAAAGCCCAGAACATTTTTTTTTAAATAAAAATGTTTGTACCCTTTTAAACGAAAAACTGCAGAAAGATAGAAATATTTATAAAATCTTAGTTAATGATGAGCATGTGTATATAATATAAATATATATATATATGTGTGTGTGTGTGTGTGTGTGTGTGTGTTTATATATGTTGAGAATAAAAAAAAGACCATTAATCATGCACCAATATAAGGAAGCGTGGAGGAAATGAGCCACACCCACACGTGATTGCTCTCCTTATGAGACAAAATTTGCGAATCCCTTGTGAATCTTATGGCGGTTGTATTCCACTTGTTGTGTCACCATCATTCTTAATTTCTTTGGTCCTACTCTTTATATTCTATGTCTCCCGGCTACCTAAGAATTGGACCAAAAGAATTAAATCAAAGAAGCAAAATATATTAATTTTGCTCAATAAACTAAACTCAAATAGCTAATTATTAGCTAGCTGCATATATAAGAACGGTAACTCAGAGGTAATATATATATATATATATACATTCAAATGTATAAAATTAAGTGAATATAGGTTTGACTTTGAAACCGCCAGCGACTGTGGCTCACTTAAACCGCAAGTTGAGCAAAAGTCATATCACAAAAAGAATGAAATTAGACTTCGTAGTTTGTGAGTTTGTATCTCTCGATAAGATATAGGGGATTTGTTCTTTGTTCTTTATTTCCCTTTCTTTGTTTTGAAGGAATATATGTATATATATATATATATATATATGTATGTACACACATATTAGATCATAGACTTTGTTTATAAAAATATAGTGGAGTTATTAATATTATTAATTGGTGAACTATATAAGAATGTCGTGTTAATTTGGTTTCCAATTAACTTTGTTTTTCTCTTCGGTTTTTTAATAGTTTTAGATATTAATGCTATAAAATTGACGAAGGATTTCTATAATTAAATAAAGATAATCATGTGTCAAAACGTGTAGTAATTTGAATTTTGGTAAAAGTAATTAGATTAGTATAAAATGTTCTCTTAACTGTTATTAAGAATCCTTAATAATTAGAATATTTTTATCATTAATTTGAAAAACTTTCAACTGTTATACAATAGAGATGTGATCATCTCAGTCAACTTTCAAAAAATTTTCATTAATTTCAAAATGTGAAAATAAAGTTTATCAATCTATTGATAAATATTCAAGAAGTAATTTGCTACGAAAATAAGTTCAGGGATCGAGTTAAAATAATGCTCACAATTTACAGATTAACGCTACCAATAAAAACATAACATGATATATTATTTAACATGATAGTTTTCTCAACTCTTGTTACACCCTTTTCATGTTATTTTTAGTTTGAATATTCTTATATGTTACTAGAAAGGACGATCCTTCTCAATATAGAAAAAATAGGCTAACATATAAATAATAAATTTTATGTCTGGTAACCGTATATGTTCAGCAGATATAACTTGTTATTTTCATTTCGTCTAACTATAAATTGATCTTCTTACAATGTAATTCTATATTTAACATAAAATTCAATTTCAGAACTTTTACTAGGAGCAACAAATATCAACAAAAACATGTTAAATTTAATGAGTTAGTGTTATAAGATATTGATCTTGATGTTATACGTACCACGTGAAAAACATCAGTGACACCAACTCTAATATCAAATTTTGAATATCAACTTATATAATATCGAGTTGTCCTTATTTTATTGATAATCATTTAAAATATTATCACATAAATTAATTATATCTATCAATAAAATGAAACATGTGAATTAATAATTAAAAAATTAACATCAGAATTGGTGTTAATAGCACTGTCACAGTGTGCGATATGGGAAGAAAGAATGGACTGTAAATAACATGGATGCCAGTCATTTGGGCATTTGTCTCACGTGGAAGGGGATGGAACAGCGGAAGCTGCCCAAGTGTGCGGGCATGCCATCGCTGTCCATGTCCAACAATTGTACCAAAAAAGAGACGCGTGGTTTTGTTTTGGTGACGCGTACCACCTTCCGAAGTCCAAAACCCACCCAATTCCAGTCGCTCTGCTCCGCTGACATGGCTGTCCCAACCCCACATGCCCTCCTCATTTCAGGCCATGTCTACGTGTTGTGGGGCCCCTCTTGTCCCCTCCCTCCCCTACACGCTTACCGGACATAATTCCTCTCTTTCATATATTTCCTAATATTTTCAACATTTTCCACAACATCTCTAACATTGCTTCTACGTCTTCCTCCTCCCTCCTCCGTCGGCTTCTCCACAAAAATTCAATTCCAACTTCGACTTTTGCCTTTCTGGGTGGGTCCCACCCTGCGCGTGTCACCTGATGACGTGGCCCTCCTTCCTCAGAAGGTCTGGTCTTCCTTTCCTCCCCACCTATTTATACGCCCCTTCTCCCACCCCTCCCGTTACTCCTCATCAATACAACACCACTTCCTTCTAATCTTGTAATCTTGTAATCTTCTTCCTCTTCTGCCTCCTCCAAAGCTCTCTCGGTTCCTTCTCAACTGATTAACTAGAATCAAAATACAAAATAATGGCTGTTGACTCCGCTCTCTCGTCTCCGCTAGGCCCTCCGGCCAGCGAGAAGGACGCGAAGGCGCTCCGCTTCATCGAGGAAATGACCCGCAACGCCGACGCAGTCCAAGAGCAGGTGTTGGCTTTCATCCTTGCCCGAAACGCCGACACCGAGTACCTGAAACGCTTCAAACTTGGCGGCGCCACCGACCGCGAAACCTACAAGTCCAAGCTTCCGATCATCACCTACGAGGATCTTCAGCCCCAAATCCAACGAATTGCTAATGGAGATCGCTCTCCTATCTTGTCTGCTCACCCCATTTCCGAATTCCTCACCAGGTGAATTACTTCACACAACTTTTTCTTTTTTTTTAATTTTACTATTTTTTACTATTTTATATTTGTGTGTCCATTTCTAATGGGAATTATATTATAGTTCTGGGACTTCAGCGGGTGAAAGGAAACTCATGCCGACGATTAAGGAAGAGTTGGATCGCCGCCAACTACTATACAGCCTACTAATGCCAGTAATGAACCTGTAAGTTTCAAGCAAATATATATAAATATATATGTATATATATAAGGCGTTAATCTCAAGTGATCATTTTATCTCCTTACTTTATTAAGTTCATTAAAAGGCGTAAAACAAAAACTAATTGACGTTCTTTTAACAAATGTAACAGTTATGTTCCGGGGCTGGACAAAGGCAAAGGCCTATACTTCCTGTTCGTAAAGTCCGAAACGAGGACACCGGGCGGGCTATTGGCGCGACCCGTTTTGACCAGCTACTACAAGAGCGAGCACTTCAAGACCCGCCCTTACGACCCTTACAATGTCTACACCAGCCCCAACGAGGCCATCCTCTGCTCCGACACATTCCAGAGCATGTACACCCAGATGCTCTGCGGCCTCCTGGAGCGCCACCACGTGCTCCGTCTTGGCGCCGTCTTCGCCTCCGGCCTCATCCGCGCCGTCAAGTTCCTCCAGCTCCACTGGCCCCACCTGGCCCGTGACATCCGCTCCGGCACTCTTAACGCTCAGATCACCGACCCCGCCATCCGCCGCCGCCTCGCCGACATCCTCGTACCCGACGAGGACCTGGCCGATTTCATCTCCGCCGAGTGCTCCAAGGAGAATTGGGAAGGAATCATCACCAGAATCTGGCCCAACACCAAGTACCTCGACGTGATCGTGACTGGTGCAATGGCTCAGTACATCCCGACTCTCGAGTACTACAGCAACGGCCTGCCGATGGCCTGCACGATGTACGCCTCTTCGGAGTGCTACTTCGGCCTGAATCTGAACCCGATGTGCAAGCCATCGGAGGTCTCCTACACAATAATGCCGAACATGGCTTACTTCGAGTTCCTCCCCCACGAGCCGAACGCCGGCGGCGCTTCCGACAAGGAGGTCAAACTAGTTGACCTCGTGGACGTCGAGCTCGGGAAGGAGTACGAGCTGGTGATCACGACCTACGCGGGGCTCTGCCGGTACCGGGTCGGAGACATCCTCCGAGTCACCGGGTTCCACAACTCGGCGCCGCAATTCCACTTCGTGAGGAGGAAGAACGTCCTCCTCAGCATCGACTCCGACAAGACCGACGAGGCGGAGCTCCAGAAGGCGGTGGAGAACGCCTCGAGGCTGCTGTCGGAGTACAGCACGAGCGTCGTCGAGTACACGAGCTACGCCGACACAAAGACGATCCCAGGGCATTACGTCATCTACTGGGAGCTTCTGGTCAAGGACTGGGCGAACGGACCGAGCGACGACGTTTTGCGGCGGTGCTGTCTGGAGATGGAGGAGTCGCTGAACTCCGTTTACCGACAGGGTCGGGTCGCGGACAACTCGATCGGGCCGTTGGAGATCCGGCTTGTGAAAACGGGTACGTTTGAGGAGCTCATGGACTACGCGATCTCGAGAGGCGCGTCGATCAACCAGTACAAGGTTCCGAGGTGCGTGAACTTCACGCCCATCATGGAGCTCTTGGATTCTAGGGTCGTCTCGTCGCACTTTAGCCCCGCCCTCCCGCACTGGACCCCCGAAAGGAGACGATAATTTCGGGTTTGGAAATGGATCCGGCTCCGTCAAACGACGTCGTTGCACGAAAGTTTATAGTTTATTTTTTTGTTTTTGTTTTTTTGTTCTTGCAGTGGCATTTTGGTGGGGAATTAAAGTTATAAATTATTAAAAAAAAAGAAAAGAAAAAAGTGTAAGTTTGATAGGATGTTTCAGAGTCGGGTTTTGTATTTTGGTTCAATTAACTTGTGGCAAAGGAAACGATGTGACTTAGCAAAACATGCTTTTGTTGAGTGAAATGTAACTTTCATGTAATTGAAAAAAAAATAAATAAAGGAAAAACTTATTCTCGAATTATCTTAGTACTTATAATTGTTTTAAATCATTAGATCAAGTTTTAACTACTCGATATATTACTTTAATCAATAATTTAAGTGTTGTATTATAAATTTTTAATACAAATATTTATAAAATATTAAAAAATTTACTTTTTAATGATGAAAATAACAATACTCACCGATACTATAATAATACAATTCTTATTTATAAGATTTGTCAAGAAAGAATTCAGGGAAAAAAAAGGGTCATTTTTTTTTTTTAATCAAAGGGATAAAGAAATGCTTTTGAACGAAGCTCTATCCATTCATTCCATTCACTGCATGAAATTATTGGCTCTTTTCAACCTCCATAATTTTGTCTGCTGAAACAACTATGTCTCGCTTTATTGTCTTTTTCTTTTTACCCTTTTCTTTTCCTTTTCCAAACATTTTCGAGCTTATTACAGTGGTTTTTTGCTTTTTGGAGCTTAGTAGTTGTTAATTGTCCCACTATATAATGTAATACATATAGGCGGCGTAAGATTATTATTTTACCTTTCATTATTGAACTATTAATTCCCTTCAATAATTGTTCCCCCTCTACAGAAAAGTTTCCATTCAATATTCAGAATACTTTAATTTAAATAAAATAAAAGGAAAAAGAAATCTACTCTCTTTATATATATATATATATATATATATATAAAACTTGACGTCAAATCTTATCGCTTGTTTGAAGTCTTATGTTGTTGTGTTGTTGTTGTCGTTGTGTTTTTTTTTTTTTTTTGGGGGGGGAAGGTAATATATGTATATATATATATACTAATATTGATTGCATTATGGAAAGTAAACGGATTGAATTATTTATTAAAAAAAAAAAAAAAAGGCTAGTTTGACTGCATAGCATATAACGTGAGATTCCACCTGTTTACTTGAAAAAATTATGGTTGTTCCCTTACCTACACATAATATGAACATGACTCATGGTTTTTCTTTTTTTGATAAACTGCTATACATCTTTACGTATCATCTGCACAAGAAAGCCACAAATTTTGACTGATGACTCCGAAGACCAAAAATATGAAACAAGCATAATTTGAATGATTTCAAAATTAAAAAAAAAAAAAAAAAAAAGAATTGAAGATTAATTGCACTGTAAAGTCAGTCGGCAGAAGAAAAGTTCGCTGGAAAAAATCAGTCGGCAGAAGAAAAGTTGCTGAAAAAAAAAAAAACAAAAAAACACGGCAAGCTCATGTGAAACGTGTAGAATTTCATGTACTTTGGGCTGCTCAGTTTCCATTATTTCTCATCATTTCTACTTTTCAGATGAGTCTCTTTTAACTTAATTTAAGTCAGTTTCCTGCCTAATTAATGCTAGTTAAACAAGTTTTTTATTCCGAAAGCCTAAAGATCAAAAATACTTGGAAATTGTCACTAAAAAAGCATTGCCAATTTTATACAACCATTATGGATGTTGCATTATAAATATCAGCCTTCGTATGATTTATATGATCATATTATACGTAAGAGTTTATCTTTTAATATAGATTATAATATATTGATAGACTTTTTAAACTTTACATCCATAATTCTTGAAAGCCAAGATTAACATTATTTTAATTCTATCTGTGATTTTAATAAATTCCTCTATTAATCTTGCCATGTTGAAAAGAAAATGCGAAGATATCATATATATATCTATCTCTTTTTTATTCACAAAAAATATAGATAATAGTGAAAAAGAAAATTATAAATATGATAATGACCACACATCACAAAAGCAAGCAGATAAAGTTCCACATCCCTGTACAGCCACATTATGGCAACATGCCATTTGTTGGATGGCGCTCAGAATTCAAAGCAGGAAAATGACATAACAATAGAAGTAACAACAATTAATGACAACAACAATAACAACAACATTAACGTTTTCATTCAGAACAAAAATATCAAGATACTTTCTTAAAATATCCATCTCACAAATAATGTAAACCAAGGTTATATTTGATATTAAGGTTTAATTTTAATTAAATTGTATTTTTTTATCTCAATTTTTTTTTTTATTTTTTCTAAAACATCAACAAAATTTATAATTAATTTTTAAAAAAATCAATCAGGTCAAATTTAAAAATTTATTTCAACGAACTTACCATACAGAGGTTAATTATTTAAATCTTACTATGACAATAAATAACGCAATAAACAAAGTCATTTTTACCTCCCTTTTTTATACAACAATATGTGTAGGCAGCTTTTTATACGTGATAATATACGAGTATTAATTGAAGGATGGTGATCAGCAAGAAAACTTTTGAATTATGAGGGTTTGTCTCTCGTCTGTCGTGACTAATTTTGGTGTATGATTTTGCATCGGCATGCAGATCTAGGTTCAGTACCCAAAATGGACCAGACAACGTCTGTTTTCCTGAGAAAGTTGTTAGAATGTGTATACATCAGAAACCTTGTCAGAATAATTTATTCCTATAAAGATATGTCGGATTATTATCTCATCACTTTGTTTTTTGTCTTGTGTTTTTTAAGTTAAAAAAGACATTACATTTGCAAGAAACATATATCACGTACTCCCACGTTTGAAATTTGTTATCTTTAATTAGTGACAATCACAGATTTTATGATGAAATATATATATATATATATATATATAGTTTTGAAGTTGGAATGGTAAGAGTCTAACTCTTCACTTTTTTTTATTATGAAACCACTATACAAATTATATTCATTGTGTGTTATTTAACTTATTTATCTTTTTTTTTTCTTACTTTTAGAAAGATTTATTCTTTTGGAGCATGGTTTTTTTTTTTTCCCATAATTCAGGAAGTCATTTTTGATAATTTATTTTGGGTTTTGTTTCTAGCGATTTTCACATACATAATGAAAAAGAAAAGGTTCAAAAAAATATCACTGATCTTTGAGTCTTTGCCCATCGTTTAATTATGCCCCTTGAATTATTTAAAAAAAAAAAAAAAAAGGTGATGCATACTCCTTTCGCTTTAAATATAGCTACAAGAATACTCCATGGTTAAGTTTTGGACCGAAATAGTCCAAGAGGATAAAAATAAGATTTACTAGTATATAATAATTGTTCTTGTGAGGTAGATTCATAATTATGATATTTAAAACGATAATTGAACCAATAAAATCTCTATGGATATGAACTCTGGACCTATTGTCTCTATTTTTTCTTATCTCATTAACTGTTCCTCAAATTTTTTTATTTGCTATATCATAAAATTTTAACAATGTGATTACATAAAAAGGAATTAGATATGTGATTGTAGATATACTTTGATAGTAATAACACACATGACTTCACGTTAAGATGTAAAGTTCAAATCCTCTACCCCAAATTCAAAAAAAAGAATTAGATACTAAAATTATTTAAACAACTATTTGAGGCGTCAAAATTCATTTAGTGGACAATAAAATTCCACACTTAACTCCATCATAAAATATAAAATTCGAATCATTTATTTGCAAATCATAAAATATAAAGTTCAAATCCTTTATTTGCAAGTTCAAAAAAAAATTAAAAAGAAAAAGAAAAAAAAAACATATCTCAACTTAGAAACTGGATTTACAGTAATATCAATAAATATCATCCCATAAATCTCCGAACACTTTTTTTTTTTTGGGTATAATATTCAAATTTCTAATTTCTAATTTCCAATATGATTTTGTTTTAGGTGTCCATTGTTACTCTGTCTATTTTCCGCACAATTAATTGTCAATAGTTTTTTATACTAAATTCAAAATTCAAAATTAAAAAAAATTAAAATTTTGTTATGCATAAATCAAAATTCCAAAAAACCATGTTAATAACTCCAAAACTCTTTGCCACTTCGGAGGATCATCTTTACTCGTGCCTCAACAATTTATTAGACTTAAAACTTCATTAAAAAAAAAAAACAATTTATTAGGACTTAAAACTTTACTGATCAAAATAAAAACTATCCAAACTAAACATTATAATTTATCTTTAGCAAATCAAATCATCCATCTAAACAACTTTAGAATCCTACGCCTTCTCGATATTTCAACAAACTTCTCCGTAAGAAGTTGTTTTAGTTTCTTTCTTTCTTTTTTTTTTTTTTTTCCAAAGAAAAACCATAAATTAAATCAACCTTTATTGATATTTTGAATTAACCATGGCTTTTGAATTCTGTTTGACTTGGTTTAATGTAATCATTGTAAACACACGCCAGAACTAACTAAAGAAATAAGCGTCACCTCTTGCATTAATTCCAGTAATCAGGTTTCTCCATTGATTAATAAAATTCTTCTTTTCCTAAAAAATAAAAAATTAAAATTAAAAATACATGTCGCTTATTTCAAAACGATGAAAACCACGTCGTTTTCCCCATAAACGACAACAAAGAGATTTTCCTTTTTCGCGGTAAACCGTAGATGACTAGAAGTAAAGAGCATGGGGATGACAGTAACACGGTGCGGGTACCTGCCCTAACAGGCGATGGGGAAGTTCTCCCGCACTCGCCCGTTTATGTTTGCTCTTATGAATATATATTTAAATTTTTTATTGGAATACAAAAAAAAAAAAGGAACACCATTAAAAAAGAGAGAAAGAGCCAAATAACATATTTAGACTCCAATACAAAATTAAAATATAATTTTAAAGACTAATAATAAATAACATTTTTATATTAATTACACCATAAAATGACGAAAACCATGTTGTTATTTCCTTGAACGACAACAAAAGAGAGATTTTCATTTTTCGTCGTAAAACCGTTTAAGTGTAGAATAGAAGCAAAGAAAATAGATGGGGAAAAAAAAAAATCTTATAAAAGATAGAAAATTATATTGATATAAAGGATTTTAAAATTTTTTTAAATGTTTTTCGGTAGCGAAAAGGAAAGAAAATAAGAATATTTTATAACTATTATATTATCAACTTATTTATATTATTTTAATTTAAAATTAGGAAAAAAAAAGTAATTTTAATTATCATTTAATGATATTTTAGTTTTCCACTCAATATTAGATGGATAAAAAGTGGTGAATCCCATTCCAGTTTTTTCCACTCTATTTCCCTTCCCTTATTTTTTTTCCTTCTTACTAAACAAACTATTTTATCATTTTCTAACCACTTTTTTCCTCAACTCACTTCATTCCTTCCTTCATTCCTCTTTTCCATCAAATCAAATATTCAAACAAAGCATAAAAGCATGATATGTTAGTTTCACAACTTTCGCCACCGTAAGAAACGTTGTGAATTAATCAGTTCCTTCTGAGTTTTAGGATTAATTTTACTTTTAGACCATAAATTATAAGTCAAATCTAATTTTAATTTATAATTTGAAACATTTTAGAATAAATACTTAAATTTGACTATCAATCTATCTAATTTTAATTTATAATTTGAAACATTTTAGAATAAATACTTAAATTTGACTATCAATCTGTCTTAAATAATTCTTAAATTTTAAGACATTTCAACATCAATACTTGAATTAAAGTATCAATTTGTCCAATAATAATTCTTCAATTTAATATACTGATAAAAAAAATTAATAGCCGTGAAGTTCACTTATGTCCAAAATCATATAGGTTTTGAGAATTTATAATTTTTAAAATTAAAAATATAAATTTAACAAAAGGATTGTGTGACATAAAAATGATAATTATAAGAATTTTTAAGAATGTTTTTTTTTTTAGTAAAATTTTTAAGTGTGTTTGAATGAACGATTATTACCCTTATGATAATAAATTAATAGTTCAAGATTGGATTAAAATAAACATTTAAAATTTATGAACTAAATGAGATTGGAGAGGGAAAAAAAAAAGGAAAGAAAGAAAAGAAAGAAAAAAAGAAATTAAAAACGTTTTCTTGATTTGTAACAAGGCTCAACGCTTTGACTAGCCGTTTCTGTCTTGTGACAGTAAATGGAACTAAAGCCTGCAATTCGTGTTTGTGGGTGGGGTTCGGACTAGCTCAATTACAGTATGACATGATAAGTATGAACATGAACATAACATGATTAATAAAATGGACTAAAAATCTAAACACGAATACGAACTATTAAATAAACAGGTAGTACGACACGAAATGCGAACAAGATTCTTAAACTTGGCCATGATGGATTAGGACGAAAACAAACTCGTTTATGACTCATTTAATGTGAAAAATCCGTTTATGGTTTATTTAATACAAAACTAGTTTTTGACCTATTTAACATGAAAATTTTGGATAAAAATCACTTAAAATTATTTATTTACTAATATAAAAAACTCATCATATTCATATAAAATATAAAACTAATAACTAGAATTATCAAATATCTATAATGATTAAAACAAACGTTCTGTTATTTTTCTAAGAGAGTTAAAGTTTATGTTTTTTTTAAGGAGCTAGGAAATGATGTGCGGCTAATGAGGAGATATGGATAAAAGAATTAGGATTAGGCTTTTATATATTGTCATATTTAAGGGGTTTTTAAAAAAATATATATATATTAAGCAATTATATATGTATATGGGTTCTAAACGGGTTGGATCGTGTTAATCCATTCACGACCTCTTTACATAAACGAGTTAAACGGATTAATTGTGTTATCTCATTTATGGCCTGCTTATTTTCTGTTAAACGTGTCAACTCAATTTTGATCAAATTATTAAATGTGCAGTTCAAATATATTTATTTTGTGTTATTTTCGTGTCGTGCCATCGTATCATATCTGAAATTGCCAGCTCTAAATAGAACCGGTAAAGTTTTTGCATTCCGACGTCGTTTCGTTCCTTTGTTTGTTTCTTCTTTCATTTGCGGTTTGTGTGGTTACGGTTCATCATAGAGAGAGAAAGAGCGAGAGGGACGCGACGGAAAGCGAGAGAGAAAGAGAGAGAGAGAGAGAGTGTGAAAAGGTTGGTGGCGGCGGCGGCGGCTGTTGTCTGCCATGGCAACCCTTCCCTCCTTCCTCCTCTCCTCCTCCTCTTCTCTTCCTCTTATCCCTCCGCCTCGTCCCTCCCTCCGCCGTTCTCTCTCCTCTCTCTCCTTCTGCCCTCTCCGCCCCACCCGACCGCCACGTTCTAGAAAGTTCCCAGCCCTCCTTCGAGCTTCCTCCGCTCCTTCCTTCGACGATCTCACCTCCGACAGCCGCTCCTCCCCAATTCGATCCTCCAAGGTCACCAATTTCTTTCTCTTCTTCTTAATTTCGATTCGATTCTTCCGAAATCGCACTCTAGAATCAGTGAATCGCTATCCGAAATTTCAAAATCCCACTTTGTAATTTTTTTTTTAACTTTGATTTTTTGTGGTTGATCGTATTTAGAAATCGATTTTGTTGAATTTGATACACGAGATAGAGCCATTGGATGTAAGTCTGATTCAGAAAGATGTTCCACCCGCTACTGTGGATGCCATGAAGAGGACTATCTCTGGCATGCTGGGTTTACTTCCGTCCGTCCAATTTCAAGTTCTTATCGATGCTTTATGGGAACCCTTATCCAAATTGTTGTTTTCTTCCATGATGACCGGGTATGTTAATCTTATCTTCTGACTCTTGTCTTAATGATTATTTATGGTCCGTTAGGACTTGAGGTTGGAGTCGAAGTTTTGGAGTGAGTGTTTGGAAATGTGTGTTTGATTGAAATATGAATTGAAAATGAACTGCGACATTTTAATTGTGTAAAACCCTGAAATGTGTGCGGAGTGTTTAGCAAAAGGAAAAAAAAAAAAAAAAAATCTAGGTTTGACTTGAAATAAGAAAGCTGTGGACTTTTGAAGTTCGGGATTTATGGAAATGGAAGATATAGAAAGAAAGATGTGGATTGTAATTGGCGTAGGAGCTTTTGGAAACCAACCTCAAAAACAGAGGTCGGAGTAGGAGGTCGAAACGGGACCTTAGGTTCTGAGAGGATGGAAGAGAAGTGAGTCAGAAATTGATAACTCTGCTAACTGTTTTGGTTAGTTCTGAGGTTTGAACAGATCTATATCCGTCGTTTTTCTCTGTGTTATGAGCTGCTTGCGAAGCTTGATTTGGTTCTTTTTCTGGTGTTTAGACATGCAGAAGTTAGATATTTGCAGTAAGTTTGGAATTTACTGCTTGGCTTAGAAGCAATGAAATACCGGGTCGTACATTGGGGTTTTCTTTATTTATACTTGTTGAAATAGAAGAGCCATATGAACGGTTTTCTTCTACTATTGCAGGTATACTTTACGAAATGCTGAGTATAGGCTTTGCCTAGAAAAAAATCTAGATGCTTTTGAGGAAAATCTTGAAAAACAAAGGCTGGAGAGCTCCAAATCTGATGAACAAGGAATGTTACTTGAAAGTGCTAATGTAATCAAATCATCTTGGAAAGATCAGCTATCATCCAGAACTGAGAAGATCCATGTAGAACCATCTGAGAATATTGAAGGTCAAGGCATTGGTGATATGTCCCCTGAAGCTCAAGAATATGTTCGTCATTTGCAGTCTCAGTTATCATCTGTTGAAAAGGTATGCTGAAAGCATTCTATCAGATATGTACAAATTTTCCAGTCCTCAGTATTTATGTGGTTGTGGCCTGATACATCTGGGAGGTAATATTTTCATCAGCATGAGAAAATTGGTCCATTACTTTGGCTTTTCTTTTGACTGAAGATTGATCGTTGTTGATTGTGTTTTTCATAATATTCACTTGATGGCAACTTGAACCCTAATTCTTTCCAATGGAGTGAATGGCAAATCTCGTTCATTTCTTTGTTCTTTTGGTTTCTTATCCGTTGATGATGTTGAATTCAAGCTCTACAATGCCTCGATAAAGCATAGTTTCAATGATTTTATTTGTTTGTTCATTTTATGAAGGAGCTACATGAAGTCAAAAGGAGAAGTGCCGCTCTTCAGATGCAACAGTTTGTTGGTGAAGAAAAGAATGATTTATTGGACTATTTGAGATCACTACAACCAGAAAAGGTATACAAAAAGTGCTTTTAGTTTTATTTAGTCTGCTTTTGTCTTACCCTCTTACAATATTGGGAAAATTCACCTTTGGTGACCGCTTCTATCTCTTGCAATATGCCACAACTAAACAGATTGTTGTCTTCCAATGCTAGTTACACTATTATTATTTGGTAACACATAGCTTGCTCTATCTGGAGAGGAGAGCATAACGAGGGATTGGTAAATGGGTGCTGTGGTGTTTTATAACAAGCCTTTAGTTTGTTAAAGGTTCCTTGAATTCAACTCCTTAGACCTAACGTCAAAACGGATGAAGACAAGAGCAACCATTAAGCTAACAGACCTATTGATTTTCTTTCCTTCACGGTGCAGCGAAAATGTGAATAGAACCGTTTTCTGTTTCTTTGGATGTTGCTTCTGAAATTGTAGAGTTAACCTTGTGAGAAGAGTGAATACTTGGCCAGTGATGGCATTCTAATCAATGTAATGTTCTGGACCCACAAAGATGTGCAGAAATTCATGGATCATGTGAAAGCAGTTTGCTGATCCTTATCAGACAGTAAAGTGCATGTACTTATGAGAGGAAGATATCTTTGTTGCACTCTTTGGCTGACCAAATGTATTTTGCAAAGTATTAATCATGCTTCGAGATCCTAACAACTAGTACAGACGTTTTTGAGTTTACTCTGCGTTTCGTCCTCCTGTTACATATGTGATATTGGCGTTTTTCTGCTGATAACTTTTAGTCTAATTTATGGCAATGGATTTATAGGGATGAGGT
The DNA here is from genome assembly GCA_025413485.1 of Ficus microcarpa. Taxonomy (NCBI): domain Eukaryota; kingdom Viridiplantae; phylum Streptophyta; class Magnoliopsida; order Rosales; family Moraceae; genus Ficus; species Ficus microcarpa. Next base: position 10,580,656 of record CM046384.1, on the reverse strand, counting down.
GTGGCTTTTGGTTTACTGTTGGACTCCTTAGTGCAAATTATCAGGTTACAGCAACTTCTACCTGTCTTTATGAGATTGGCTGATAGCTTTACATTCTTTGTATGTTCTTAAACAGATTTCCTAAAATCCTGGACCTGTTCGTGACTTTCAATATGTTTATTTTCTCACTTCTTTGAGCGGTTCTGTTTGTTTGATTTTACGCATTCTTCCAATTTTCTTTTGGGACTGAAACAAATTGTCACTGTATAGGTAGCAGAGTTGTCAGAACCTACATGTCCTGAACTGAAAGAAACAATCCACTCTATTGTCCATGGCCTTCTTGCAACTCTTTCTCCTAGAATGCATTCCAAGGCACCTCTGCTGTCACAGAATAACCCGATCGGAACAGCGGGAGCGGAGAGTGGAGATTGTGCTGATATTATTGAAAACACTTCGCTTCAATTTCAGCCCCATATTTCATTGACCCGAGACTATCTTGCAAGACTACTCTTCTGGTTAGGCCTGGTCCTTTCTCTATTTTCTCAATCAGCTGATTTTTATTTTGCTTATGATATTATCTTCTGTTTGGATGCTTGATTAATCTTCCGACACTAATCAACTTGAACAACAATCACTGATCAAAATATTTCACCAACAAAATCTTGTTGTTGCCCTTTACTCTGAATTTGAAAAATTGAGAAACAAAAGAGTCACATTCCTTACATAAAGTACTCCAGGCACTCTGTACTTGTAAGTCATGTTTCAGGAAAAACAAGCACTGACGATTTTTCATCGATTGGATTTTGATTCTTTCTTCGTTTTTTCCTTCCTCAAGGTGCATGCTATTGGGACACTACCTCAGAGGACTCGAGTATCGAATGGAGCTGATCGAACTTCTATCCCTGACCAGTGATGCTGGAATCGATGCACATGATGACAAGCAAGCTGCTTAAGAGTACCTTTTTAAATTGCTTCCATCTGCGTACCAATGTGTTTATCCGTCAATACCATATTTGGTCTTTCAGTGGTGTAAGCCACTACTACAATATCTGTCCAAAATAATACTGGTTGATCTTTCTTCATTTAAGTTTATATTATTAATTAAATATTTGTTTTCTTAGCAGTGTGATCATCTGTGTATGTAAATATATAGTTGCAGGTGTAACTTAACGGTATTTATATATGTATGACTGATTCCGTCTCCCTCGCACTCGCCAAATGATATCAGAAACAAAAGTGAATTTTTCTGTGACTGCCTTTTATAACGTTGTTCTATAACGTTGTTCTGCTCGACCATGAACATTAGAACTTTTTTGCCCTTTGAAAAAAGAACACTTGGTTGTAGTTCTAAAAGCGCCGGCAAGGATTTTACTGCCTTTGGTTTTAAAGCGTGTTTTGGCAAGAGAGGAGTTAAAGCAGGTTATTGCAAAGGGGGTTTCAAAGCAAAGGTGTTTTTTTTTTTTTTTTTTTGTTTTTTGTTTTTTGGTTTTATATTTTTTTAATTTTAATTTTTTTTATTTTTTATGTATATATATAAATGCCTTAAGCATATCTAATGCAATGCCAAATTTCTCACCGTCAAAATTTAGTATTTGCATAAGAAAATTGTTCTCCCATATTACACTAGACTTTAGAGTATTTAGCACGGATGTCCTCTAAACTTATTATCCTTTAGTAATTTATTCTCTAAACTTTTAATTTTGATAATTTGTCATCTGAACTTGTTAAATTGATGCAATTTACCTTTTTTAATTAATTTTACACTAAATTAAAGATTTGAAATTAGAATATTTACATTAGTGTTTATATTATATTAGGAAATTTTTAATTGAAAATGGATTTTTTTGGTCTTCACATGAGACCTATATGGGATTTTCATAATTAATTTAACAGAAAATTAATTGATAGGGATTACATTGCTAAAATTTAATAAGTTTAAAGGTAAATTATCAAAATTAGAAGTATGAGGGATAAATTGTAAAAAAATGATTAGTTTAGGAGGTGTCCATGCTAAATACACTTGGACTTTATGTCAAATTTTAGCATTGCTATTAGGTACGAAATTTGGTTTTTATTTATTTATTTTGGGAAAGGGAGATAGTATATGTTCTTCTTACTTGTCAAACCCAAGACACAGAGTGAATTTATGTAAATTTTCTTATACTGAATATCCGAAAGGTAATTTCCTTCTTTGAGAAAATATCTTAAAATGACCGATAGTATTTAGCGTCAGTACCATTGATAACGTAGCTTACAGTGGATCATTTTCTGAGGAAAAGGGAGACATGTTTGTTAAGAGAGATGGAAAATAGAAAGTAAGAAGAGTAAAATAATTTTGGTTATAAGATATTAATTAAGGTATAAAGCAAATTAAGCGATACAAAATATCGTATTAAAAAGTTCGTAACATTTATTTGAACTTACTGTAAAACACTCCTATTTTATACAATTATAAATCATAAATGCCATTGAATACAAATAGGGAATTGTAATAAATAGTATTTTTTTTAAATAATTGAAATAAATAGTAATGTTTTAAAAATAATTTTTTGAGAATAATGTTTTAAAATATTTGAAATAAATAGTAAATTGATCAGAAAATTTACTTAGACAAATGATTTATTTATATCTTATAAATATATCATTTACCTGATACATCTGATGTAAATAAATAATTTAATTAATAAATTTATGATTTACTATATTTTAAAAACATGTTATTTACCTAAATTATTATGAAAGCTGATATTACTACATAGTTATTAAATGTTTTCGGATATAACCAAAAGTCTGGGGAGGAGAAGAATATTCGCTTAATGCCCTATGGGTGGACTTTTAAATCATTAGATTCTAATACTCGAATCTATTAATGTTTACCTTAAAAAACATCATACAGAGGAGACTTTTAGTTTATATTAGTTTTCCTGCCTATCTTCTACTTTTTTGTCATGAACTGTTATGATATTATTATTATTATTATTATTATTATTATTATTTGTATGATGTCAAGTGAAACTATTATATCATATTTATCCGTTAAAATTTTTCCCTATTTATTTATTAAGTTTAGAAAGAAAAAAAGATTTTTTTTTGAGCGAAGAAAAACAGGTGAATTGGTATAATATTGTTGTTATTATTATTTTTTTGTATCTGTTTATATCGAGTGAAACTATTATATCATATTTATCTGTTAAAATTTTTCCCTATTTATTTATTAAGTTTAGAAAGAAAAACAGATTTTTTTTTTTTTTTAGCGAAGAAAAACAGATTTTTCTGTATATATAGAATCAATATTAGTTCACAGGAATAAAGTTACAATCCAATATTCTAAAACAACCGAAAAATTTTATTTAATTCATTATCAGTCATATCTATTGTTCTAATTAAGTTTCCTATTATTTATAAATTTTAAACTGAAAGTTTCCTATTATTATAAATTTTAAACTGAAAGTTTCCCTATTTACAAATTTTAAAGGAGAAACAATTTATATTTTAAAAAGTATTACTAATAAGGATGTATTTTAAATCTACAAATCTTGAAAAAAAAAAAAAAAGTGATCGAATACCGAACCCATGCTGTTCAACCTACAACTCGTATATATATATATATAAAACATTGTTCCGCCATTTTTTTTTTTTTTTTTTTTTTTTTAACTTTGATTGATCTCCTTTAAAAATTAAAAAAAAAAAAAGAGAGAAAGGTATAGATAGATTATTATTATTTGTTACAGTCATCATAGAAGTACGTAGATATATCGTTGAAATTTAAAAAAAAAAAAAAATTACGATCAATATAACATTAAACTTCCAAAAAAAAAAAAAAAAAATTTATCCGTAGATATTGGTTAAACACCCTGACCCTAAAATCTCTGTAGTGTTTTCTTTTTGAAGTCTTCTCTCTTCTAAAAGTGCAAACCACGTAGAATCAACGAGTTTAGTATAGGGTTGTTTACTGACCCCAACATCATGGATCAACAACAGCAACAGCAGCTGACGTTGTACAGAGCACATCGGAGAAGACAACTTGTGCAACGTATTAATCACTTGACCATGATCAAAGAGCAGCTTCTCCAGATTTTGAACATGTTGATCAACGGAGACTTCGACGATCTTGAATCTTCTTGGAGATTTTTCTCCACATATTCACCGGAATTACAACGGTGGATTTTTGCCTCCGAGGCACCGTGGAGGACGGAAATCAATGCCGGTGCAATGCCGGGAATGACACCGGATATTTTACCTATCGCCGGCGCTGTTGGAATGGAAAATCGGTTAAACTCGAATTTAATAATAGATGATGGTAACGATCAAATATTCCACCACAGTCCGTCTCGGAATAGCTTGCAATACGGTCAATTTGTCAATTCCCAATCCCCTAATGGTTATGGCCATTGTTATCCTCAAACTGAGATGAATTCTTTAAATTATAACAACGGGATTGGATTGTACGGTCTGCAACACAGATCAACAATATCTTCACCCGTGATGAATGGTCGTTATCGTGATCATGATCGTCTTCATCCTTGTCATCAATTTCATGGTCATCAACTTCATGGTCATCAACGTTTTCTGCCCTTGATCTCGATGGACGAGGTGCGCGGGAATGTGCTTGTGGAGGCCAAGAACCAGCAAGGGAGTAGTTTCTTGCAGGACAAGCTTAGTCATGGAAGCGCAGAGGACGTTGACATGATTTTCTCCGAAGTGAAAAGGGATTTGACCGCTTTGATAATGCACCCGTTGGAGCATCATGTCATTCAGAAGCTCATTGATGTCGTGGACGACGTGAAATTGGATGAGATTCTTCGAATTTTGACTTCTGACTTGAGAAAATTCGGTCAAGTTTGTGCTGATATCCACGGGTAAATATGCTCACACACACACTTGTATATTAAAAATAATGGTGTATGTTAGTTTGACTATGGTTTGTGTTCGGACTATTAGTGTTAATAATGATTTTTTTTTTCTTTATTTGTAGAACAAAAGTGGTGCAAAAATTGGTGGGGCGTCTGAGGACCCCAGAGCAACAATCTTTACTGGCATCGCGGATGAGTCGGGTTGTTGTGTGGTTGATTACGAGTAATACCAGTAGTCATGACTTGATTTACGAATGCCTAAACAATTTTACTCACGATCACAAGAAGGTAAAACAAACAAAAACATGTATACTAACATTATACATATGCACTTTTTTTTTTTTTTTTTTACAAAATCAAAGTTTGTAGTTAATTATGTGAAATTATGTATGTTTTTTGACAAATTAAAGGTGCAAAAGTTAGATATATTTGTTGCTCTTAGTTCTGGCTTTGAGAATATCTTATTCAAAACTGATGCAATTGGATTGACAATGCTTGAGAAGGGCTTCTGTTGTTTTTCTACTGTTTTCTTCCAGGACTTTATTTCCAATTCTCGGTGTATATATTTTTCTAAAATTCATTTTTCATTTAAAAAATTTGCTAGATTAATAGTAGTTAAGCCTAAAATTAGTTGTGATGCTAATTTTTTTTTCTTTTAAATATGTGTTCCATACTATACAGCATCTAAATTTTCTTTTTTTGTTGTAGCTTCTTCTGTGTGCAATAACGGAAAAGTGTCTCGACATGGCCAGAGATAAATCTGGGTGCCGTGTATTGCAAAAATGTTTTGATCATGCCGATGACGAGACCTTCAAACATCTTGCTACTTCTATAGTGCAAAATGTCGACACTCTTTGTGAAGACTTTTATGCGTATGTTAAATTTACACATAATATTTTTTTTTCTTGTACTTGTTCTTGCTAATTGTTGTTTGGTAAAATATTCTATTTTCTAGTCACCAAAGCACCAACGCAAACCTTTCTATTAGGTACTGATGTAGTCAATTTTAGCCATCTAGGCAAGCTTATGAAATTGAGTTAAACACAGCTAGAAGATGATCACATTTTACGTATAGATACAGCCGTTATAATTATTCTCTTGGTATATTATATTTTTGGGTTTAATGTTAGTATACTTGTTTTCGTTTGTTATATGTTTCTTCAGGAACTATGTTGTGCAGCGAGTAATAGAGAGGAAGAATTTGGAAGTTAACAGACAAATAGTGGCGAAATTGAATGGGAACATTGTTAATATATCTACGAACAAATATGGTAGCAATGTGGTCGAGAAACTTCTGACACATTCCGGATTAGAAGAAGTTGCTGATATGGTCATTATCGAGATTCTGAACAGCTCTAGTCCATTGCAAGTTTCTCAAGACCTTATGGGAAATTTCGTTGTTCAGGCTGCTATAAAGGTCATTAAGGTAAAGTCATCTCAATGCTATAACTAATTCATCTCGTAAGGATTCACCTTTTTCTATAGTTTGTGTTTCGACTAGTTTTGACGACCAGGCTCTTTTCTTGCTCAGGAAGGACCCCTATTCGATCGGTTAAGGAAGCACATCAAGGACAACGAAAGACATCTTCAATCCCATTTATGTGGAAAAAAGGTGTTGGAGACGATGGATAAGAGATTAAAAGAAATCAATGAGAGTCGCAATATCCAAAATGTCAGAAACGTATAACATTCTTTGGCAGAGCCTCTGTGATCGGATCAAGACTCTTCTTGTTAAGTATGATAGAAGTGATCTTGTTGGACTTCTTTAGGCATGTTCTGTTTTTAGGAGTTTTGTACTCTCGTACTCTGAGTCTTGCTCCGAGTTGCTTTATGTTCTATGTTATATTTTAGTCATTAGGCCGTGTCTCCTGTCTAGTGGAAAGGAAGAACACTGTTTCAGTAACGAAAGTTCCCATCGTGTTATATTAGTTTTAGGCCGTGTTATAAGTAAGTTCCGATTCGGTTTTCTGTTTCATTTTCTTTGCACTAAACAGTTTTTCGCCCAGTTTTTTTCGACACGATAACATGTCTGCGATAATCAAACACCTAATACAAAGATCAAACCAATGCCATCTCTAGAAAAATTAAAGTATCATTTAGGGTTGAGGTATGGAGTAGACATTCGTTTTTCTTTTTCATTTTCTTTGAGTATCTTCAAGTCTAGAAGATGGCTTTTCAAGAATTACAAGGACGTGGAAACTTTAGTTATCTTTCGAAATTTTACTCTTTCCCCCAACACTCCATGAAACAGAACAGGCTCTATCAATGGACGCAAGTTTTTCCATAGAAAACAGCATACTTATTAATCAATCAATTTTAATCCAAATTTATGTTTCAAACAGAGTCAATTAAAAACTTTCTATTTTGATTAAAGTTGATTAATGATCTTAATCTTAATAAATTTGAATTTGAATAGATAAAAGTAATCATGCCATGAATTATCATATACAAATGAATGTCAATTTCCCTTAACAGGTTTACATTGTTATTAATGAAGATAGATTGCTACACAATTGTAAATTTTGGATACAAATTGTCAAAATTAAAATTGATGGTCTAAATTGAACTTTAAATTATATTAAAGGGGCATCAGTGCAAAATTTTTTAGGCCTGGAACATATATATTTAGGGTAAAGTGATAGATTAGTACCTGGACTTTTGACTTTGTATAACTTTTGTCCCTAAATTTCTTTTCGTAGCTGGATTGTCCATAAACTATTAAAATATTGTTACAATAGTCCTTTACTTTAATTTTTGAATATAATCTGCTAGTTAGTATCATTTTTTTGACTAAATTATTAAAGGATTCTATTTATAAATTAACATAAAATGATTGTTGTAGCAATATTTTAATAGTTTAGAAGATTTATTATTCTTTTTTTCATAGCTGTAAAGACTATAAACTATTAAAACCGTTGTTATAGTAGCCCTTTCTATTACTTTTATGATGGAATTCGTAGTAAATATAATTTTTTGACCAAAATTACTAACAGATTCTATTTAAAAATTGACAGAAAGGACTATTGTAGCAATATTTTAAAAGTTTAGGATATTCCAGCTACAAAAAAAAATTTTAAGATCAAAATTATATAAAATTAAAAATTTAGGGACTAAATAAGTAATTTAACCTATATATTTAAGAATCTCTATCACTCACTCTCTCTCTCGGAACTTTTGAAGAATCTTTCTGTTGCACATAATCTCTTCCTAAGATCAGAGTACATTTTTTTCTCTGAAAACACGAAGAAACTCATTTTCTCATGATCAATCCAATCACCCCCCAAACAACAACATGAATCCCAATGCTCGGCAACACCGGAACAATCTCGGAATTTCCGAAGCCAATTCCAGTAATGACGAACTGGAACGTCTTCTCAGTTTCGGAGAACTCGGAGGAAGATTTTCTCAGATGAACATTCTTCAACATCAGCTTCTCCAAAATTTGACCAACAGAACTTCCAATCTCGAACCATTCTTGAGCCCTTCGCTGCCGACTACACCTCCTGGATCACCACGACGGCAGTTCCTCGACTCGGAGCCGCGGCCGACGACGGCACTCAACGCCGCTGCAATGCCTTATTCGCCGCCTGTATACGACAATTCTGCTCCTCCTCCTCGGAATCCGAATCTCCCGGGAAATTTATTCCAGTACAGTCCGTCTCGTGATAACTTGCAGTACCGGTCTGGCAATTCACAATCACCTGATGATTATTACTGTAATTATCAAACCAATTCTAGACGGTGTCTGATTAATTCTCCTACTTATGATTATCGCCATGAAAATGGATCGTCTGGTTCGCGACACAGGGAAATATATTCTCCCCAACTGTATCCTGGCCGTAATCTCGGAATATATCCTGAAGGCGGTTCCAACAATGTCGAATCGGCCCAAAGACGTATGGTCAGAGCTCAACTCCAGGAAAAGCTTCATCGCTTGGACAGGATCGAGAAGCAGCTTCTTGAACTTGCCGATAAGTTTACTGATAAGGGTTATAATCTTGATACTTTCTTGACTTCTAAGCCGAAATATTCACCGCAACCACGGCGTCAGTTTTTTGACTCCGAGCCGGTGCAGAGGATGGGAATCAATGCAGCTGCACTGCCGGAAAACACACCATATAATTCACCTATTGCCGGCGCTGATAATGGAATCCTCATCAACGAAAGTCCATCATACCATTACCCTCGTTCTTCTCGGAATCTGAATCTCCGGATAAATTTACCTGATGATGGTAACAATCAGAGATTCCACTACAGTTCGTCTCATGATAGCCTACAATACGGCCAGTTTGCAAATTCCGAATCTCCTAATGATTATTATTGTTATCCTCAACCTGATCATCGTGTGAATTCAACAAATCGTAACAACGGGATTGGATTGTACAGTCTGCAACGCTTATCAGAAATATCTTCACCCCAACCGAATAATGTTGATTATGATGTGAATGGTGGTTATCATGACCATGATGAGCCCTTCACCTTGATGAATGAGGTGCGGGGGAATGTGCTTGTGGAGGCCAAGAACCAAGAGGGGAGTCGTTTCTTGCTGGACAAGCTCAGTCATGGGAGCGCGAAGGACATCGACATGGTTTTCTCTGAAGTGAAAAGGGTTTTGTGCTCTTTGATGATGCACCAGTTTGGGCATCAGGTTGTTCAGAAGCTAATTGATGTTGTAGATGATTGGAAATTGGATGAGATTCTTCTTATTTTGACTTCAGATTTGAGAGAATTTGGACAAGTCTGTGCTGATGTACACGGGTAAATATACATCTACATATATATATATATATATATATTCATATATTAATCATATGGAAGTTGTTAATTTTGACTATGGTTTGAGTTTAGATTAGTAGTGTTAATGATGATTCTTTTCCTCATTTGTAGGACTAAGGTGGTGCAAAAATTGGTGGGGCGTCTAGGGACCCCGGAGCGACAATCTTTACTAGCGTCGCCGATGTGTCATATTGTTTTGCTGTTGACTAAGAGCAATACCAGCAGTGAGGTGATTTATGAATGCCTGAACAATTTCTCTCCAATTCACAAGAAGGTAAAACAACCACAAATATGCACTTTTTTTAATAAATCAAAGTTTGTATTATGTAGTTTTTTAGATAAACTAAATCTCCAAGAGATGGATATTTATGTGTGTGTATTTGTTGCTTTGCTTCTGGCTTGGAGAAAATCATATTAAAAACTGTAATTGAAAAGGGCTTCTGTTGTTTCACTAATGTTTTTTTTTTTTTCCTTCTGTTTGTACAAGGATTTCATGTCCAGTTCTTTATTTATTTATTGATTCTTAAAATCCATCTTCTATTAAAAAGAAGTTGATATATTTGTAATAGGCAAGCCTAAAAATAGTTGTGATGATAAACTTTTCTTTTTTTTTTTTTTGCTTTTTAATATGTTATATGTGTTTCATAATAAACATAGATAGTATTTGACTTTTCTTTTTCTTTTGCAGCTTCTTCTGCGTGCAGTGGTGGAAAATTGTCTCGACATAGCCAAAGACAAATTTGGGTGCTGTGCGTTGCAAAAATGTTTTGAACATGCTGATGACGAGATCTTCAACCATCTCACTACTCCTATAGTGCAAAATGTCGACACTCTTTCCGAAGACTCTTATGCGTATGTTAAATTTACACCAACATTTTTTTTTTCTTGTACTTGTTCTTGCTAATTATTGTTTGATAAAATATTCTATTTTCTAGTTTTCTAGTCACATAAACACCGACGCATATCCTTCTATGGTGTACTGAAGTTGTCAATTTTTAGCCACATCGGCAAGATTATGAAATTAACAAAGCTAGAAGATGATCATATTATACATATAGATACAGCCATTATAATTGTTCTCTTGGTATTGTATATTTTTGGACTTATTGTTAGTATACATGTTTTGACTTGTTATATCTTTGTCCAGGAACTATGTTGTGCAGCACGTAATAATAGAGAAGAATTTGGAAGTTAACAGACACATAGTGGCGAAATTAAAAGGAAACTTTGTCAGTTTATCTATGAACAAGTATGGTAGCAATGTAGTCGAGAAACTCCTTACGCATTCTGGATTAGAAGAAGTTGCTGATACAGTGATTACCGAGATACTGGACAGCTCTAGTCTCTTGCGAGTTTCTCATGACCTTATGGGAAATTTCGTTGTTCAGGCTGCTATAAAGGTTATTAAGGTAAAAAGGATTACACTGTTTTCTACAGTTCGTTCTTGTTTTTGTTTCGCCTAGTTCTAACGACTAAGCTCTTTTCTTGCTCAGGAGGGACCTCTGTTCAATCGGTTAAGGAGGCACATTAAGGATAATGAAAAGCAACTTCGGAACCGTTTTTGCGGGAGAATAGTGTTGAAGGCAATGAATGAGAGAAAAAAAGCAATGGATAAGAGAATCAATGAACGGATTATCAAAATCGTCTAATGTTCTTAGCAGTGCCCTTGTGTTCGGGTTAGGACTCTTCTTATTAAGTGTGATAGTTAAGTTCCCTTTTTGGACTTCTTTAGGTGTCTACACTTTTCAGGAGTTGTTCGTTATATTTTGAGTCTTGCTCTGAGTTTGCTTTATGTTTTATGTTATATCAGTTTTAGGCCATGTCTACCGTCTAGTAGAAGAGGAGAACAGTATTACGATAAATAACTTCTCACTATGTTTTCAGTTTCATTTTCTCTGCACTCGGAACAGTTTTTTGCTCACTTCTTCGTCATGATAGCGTATCTACGAAAATCAAACACTCACCAACACATATGACAAAGATCAAAGCAATGTCATCTCTAGCAAGATTAAACTATCTTTTTGGGTGAGGAGATTTCTCTGTCTTCGAAAATCGTCACATCTACAAGATGTTCAAGAATCACAAGGATCTGGAAGCTTTAGTTATCTCTTGAAAATGTGAACTTTTTTCCCCCACTCTTCATGAAACGAAACAGGCTCTATCCTAGTGTATATAAATGAATGCAAGTTTTTACATAGGAAATGAATGCATAATCTATACAAAATGACAAATTTTTATATACATCGTAAAATAGTTCTTTTGCTTGCTTTTTCCTAATTTTTTAATCAAATAATTTAACCATTTTCCTTTATGTTATTTGTGAATCAATCTAATGGTGCAGAATTCGAATCCAACAAAAAAAAAAACTGAAGTTATTTTAATGTTGTTATAATTGGTGCAATTATTTAAAGGTGATTTTTTAAGGGATAATCCTACAAGTTACTCTTTTTCAAAGCCTTCCTATCCTTTTATAGCGTTCTTCTTTTTTTTTTTTTTTTTTTTTTGGTTGCAACCTATATATATTATGCATTTAAAGAATCTCTCCCTCTTTCTTTATTTTTCCTGGAATTTTTAAAGAATCTCTCTGTTTCACATAAACCGTTCTTCAAAGTCCAAAGCCCTCATTTCCCTCTCAGAATCCAAGACAGCCATGGACGACCCATAAGAAGAAGCTCACTTCCTGGTCAATCCAATCACCCCCAAACATCAACAACTTGAATCCCAATGCTTGGCAACACCCCGATCCTGGACGGTCTTGGATCAATTCTCCTAATCAGAGCTATCACCCCGGGATTGGATCGTCTGGTTTGCAACACAGGGGAGTAAATTCTCCGCCATTGCATCAGGCCGGTAATCAAGATCGTGATATTACATCCTCAGCCGTCATTTATGGATAAGGTACTTGAAAATGTGGTTATGGAGGCCAAACACATGCTGAAGAGCCGTTTCTTGCAGGACACGCTAACCCATGGGATCCCTGAGGATGTAAACATGATTTTCTCGGAGATTATAACGGATTTGTTTTCTTTGACGATGGATTGGTGGCGAAACCATGTCGTTCGGACGCTCATTGATGTCGTTGACGCCGACCAACTGGGTCGGATTCTTGATCTTTTGATCACAGATGGACGATCAGCACAAATCTGTGCTGATGAAGACGGGCATACACTATACATATATGTATTTTTTTGTATCAATATGAAAATTGGTTGTAAATAATGATCATTTTTCTTGATTTGTAGAACTAAGGTGGTGCAGAAATTGGTGGAGAGTGTGCGGCTAATAGAACAAAAAGCTAAACTCGCATCAGCTTTGACTTCTATTGCTGTGTCGTTGACTAAGACCACCAACGGCCATGCTGTGATTGACCCATTCTTCGAGCACTTGCTTCCCCCTTCCAAGCGGGTAAAAAAAAACAAAGCAAGAAAAAAAATACTTTAGTTTTTCAAACCATTTTCTTGATTTCATCAATGCTCAATTAACATTTGATTTTTTTTTTGTTCTTTTTTGTTTTTTTGTTTTGGTTTTGTTTTTGCTTGCAGCTTCTTCTTAATGAGATTGTGGAGAATTGTCTTGATATTGCGCAAGACGAATTCGGGGTTTAGTATATTGCAAAGATGTTTTTATGAAGCTGAGGGCAAAAACTGCGACCTTCTTACGGATCCTATAGTCCAACACGCTGACACTCTTTCTGAAAACGCTTACGCATATGTTAAGTTTAGACTTGAAACACTTTCCTTGACTCTAGGTAATAATTTTCTCTTACACTTGATAAATACCGGACACTGCTAACTCTGTGTCATATGTTTCTTCAGGAACTATTTTGTGCAACACTTGATACAGATAAGGAAATGGGAAGTTAATAGAAGTATAGTGGAGAGATTTCGAGGAAAGTTCGTTAGTATGTCCATGAACAAATATGGCAGCAATGTGGTTGAGAAACTCGTCAAGTTTTCCGGATTGAGAGAAGTTGCTGAAACCGTCCTTATCGAGATACTGAGCAACTCTGATCTCTTGCAAGTTGCTCAAGATTTTTGTGGAAATTTCGTTGTTCAGGCTATTATAAAGGTTATTCAGGTAAGAATATCTTAATGCTAGTATTATATGTCTTTGTAAGTCTAGGTCGATTTTGAGACTTCTTTCTAGTTTGTATTTTTCCTAGCTTTGATGCACTTGGCTCTTTCCTTGCTCAGGAGGGACCTCTTTTCGACTTTTTGCAAGCACAAATTAAGCGCAATGAAAGACAACGTGAGAATCATATGTATGGGAGAAATGTGGTGGAACCAATGAATGTGAGACTAAAAGCGATTGATGAGAGATTCAAAATCCAAAATATCGGCGATGTGTAACGTTCTTTGGAAGTTCCCTTTTCGGGTTTAAGGCTCTTCTTTTAAGTATGTTAGTAGTTTTCTGTTTTGACTTCTTAGGCGTCTTCTCTGTTTTAGGAGTGTTTGTTGTTGTATATTACTATCCTATGAGCACTCTGTTTTATTAATTTGAAATAAAACGCTTCACGAAAGATCAATAATGCAAGTTTTGCCATAGAAAACGAATGCATAATCTGAACAAATGACCATTTCTATATGCACTGCAAGAGGGGAAAAAAAAAAAAAAAGGGTCCTTTCAATGGACAAAACATCAAAGTCAAATTTTCAGCATATGCAGTGATTGTGTCAATTCATCAAATATATCTGTGGACACAAAATTTCAGAGACATGAAAAAATATCTCAGTACAAGGTTCTTGTGCATTAGCCCTGCAAGAGGTCAAGTGGGTTATGACCATACTGTATGAGTTCTTCTGGAACCATATTTAATCATCATTGTATGCGTGTGTGTATATATATATGTGTGTGTGTCTGCGTGTGTGTGTTTGTGTGATGGTAACTGCTTTCTCAAAATCTCGTAACTCGTAAGGATGAATTCGTATATTTTCTTAGGATCATAAAAGTTTATAGATTTTCAAATGTGAACTTAAAGAATGCGATTCATTTGGACCTTGTGTTCAAATTCCGTTTGCCAAACTTTTGCAATTGATTTATGTCAAAAATCCGGCTATCTTGTTGCGAACAGTTAATATTCTGGTAGTCTGGAAGATTATTATAAATATTCTACTTGAATATTGTCTCATGACCGGCATAACGATCGGAACTTATGATGGTCATTGCTGTTTCGGGCAGCAACAAATAGAATGCCGACCGGCGACCTTATTTTACTGTGTCTATTTATATGTAATTAGTTTTTGCCTCCCCAAAAATGGGCCATTTGCCTCATTCTCTTTTTAGAAAATACTCTCTCTCTCTCTCTCTCTCTCTAACCTGTCCTATCTCTCAAGAAGTTATACCATATGGCATCTTTATACGCATGGAAATGAACGATGGCAGGTTTTTTTTTTTTTTTTTTTTCCAGAATTTTTTAGGAATAACATATCAGTCAGAAATAGTACAACTATGTTCAAATTTTGTGCTATATAATTATACAATAATAACTATAATGATGCCATTTTTTTGCTATTCCTAAAATATTTTAAACAGAAACAATAACGAGTAGGACATTTTACAAAATATTTGCGGAAAATTACATATTTTAAAACTTTTGAGGTAAAATTTATAAAAGTTCCTATAAGATAGATTCACCATAAGCTTTCTAAATAAGTTATTCATCATAAACATTTTTACCTCGAATATTTTGAAAAAATGCCATCTACTACAAATATTTTTTTTAAAAAAGTGTTATTTACCTCTTTATCTTTATGTTAAATTTATTACAATATTTCAATTCAACCTGTTATATGTTCCAGTGTGTCTAAAGATTCCATCTTTTTGTAGTTTTTCTTGGCCGTAACACATGTGTGTGCGTGTGTGTATTAAAAGAATCACTTTCTCTTTTTTCTTTCTGGGATTTTAAAAGAATCTCTTTGTTTCACTGAACTCTTCTTCTAAGTTCAAAGCTCTCATTTCCCTCTCAGAATCCAAGACAGCCATGGACGACCCATCAAGAAGAAGCTCACTTCCTGATCAATCCAATCACCCCTCAAACATCAACATGAACATGAACCCCAATGCTCAGCAACACCGGAACAATCTCCGAATCTCCGAAGCCAATCCCAGCGGTACTCTCGAACCGGAACACCGTCCCCGAGAACGCAGGGAAAGACTTCCTCAGCCGAACATTCTCCAAAATCAACCTCTCCAAAATTTGGCCAACAGGGTTCATGACCCTATTATGTTTAGACCACCTCCGGGGCCACAACTTCCGCCGCCTTTTGTCTACCCCGCTGCAAGGCCGTATTTGCCGCCCCATTGCTTTCCTCCTCCTCCTCCTCCTCCTCCTCCTCCGATTTATTACGCCCAGGGAAGTTTACTCCATGACGATACTGCGCTGATGTTCCAGTCCCAGTTTGGATCGTCTGGTTCGCGACAGAGGGGAGTAAATTCTCCCCCAATGCATCATGGCCGTAATCAAGAGCGTGATCTGACTCATCCTCAAGGGTTCTTGATGGAAGAGTTACTTGGGAATGTGGTTATGGCGGCCAAAGACATGGAGAAGAGCCGTTTCTTGCAGGACACGCTAACCTGTGGGAGCTCTGACGTTGTAAACATGATTTTCTCCGAGACGATAACGGATCTGTTTTCTTTGACGATCCACCCGTTTGGATATCATGTCGTTTGGAGGCTCATTGATGTCGTTGACGAACACCAACTGAATCAGATTCTTGATCTTTTGATCTCAGATACACGATTACCACAAATCTGTGCTGATGACCACGGGTATATACGATATATATACATATAGTTTTGTATCAATATGAAAAAATTTTGTAAATAATGATTATTTTTTTTGATTTGTAGATCTAAGGTGGTGTACAAATTGGTGGAGAGTGTGCGGGTCATAGAACAAAAAGCTAAACTCGCATTAACTTTGACTTCTATTGCTGTCTCGTTGACTAAGACCTCCCACGGCCATGCTGTGATTGACCGATTCTTCAAGCACTTGCTTCCTCCTTCCAAACGGGTAATTAAAAAAAAAAAAAAAAAAACCTTGCTTAGTTTTTCAAATCATTTTCTTGATTTTATCAACGCTCAATTAATATTTATAGTTTCTGATTTTTTTTGTTCTTTTTTTTTTTTTTGGTCGTGTTTTCGCTTGCAGCTTCTTCTTTATGAGATTGCGGAGAATTGTCTCGAAATTGCGCAAGACAAATTCGGGTCTATTATATTGCAAAGATGTTTTGATGAAGCTGAGGGCGAAAACTTCGACCTTCTCACGGGTCCTATAGTCCGACGCGCGGCCACTCTTTCCGAACATGCTTATGCGTATGTTAAATTTAGACTTGAGACACCTTTTTTGACTCTAGCTATATAATCTTCTTTTACACTTGATAAATATTAAACACTGCTAACTCTTTGTCATATGTTTCTTCAGGAACTATGTTGTGCAACACTTGATACAGATGAGGAAAAGCGAAGTTAATAGAAGTTTAATGGAGAGACTCCGAGGAAAGTTTGTTGGTATGTCCATGAACAAATTTGGCAGCAATGTGGTGGAGAAACTCGTCAAGTCTTCCGGATTGAGACAAGTTGCTGAAACCGTCCTTACCGAGATACTGAGCAGCTCTGATCTCTTGCAAGTTTCTCAAGATTTTTGTGGAAATTTTGTTGTTCAGACTCTTATAAAGGTTATTCAGGTAAGATATCTCGATGATAGCATTAATGAATCTGCCATGTCTCAGTCGATTTTGAGACTTCTTTCTAGTTTGTATTTTTGCCTAGTTTTGACGCATTTGGCTCTTTTCTTCGCTCAGGAGGGACCTCTTTTCGATTTTTTGACAGCACAAATCAAGCGCAATGAAAGACAACTTGAGAATCACACGTATGGGAGAAATGTGGTTGATGTAATGAATGCGAGACTAAAAGCGATTGATGAGAGATTCAATATACAAAATATCGGCAATGTGTAACGTTCTTTGGAAGTTCCCTTTTCGGGTTTAAGGCTCTTCTAAGTATGTTAGTAGTTTTCTGTTTTGATTTCTTAGGTGTCTTCTCTGTTTTAGGAGTGTTGGTTGTTGTATACTACTATTTTTTCCTCTCCTATTATGTGATGCAGAAGAACAATATGACATCATTAGTTCTACAAGATGCACATATTTTCGGTATATGTATCCTATGAGCACTCGTTTTGTGAATTTAAAAGAAAATGCTCCACGAAAGATCAAATGGCCATTTCTATATGCACTGCAAGGAAAAAGAAAAAGGTCCTTTTAATGATATCAGAGTCTAATTCTCAGCATATTTAGTGATTGTGTCAATTCATCAAATATATTTGAGGACATAAATTCCAGAGACATGAAAAGATACGTATCTTAGTACAAGGTTCTTGTGCTTTAGCCCTGCAAGAGGTCAAGTGGATTATGATCATATTGTATAAGTTCTTCTGGTAACCATATTTAATCATCATTGTATGTGTCTGTGCGTGTGTGTGTGTTTTGGTATGATGGTAATCGCTTTCTCAAAATCTCATAACTCATAAAAATGAATTGGTATATTTTCTTAGGATCATGAAAGTTTCATAGATTTTCATGTGTGAACTTTTACAATGCGATTCATTTGGATCTTGTGTTCAAATTCCGTGTGCCAAACTTTGGCAATTGATTTAAGGGGGTGTTTGGTTGAATGGTTCAAACCATTCAATTCAAACTTTTTTTTGTCTTTTTCTCTAAAAATTTTTGTCTTTTTCCCAAAAGGTTTTTGTCTTTTCTGAAAATTCAAAAAAATTTACTATTGAAACTTAAAAATCTCAATTCAAAGCCTAACTAAAAAAATCCGGTTATCTTTGTTGCCAACAATAAATATTCTGGTAGTCTGGAAGATTATTATAAATATTCTACTTGAATATTTTCTCGTGACCGACATAACGAATGGTACCTTGTAATGGTCATTGCTGTTTCGTATTTCTAGTGTGTGTGTTATGTTGATGTCATTAGTTTTTGCTTCCCCAAAAATGGGCTATTTGCCTCATTCTCCTTTTAAAAAATTAAACCAACTTTTTTTTTTTTTAATTTAAACTGTCCTATCTTTAACAAGTTATACTACATGGCATCTTCAAACACATGGAAATGAAAGATAGCAGTTTTTTTTTTTTTTTTAAAGAATATTTTAGGAATAACATATCAGTCAAAACAAGTACAAATGTTATAATGATGCCGTTTATTTGCTATTGGTAAAATATTTTAAACAGAAATAGTAATAAATTGGTCATTTTGCAAAAATATTTGAGGTAAATAACCTATTTAAATTTTTTTTTTGAAGGAACATATTTTAAAATTTTTGAAGTAAATAGTAAATTTATTAAAAAAAAATTATAAGATAAATTCACCATAAATATGCTTTCTAAATAAGTTATTTATCATAAACTTTTTTACCCCAAATATTTTGAAAATATACCATTTACCACATATATTAAAAAAAATGTTATTTACCTCTTTCTCTTTATTTTAAATTAATCACAATCTTTCAATTCCACTTGTTAGATTGTGCAGTATGTCTAAAGATTCCATCTTTTTGTAGTTTTTCTTGGCCGTAACATATATATACATGTATGTATATATGAATACGTATTAAAAGAATCACTTTTTCCTTTTTCTGTCTGGAATTTTGAAAAGAATCTCTCTGTTTCACGTAAACTCTTCTTCAAAGTTCGAAGCTCTCATTTCCCTCTCAGAATCCAAGACAGCCATGGACGACCGATCAAGAAGAAGCTCACTTCCTGATCAATTCAATCACCCCTCAAACATCAACATCAACATGGATCCCAACGCTCGGCAACACCGAAACGATCTCCAAAATCAGCTTCTCCAAAATTTGGCCAACAGGGTTCTTGACCCTATGTTCAGACCGTCTCCGGGGCCACAACTTCCGCCGCCGTTCCCCAACCCCGCTGCAGGACCCCATTTTCCGCCGCATTTCTTTCCTCCTCCTCCTCCTCCTCCTCCGATGTATAACACCCCCGGAAATTTATACCATATCGATATTGCTCCGATGATCCAGTCCCCGTTTGGATCGTCTGGTTCGCGGCACAGGGGAGTAAATTCTCCCCCACTGCATCACGGCCGTGATCAAGATCGTGATCCGACTCATCGTCAACGGCTCTTAATGGAAGAGGTACTTGGGAATGTGGTTATGGCGGCCAAAGACGTGGAAAAGAGCCGTTTCTTGCACGACACGTTAACCTATGGGAGGCCTGAGCATGTAAACATGATTTTCTCTGAGATGATGACGGATTTGTTTTCTTTGACGATGCACCAGTATGGAAACCATGTCGTTCGGAGGCTCATTGACGTCGTTGACGCCGACAAACTGAATCAGATTCTTGATCTTTTGATCTCAGATAGACGATTAGCACAAATCTGTGCTGATGTCCACGGGTATATACTATATCTATATATATACATATGCATGTATTTTTTGTATCAATATGAAAATGTTTGTAAATGACGAGTATTTTTCTTGATTTGTAGAACGACGGTGGTGCAGAAATTGGTGGAGAGTGTGTGGGTCATAGAACAAAAATATAAACTCGGATCAGGTTTGACTTCTATTGCTGTGTCGTTGACCAAGACCCCCAACGGCCATGCTGTGATTGAGCAAGTCTTCAAGAACTTGTTTCCTCATTCCAAGCGGGTAAAAAAAGAAAAAAATAAAAATTCTTGTTTAATTTTTCAAACCATTTTCTTGATTTTTTTCAATGCTCAATTAACATTTATAGTTTCCGATTTTTATGATTTTTCTTTTGGTTTTTTTTTTTTTCTTGCAGCTTCTTCTTTATGAGATTGCGGAGAATTGCCTCGACATTGCGCAAGACAAATGCGGGTCTCATATGTTGCAAAGATGTTTCGATGAAGCTGAGGACGAAAACTTCGACCTTTTCGCGGATCCTATAATCCAACAGGCTGACACTCTTTCTGAACATGCCAATGCGTATGTTAAATTTAGAATTGAAACACTTTTCTTGATTCTAGCTAATGGTTTGCTTACACTTACAAATTTTTAACATGTTAGCAGTTGATGATATTTTCACTGTGTGTCATATGTTTCTTCAGGAACTATGTTGTGCAACATTTGGTCGAGATGAGGAAACGGGAAGTTAATAGAAAAATAGCAGAGAGATTGCGAGGAAAGTTCGCTAGTATGTCTATGAACAAATATGGCAGCAATGTGGTCCAGAAACTCGTCAAGTACTCTGGATTGAGAGAAGTTGCTGAAACCGTCCTTACCGAGATACTGAGCAGCTCTGATCTCTTGCAAGTTTCTCAAGATTTTTGCGGAAATTTCGTTGTTCAGGCTGTTATAAAGGTTATTCCGGTAAGATTATCTCAAATGCTAGTACAGTAGTACTAATGCATCTCATAAGTCTCGGCCGATTTTGAGATTTCTTTCTAGTTTGTATTTTGCCTAGTTTTGACACACTTGGCTCTTTTCTTGCTCAGGAGGGACATCTTTTCGATTATGTGAAAGCAGACATTAAGAACAATGAAAGACAACTTGAGAATCATCTGTATGGGAGAAATGTGGTGGAAGCGATGAATGCAAGACTAAAAGCGATGGATGAGAGATTCAATATCCGAAAGATCGGCAATGTGTAACGTTCTTTGGCAATACCCTTTTCGGATTTAAGGCTCTTCTTTTAAGTATGTTAGTAGTTTTCTGTTTCGACTTCTCTAGGTGTCTTCTCTGTTTTAGGAGTGTTGGTTGCTGTACATTTCTATTAGTTCCTCTTCCATTATGTGATGCAGAAGAACAATTTGACTCTATAAGATCTACATTTCTTTGTTATATGTATTGTATGAGCACTCGTTTTATTAAATTGAAAGAAAACACTTCACGAAATATCAATAAAACGCAGGTTTAGCCATAGAAAACAATTTAGCATAATCTGAACAAATGACCATTTCTATAAGTATTGCAAGAAAATAAAATTAAAACAAAAATAAGTCCTCTCAATGAACAAACCATCAGGTCCGATTCTCAGCATATATAGTGATTGTTTCAATTCATCAAATATATATACACTTATTTATAGACGAGGACACTAAATTCCAGAGAGTTGAAAAATGCATATCTTAGTCCAAGGTTCTTGTGCTTAAGCCCTGCTAGGAGGTCAAGTGTATAATGACCTTATCGTATAAGTTCTTCTGGAACCATATTTATGATCATCATTGTATGCGTGTGTGTATATATGTGTGTGTGTGTGTGTGTTTTTGTGTGATGGTCGCCGCTTTCTCAAAATCTCAAAACTCATTAGGATGAATTGGTATGTTTTCTTAGGATCACAAAAGTACGTAGATTTTCATATGTGCATTTTAAGAATTCGAATTCCATGTGCCAAACTTTGACAATTGATTTTATGTCAAAAATCCCATTCTCTTTGTTGCCAACAGTGAATATTCTAGTACTCTTGAAGTTTATCATAAATATTCTACCAGAATACTGTCTCATGACCGACATAACGATCGGAAGTTGGAACTTACGATGCTCATTGATGTTTCTGGCAGTAACCAGTAGAATGCCAACCCTATTTTAGTGTGTGTGTGTGTGTGTATTTATATGTCAATGGTTTATGCTTCCCCAAAAATGTGTTATTTGCCTCATTCTCCCTTTAAAAAATTATTAACCCAACTCCTTAATTTTTTCTTTCTTTTTTTTTTTTTTTTTTGTTTTCTTCCTTTTAAACTGTCCTATCTTTTAAGAAGTTTTACTACATGGAATCTGTATGAAAGTTATCATTTTTTTTTTCCAAGAATACTTTTAGAAAAATAAATTAGTCAAAATAGTACAACGATTTTTAGATTTTAAGCTATATAATATACAATAATAATTATAGTGATGCCGTTTATTTGCTATTCGTAAAATATTTTAAAAAGAACTAAGAACTAATAACTAATAGGTTATTTTAAAAAAAAATATTTATGATAAATAGCACATTTTAAATATTTTGTGGTAAATTGTATATTTGTAAAATTTTTATAAGATAAATTCACCATAAATATACATTCTAAACAAGTTATTAATTGTAAATATTTTTACCTCAAATATTTTAAAAATATACCATTTACCACAAATATATAAAAAAATTTTATTTACCTCTTTATCTTTATTTTGAAGTAATTAAAATATTTCAATTCCACTTGTTTGATTTTCCAGTATGTCTAAAGATTCCATATTTTTGTAGTTTTTTGGCCGTAACATATATATATATATATATATGAATGTATACGTATTAAAAGAGTCTTTTTTTTTTTTTGCTGGTATTTTTAAAGAATCTCTCTGTTTCACGAAAACTCTTCCAAGCTCAAAGTTCTCATTTTTCTTTCAGAATCCAAGACAGCCATGGACGAATGATCAAGAAGAAGCTCATTTCCTGATCCATCCAATCATCCCCCAAACAACATCAACATGAATCCCAATGCCCAGCAACAAACGAACAACAACCTCGGATTTTCTCAGCCGAACAACAAGCTTCAATATCAACCTCTCCAAAATTTGAACAATCAAGGTCACAATCTTGAAAGTTTCTTGAGCCCGTCGCCGTGGAGGATGCCTATGGGACAGCCACAAGGACAACAATTTCTCTACACTGAGCAATGGTGGATGCCGAGAATCCCCGGCGCAGCAATGCCATATCCTCCTCCTCCTCCTCCTCCTCCTCAGTATCCGACGGAAACTAAAAACGGAATCCACATTCCGGTGTTCCAATACTATCCTCCTCCTCCGTATCGGATTCCTCCAATGTTCCAGGACTCTGCGTCTCAAGACTACTTGTGGTAATTCAATCATCACTATTGGAATAGATCATCTAGTTTGCAGTACGGAGAAATACCTTCTCCTGAACTGCCGTATGATGGCCAAAATCAAGATCATGGTCATGATCAGAATCAAGGCGGTCAACTTTATTCGATGAATACAGTACGTGGCAATGTGATCATGGTGGCCAAAGAATACGGTGAGTGCTTTCTTTGCTGGATTCGCTTATGCATGGGAGCCCCGAGGATACTAATGACATTTTCTTAAAGATGATAACGGATTTATTCTTTGATGATGGACCGGTTTGGGAATCTTGTCGTTCGAAACCTCATCGATGTCGTTGACCACGATAAACTGGATGAGATTCTTGATCTTTTGACATCGGATTATTGGCTATTTAGTCAAGTCTGTACAGCTGATTGCTACGGATATATATATATATATATTGAATAGTAATATCTAAAATTAATTTTGACTATAGATGTGCTAACAACGATTGTTTTTCTTAATTTGTAGAAGTAAGGTGGTGAAGAAATTGGTGGAGCGTCTCAAGTTGATGCCAGGAAAACAATCTTCACTAGCATCGGCTTTGAGTAATTCTGCTTTGTCATTGACTAGGAGCCCTTATAGTGGAAAGGTGATTTACAAATGCCTCAAGAGCTTCTCTCCTCAGTTCAAGCAGGTAAAAATCTTTGTTTAATTTTTCAATCCAATTATCAGAATTTGGAATGTCAACTTATGGAAAACTATGTAATGGCATGACAACATTCATATACAGGAGTCTGATGATTTATTATTATTATTATTATTATTATTATAAATTTTAGTGGGTTTATATAAGAGTCATTAATTTTAATAGGGCAAAATTGAAAAACCAGAAAGTTTTTCTATAGAATTAATTTTAATAAGAACTATGCGAGATTTTTTTATTTTTTTTAGTAGGGGCGAAATAGCTACTTCGTGAGAATTTTTTTTATTTTTAATGGGGTTGAATGGGGAAAAATAGAAAAGCTGTAAAATTTTTGGGATACAATTAGATGAACAAAAAATTTCAGTGAGAGAGTAGCTAAACGGATTATCTGGACAATTCAGAATTTGGGAGAGAGTGGCAAGCAAAAAAAAAAAAAAAAAAAAAAGAATTTGGGAGAGAGTGGCTAAGTGGGAGTATCCTGGACATCGAAAGTCACGATGAAGTAGCCAGTAGGGTTACTTTGTTTTAATCAACAAAAAGAAGAGAGAGCACACACCTGTTTTCTTATAATTTTTTCTTCATTTTTAACAAAAATTTAAACATGTAGATCTTTTATACTACATATTAAAATAGAAAATGGATTTGTTTCTCTTTAACTTTTTTTTTTTTTTTTGGGGTTCAACCGCATCATCACATATAATTAAAAACCATTATAGATTTACTATATTAATTCATTCATATTTGCATTTATATATTTGGAGACGCAAATGCTCTACATGTTTACATTTAACTGAAATTATAAGTTGAATTATTATTACCTTTATTCATATACTTTCATAGAGAAACGACAAGAAAAATCTATTTTTGTTGAAACATTATTAATCATGCTTAATAATTCAAAGTTTTTTTCTTTCTTTACCAATAACATCCAACACATTTGTATATATACTAATTTTGAGGCGCATGCATCGCACATGTGAATTTAATGTATGGTTTTTTTTTTTTTTAATTATACAAATGTTAACTTTTCCTATTAAAAAAAAGTTAGTAGACGTTAATTTTTGAAGAATTCAATATCTTTTGTTAATTTACTTATTATTTCCTAAAAAGTGTCACAGAATCAAAAAAACAGTGATTGAAAAGTAACAGAACAAGATGAAGGAATGTAAGAAAAAAAATTTGTTGAGACATATGCATTTGCAAAAAGTTATTTTATATAGGGACGAAAAAATAAAAAAGTATTTTAAAATAAGCCAACTATAATTATGTAAAACTTTTGAGGACAAAAAGGAAAAACAAAAAATAAAACAAAGAAGGGGGTAAACAACTCAACAAGGCAAAAAAAAAAATGCATACAAAGACAAAATAAAGAGACTAATAGCCTGTTTGGTTCGCTAGTTTGAGTTGAAATATTTTAGTTGTAATAGTAAATTTTTTTGAATTTTCAGAAAAGACAAAAAAATTTTTGAGAAGAAGACAAAAACTTTTTGGGAAAAGACAAAAAAATTTTTGGTTTGAACGGAAATGAACTAATGTACCAAATGGGTACTAAATTTTTTAGTAGTGTCAAAAAGGCTACTCTCCATTGGAATATTGTTGTAGATTATAGTTATATCAGCGGGACGTGCCTTGTGCTAGTATATTTAAAGAATCTCTCTCTTTTTTTTTTTTTTCTGGAATTTTTGAAAAATCTCTTTGTTTCAGATAGTAGACTCTTTAAAATTTTCATTTTTCTGAGAATCCAAGATTGATAGCCATAGACGACCGATCAAGAAGAAACTTATCTTCTGGTCAATCCAATCATCTCCCCAACACCAACAACATGAATCCGAATGATCAGCAACAAAGGAACAATCATGGAATTTCTGAACCCAATTCCGTAAATATCAGACTGCTCGAAAGATTTTCTCAGCTGAATCGGAACCTGCTCCAAGGTTACAATCTTGAACGTTTCTTGAGCCCTTCGTCTTCGATTACCCCTTCGCAGCGGATGACGAGAACCACCGCAGTTTCAGCGCCAAACTCAACGAGGCTAACCACTAGTAATGGAATCCGCATTAGCGAAATTCCTGTTTACCATCACTCTGCTCCTCCAGCTCCTCGGAATCTGAATCTCCCAACAAATTTAGTCAATAGCTTGCTGTACTATGATCATCAACCGAATTCTGAACTCTATGATGGCCGTAATCATGACAATCATCGTGATCAATATCAACGCCGTCAACGTTTTTTTAACTAAAATGGAACATCGAGGGTTTACTATGATCATAGCGGCCAAAGACCGGCAAGGGAGTGCTTTCTTGCAGGACACGCTTACGCATGGGAGCCAAAAGAATATTGACGTTATTTTCTCGCATTTGAAAACGGATTTGTGTTATTTGATGATGCACCAGTTTGGGATTCTTGTCATTCAGAAGCTCATTGACGTTGTCGACGGCGATAAACTAGACGAGATTCTTGATCTTTTCACTACAGATAGTTGATTCAATGAAGTCTGTGTTGATCACCACGGGTATATAAATGTATTGTTTAATATACAAATCGTTTAGTATTATATATATTATTAATAAATTTGACTATGGATTAGTGTTAATAAAGATTATTGTTCTCCTAATTTGTAGAACTCAGCTGGTGCAGAAATTGGCGGGGCGTCTCACGTGGATCTCGACACGGCAATCTTTACTCGCAACGGCTTTGAGTCAGAGCAGCAATGGCAACTCGGTGATTTACGAATGCCTTAGAAATTTCTCTCCTCGTTGCAAGCAGGTTAAAAAACTTGTTTAATTTATTTTTGAACCCAATTTTCAAAATTTGGAAAGTCAAATAATAATGTAGTTTTGGAGAAAAACTATTATAGGTCTAATCTAAATAATGATATGGAAAACACTATGATCTAGTATTATATGGCATTTATATTTCTAAAGGTCTTGAAAACATCTAAGCCTTACTGTCATAAATAATCTTTCTTTTAATTAAATTACTTAACAAATATGGAGTTATCAACGTTCAATTAAAATATATAGTGTCTGAGTTTTCTATTTTCTTGCAGCAACTTCTGCGTGGAATAGCCTATAATTGTCTTGACATTGGACAAGACAAATGCGGGTCGCATTTATTGCAAAAATGTCTCCACGAAGCTGAGGATAAAATCTTCAATCGTCTTGCGCCTGCTGTAGTACAAAATGCTGACATTCTATCCAAAAGCTTTTAGGGGCATGTTCAATTTACACCTTTTTTTTTATTTTTTTTGTAGGTAGATATATTATATATTTGAAATGTTGTCATACCTTCTCCAGGAACTAGCACTTAATCAAGATGAAGAAACTAGAAGTCAACCGAAATATCTTAGCGAAAATTAGAGGAAAGTTTGTAAGTGTATCCATGAACAAAAATGGCAGACATCTGGTCCAGAAACTCATGAGTGATTCCGGATTAGAAGAAGTTGCCGATACAGTCCTTACGGAGATACTGGATAGCTCTAGTCCCTTGCTAGTTTCTCAAGATCTCTACGGAAATATCATTTTTCGGACTGCTATAAGAGTTGTTAAGGTAAGGACGTTATCTCAATTTCTTCTTTAATTATTTTGAACTTCTCCTTTCTAGTTTTTGAATTTCTTCTTTTATGAACTTGGCTCTTTTCTTGCTCAGGAGGGACCTCTATTCGATAGGTTAAGAAACTACATTGAGGACAATGAAAGATATCTTCGGAGCCATAGACATAGGCAAAGGGCGATGAAGGCGATGAATGCGAGAGTAAGAACGATGAATGAGAGCATTGATATCGAATTATTAGCAATGTGTAAATGCTCTTTGGCGGTTCCATTGACGGGTTAAAGCTTTTCTTTTCTATGCGTCGGACTGTCAGTAATTATCTGATCTTCACTTCTTTAGGTGTGTTCTGTTTTTTAGTATTGGTTTTGTGTATTGTGTCTGCTAGTGGAGGGGAAGGGAAAAGCAGTATTACTATTAAATCCCATTATGCGATGAAGAAGAACAAAATAAAATTCTGAGTTCTGTAAGATTGTATTTTTATGTTTTGGTTGTCAACTATCGGTTTAATAAGCCTAGATGCAGATAAAATTCAAGTTTTTCCACAGAAAATGAATGCATAATCTGATATGACCAACTTTATAAAATAAAATAAAGTTTTTTCAATGAACACACCATCAAAGTACAATTCTCGGCATATATATATATATATATATATATATATATTTCGGCATATATAGTGATTGTGTTAATTCATCAAATATATATCAGGACACTCAAAATAGAGACATGCGAATTTTTTATTGCAATCATTCATTTGGACCTTGTCTTTGAATTCCGTGTGTCAAACCTTGGCCATTGATTTATGTCAATCATCTGACCTTGTTTGTTGAAAACGAAAAATATTTTTCTAACCGAAATGATGATGGAATGATTAATGTGTCCTTTTTCTTTGAGAAATTACACTAAATTTAAATATTATTTGACTAGATTCTTTTAAAATGGTATATTTACTGTAGTCGAATGGATCATTTCATCCATATGACATTATGTAAATTCTTTATTCACAAGCAATAAAAAAATAAAAACTGAATATTATATATTTGTAAATCGTGTAAATAGCAAATTAGACTAATAAACTAGAAATCTCATAGACAAGATAGATACCTAATTTATCTCCAATATCAAATTTACCCGATAACTATTAAACTTATGTGTAAAGAGATAATTTACCAAAAAAAAAATAGATTTAGAAAAAGACTAGTAAATATCAAATTTACGAATAAATAGCATCTTTTTCAGACAAATTAAATAATCTAAAAAGACATAGTAAATGTTGGATACCAAATAAATATTAGATTTACTTGGCGACTATTTGATTTACTAGATAAATAAAAATCTGAAAAACAATATCAATATTAGATAAAATTTCGTATTTGTCCAATAAATAGCGGATTCACCCCGGTTAATATTAGATTGTTCAAATAAAATAATAAGATAGAAAATACGTAAAATGTTGGATATACCTGGTATCTTCCTTATTAACCAGATAAATTATATATTTTTTGTCGCATTTTTTTTAAAGGGAAATTTCATTAAATTCAATAAAGAAACATAAAGACACCCATTATAATAAATGACCTTATATTATATGAGATAAACCTCTTCAATAAGAACAGATCCATTAATAAAGTCTAATGACACTTAAAGGGAAAGACATATATGCTTGAAACCCGATAACTGGTATAAATCTCAGCACAATTAAATGGAGCAAATATAAGGCTCTTTTTAAAAAAACCCCGATAATCAATGGAATATCCCAATCGATCAAGAGCCAAGACTTAGTAATACTAGGGTCACCACTAACTTTGCATAGGAGCAATTCTAGCAGGACCAAAAAATGCCAAAACTCGGATCTGGCAAATAAACTACCAGCACGAAAGGTGAAGAAACCACCTCCATTATTAGAATTAACAAACTGAAACATAACACCCAAATTATAGGTGAATACATCGACATCATTACACATATAATTGCACATTAGAAAATTTAAAATAAAATAAAAAAAAAAAACCAATCAAATAGAAAGAGTCCTTGCCAAAAACAAGATTCATGTCATCAAGAGAAACTGAGTTGCTAAAGTCAAACCGCTATAGGACCTCCCATCCTTGCTCCTTCCCGTAACGCCAATCTCCAACAAGCTCGCCTCTTCCAATACCCTCTCTATATGATTCTCACCTCTATCCTTAGGGCAGGAAAACCAAAAATAGGTCAAAGACTGTCACTTGAGTCTGGTCCCAAAAAAGGAAAATGGTTGAAAAATCTTAACTCTCATGTGTTAGAAAAAGAAGAGAAGAGAGAGAAGAGAACGAATCCTTCCCTTCGTGTGAACATACGAAGTCCTATCTAGATAAAGCAAAAATATATATTTATATATATAACAACAACAACAACATAAATATTAGATTTTATGATATTTTTTCTTTATCCTCTTTTATTAAACACAATTTTTTGTTTAGCATATGATAAATTTGGCATTATATAGCACCTCATTGGAGAGCTTTTTTTTTTAATCCAAATATTAAAATATTGGCATAACTTTTTAATATTGCATTGGAAATGCTATTTTATCTTTTAAGAAGTTAAATTACATGGCCTTTTCATGCATACGAAATTGAAATATAATATATTTTTTACAATACCTTAAGAATAACATAGTTACGTAATAATTATTGTAATGATTTTAAAATTTTATTACATACCAATGTCGTCTTTTTTTTTGCTTGCTATAAGGAAAATATTTCAAATATTCTCTACATTTCTTTTTGCTGAAGCTATTCACTACATTTCAATTCCCCTTGTTATTTTTTGCTACATATCTAAAGATTCCATATTTTTGTAGCTTTTTTGCGTTTTGCTTTTTGTTTTTTGTTTTTTGTTTTTTTTGGCGGCAACATATATATTTGAATAATCTCTTTTTGCTCCACATAATAGACTCTTCAAAAGTTTACATTTCGCTCTCAGAATCCAAGATAGCCATGAACGACCGATCAAGAAGAAACTTACTTCCTGATCATCAATTTCAGCTTCTTCAAAATTCGAACAATCAAGATTACAATCTTGAACGTTTCTCGAGCCTTTCGTCATTGAGTATGCCTCTGCCACAGCCACGAAGACCACAATTCCCGGACAAGGCTGCAACGCCGCAAGGCGGTCAACGTTATTCGATGAACACGTTACGTGGGAATGTCATCACGGTACTGGCCAAACAAGAGGGTGGGAGTGCTTTCTTGCAGAATACGCTTACGCAGGGCAGCCAAGAGGATATTAACGTCATTTTCTTGGAGATGAAAACGGATTTGTGTTCTTTGATGTTGCACTAGTTTGGGAATCTTGCCATTCAGAAGCTCATCGATGTCGTCGACAGCGATAAACTGGATCAGATTCTTGATCTTTTAATCATAGATCATAATCGATTCGGTCACGTCTGTACTGATCAGCACGGGTATATATATTTGTATATTCTCATATATATATATAATTTATTTTGAATATGGTCTAGTGTTGATGATGATTGTTTTCTTAATTTGTAGAAGTAAAGTGGTGAAAAAATTGGTGGAGCGTCTCAAGTTGATGCCAAGAAAACAATCTACACTCACATCAGCTTTGAGTAAAACTGCTTTGTCATTGACTATGAGCGTCTACGGCAGCTCGTTGATTTACCAATGCCTCAAAAACTTCTCTCCTCAGTTCAAGCAGGTAAAAATCTTTGTTTAATTTTTCAACCCAATTATCAGTTTGAAAAATCGATATACATAAATCATGTTATGTAAAACACTCTTCTGGCCATATTGATTTACCAATGTTCAATAAACGCGTAAAGTATCTGAGTTCTCTTTTTTCTTAAAGCAACTTCTGCGCGCAATAGCAGATAATTGTCTCGTCATCGGAAGAAACATCATCGGGTCTTGTTTCTTGCGACAATGTTTTGCTGAAGCTGACGACAAATTCTTCGACGGTCTTGCGCCTGCTATAGCACAAAATGCTGGCACCCTGTCTAAAAGCCGTCATGGGTTTGTCTAATTTTCTTTCCTTGCTGTTCTTTAGTTGGATATAGTATACATTTTTAATTGTTGTCATATCTTTTTCCAGGAACCATGTTGTGCAGCGGACAATCGAGATGAAGAAAGTGGAAATCAACAGAGATATTACAACGAAACTTGTAGGAAAGTTCGTTAGGTTATCGATGAACCAACAAGGCTGCCATGTGGTGCAGAAACTCTTAAAGGATTCTGGATTAGAAGAAGTTGTCGATACAGTCCTTACTGAGATACTAGACAGCTCATAGTCCCTTGCAAGTTTGTCAAGATCGTTATGGAAATTACGTTATACAGGCTGCTGTAACACGCATTAAGGTAAAGATTATCTCAATTTTAGTTCTTAATACATCTCATAAGATTCACTGTTTTCTTTCTAGTTTGTATTTTGCCTAGTTCTGACAACTTAACTGGGCTCTTTTATTGCTCAGGAGGGACTTCGATTCGATAGGTTAAGAGTCTTCATCGAGGACAATAAAATACCACTTCGGAAAAAAGGACATGGGAAATGGGTGTGGGATGCAATGAATGCGAGACTACGAGCAATGAAGGAGAGAATCAATATCCAAGATATCAGCAATGTGTAAATGATCTTTCACAGTACGCTTGTTGGGTTAAAGCTCTTCCTTTTTTTTTTTTTTTTTTTTTTTCAGTATGTTAGTTAGTAGTTCTCTCTCTAGACTTCTTTAGGTGTCTTCTGTTTTCTAGTATTGGTTTTGTATATTCTGTCTAGTGGAAGGGAAAAAGCAATACTATTATAAGTTCCCATTATTTGATGAGGAAGAACAATATATGAGAATATGGGTTCTAGAAGATTGTTTTTATGTTTTGGTCATCAACTTTGAGCATAAGCCTGGACCGCGATAGATCTGTTATGACATGATTACATATCTGCAATAAACACACGCTTCACAAAAGATCGATAAAACGCAAGTTTTGCCATAGAAAACGAATTCATAATCTGAACACATGACCATTTCTATATGCACTGTGAAAAAAAGACTTCAATGAATAAACCATCAAAGTACAATTCTCAGCATATAGTGATTGTGTCAATTCATCAAACATATATATATAAAGACACTCAAAATTCCATAGACACGAAAATGACCTATCCTAGTACAAGGTCATGTACCGTTATCAAGCACAAACCAGGCTCGGCCCTGGAATAGGTGAAGTGGATGATGAAACCCCTCCATTTCCCACCGTCAACAGAACCATATTGTAGAACTCACAAAATGCACAATGCAGTTTTAGTCTGAATCTGACAAGTCTGGATTTGTGCTTTGACGGACACTTCTTCTGGAATGTGCACCAGACTTGGATGCGTTTAGTGAGGATTCGCCCTCAAAGAAGATGACTTGAGCTTTAGCCAATCTCTCTTCCAGTTCCTCTGTGCTGAACTCATCTGTCCCACCAAGCTCATCAAATCCCACCTATTAATACACATTAAGATTAAGACCATGTTAGAGAAATCAACAAGGAAACACAAATTTTAATAAGGTCCATGACTTTCAAATAGTTTCATTTGGCATACCACATAATCGTCCACCTTCGCATTCTTTATAAGGGCAATGGTTGGCAGAACAACGATCTTTAGCTTCTCGGCTAAGAATGGACTTTTCTCAGCATGAATCTTCACAAAACGAGTCTCCAAGTGCTGCTTCGCCAATATGCTCAAGTGCTTGTCCACCACCTACAAATCAACAGTAAAAATTGATCTGTTTCCCCCTAAATTCACGCTAACTAACAAAATGAAGCCGATATTGTAGATAACATCCCATCCAAAAGAAAAAAGTTAGACAACAAAGACAGTTGAAGTAGTACCAAATCACCAAACCTAAGCTCACAATCAAGAATAAAGCAAACTCATTATAGTTAACCGATTCAATGAATAGCCTGCATAAAATAAATTTTACCAAAATCTTAACTTCTTAACTGGTACTCTTTAAGGGGCATTTTGATTTCCTAATATTCTTCGTCCTTTCTTATCCGAATCTCCACTTAAAATCACACCCATTGCTCCCGAATGCATTCCGGTTTACTTAGCTCTTGAGAACAATAAAATCTGGAAGCTAAGCACCAAACTAATTGTCAATGTATATACATCCATACATATATATACACATATATATACCTTCAAGCACAATAATTACCACTTGCTCATATTAGAGAAAAGAAATGAGCTTGTACTAATACTACACTGTCATTCTTCAAGGCAAAACTACCGCATCAAGAACAAAATCCAAACTTTACGAGTCAAATCAAGGAGAAAAATAACTAGAAGCTTCCAAGAACAAAGGGAATTTTCGTCCTTTAAGTTAACAAATACACAATTTTCTTACACTCATGGTAAAGATACAAAATCCAAGCAATAAATCAACAGAATTTTGCCAAGAAAAAAAAAATCCAGGCCAAACATAATCAAAGGTGGAAAAGGTGAGAACTTTACCTTGCAGGGCCAGTTGTCGCGGTAGAAATGGCAGACAACCGCGGTCGCTGGCCTTGACGACGGGGAAGAAGTCCTTCTCGGATTGGATCTCGGAGTACTCGCCATGGCCGAGCGAGATCCAACGGCTGCGCTTCTCGGCCATCTTCTTCATCTGCTGGAGGCGTCGCTCCCGGAGCGCCTCCAGGTCGTCGGAGTCAAGCCGATCCAACGCCGCGATCTCGTCGTCGATCTTCTCCTCCACCGCCTTCACCACCGTCAGCACCTGCTTCTCCAATATCTGCGACGCCCACAAAAAGGAAGTTGTGTCAGATTATGAATGAATGTGAGACTGTTTTCGTGCGTTGGCATGAATTTGAAGAAGAGAATGAGGGATGAGAATTTTACGTCTTGAATTTTTGGGTTCTCCATTGATGAAATTCAAGCTCTCTGTTTTTTTCTTTTTCCTTTTTTTTTTCAATTATTTTTTCAAATGAATGTTGTGGGAGTGGGAGAGAGAGAGGGAGAGAGAGAGATCTTCTTCTTCTTCTTCGTTGTTTGTTTGTGTTTTTTTTTTTTTTTTTTTTTTTTAATATTTACATACTACTGGGCCGGAGTATGGAACAAACACGACGACGTTAAGTTGTTGGGCTGAAGCATTGCTCTGGACGGAGGGATGGGCTAACTTTTCAAGGTTGGCCCAGCCCAATTACAAAAACGCAATGGTCTATCCTTGGAAAACTCTCTTTTTCTTCTTTTTCTTTTTTCTTTTTTCTTTTAACCACTTTGTCGAATTCTTAAAAGTTAAAAAGTATTGGTTTTTAGGATAAAGTGATAGATATAAGATTACAAGCACACCAGTTGTTATGTTAAAAGTTACATAAAAGAGAATATATATTTATGAATTTTATATGAATGTTTGTGTTTGAAGTTTTTTTTTGCGCCAAGAATTAAAAATTTATTATAAGACAAACAAGCCTCTCATTGATTTTTTTTTTTTTTTTCCTTTCAAAACGAGTATTATTGATCTCCTTTCTTTTCTTTTGTCACAATCTATATATCTATTAGATTATTTAGAAAAAAAGAAAAAGTTGTTCTCTTTTATTCCAACTTGACTGTTTGATTCAG
Source organism: Ficus microcarpa (assembly GCA_025413485.1). Classification (NCBI taxonomy): domain Eukaryota; kingdom Viridiplantae; phylum Streptophyta; class Magnoliopsida; order Rosales; family Moraceae; genus Ficus; species Ficus microcarpa. The sequence goes on along the minus strand of CM046384.1, from coordinate 10,545,418 downwards.
TTACTTTCAAGGATAAATGTCAAAACCTCCGTTAATTTGATTTGAACTTACCGGTGTCTTTATCTCACTTGTTTCTCTGTTTTTTGTTTTCATTTTTTCATTCTCCCTATATCTCTACAGAGCTAAATCTATGTATGGTTTACGCTCGCAATAAAATGTCATTTTCCTTACTTTCTACCTATTGACGAAAATCTTACCACCCAGGCATCATCTATGAGCATGTAAAGACATGTTATATGAATCTTTGGAACAATTTTATCACTTATGTTATATTTATCACCTTCTTTTTTTTTTTTTTTTTTTTTTTTTTTTTGGGGTGAAACCACAAGTTTGTAAAAGATATAAGGAAACGACAATAAAGCTACTATAGTACAATATTGGCTCGCACTGGTAAAGGTTCTCAATACATTGCTGAACTAAGATCAATGTGTCATAACATGGGTAGCAACAATTAAATCCCTATAATCACGCAAAAAAAAAAAAATTTAATCCTTGTTTGAATTATAAGTTCAAATCTATAACTTTATATATATATTATAATGTTTTCTTTTACAAAATTTTTAATTTTATTATTCAAATTCTCTTCGAACCTCTAGATCATAAAATGAACATGTTTGACTAGAATTTTCGTTTGACTATGCAACTTAAGCCCCATTTCCAACCCTTTAGATGTATTAAGATAAAATATTATAAGAATATGCTGAAAGTCCAAAAGATTAGTGAATAATTGTACAAGTAATACTAGTGGTGTTAACCCCACATACTAATAGAAATTGAGAATCACAGCATAAGATTCATTTATCGGTCCACAATTTTATTAAGAATTATTTAAATGGATGTTTAAATTAAAAGTGTTGTTTTAAGATATGTTCATTTTTTCTTTATTTGTATATATGTCTGAAAATGTAAATATAAAGACAATGTTATCCTTCTTAAAAAATTAAAAATTACCATATAAAGAATTTACGATAAAAAAGCAAAGAAGAAAAAGCATGGAATTATGTTTACTACTTGAGGTGATTTGTATGAATTAAAGACCAAAATATTAAATTAAAAAAATAATAAAATAATAAAAAAGAGAAAGTTTCTTTTTTTTTTTTTTTTTGATTTGTTGTGAAAAATATGTGAATATTCATAATGATCCAAAATGGAAATGTTTTCTTATAATTAGATTTTACATTAATAAGAAAAAGCTAATTAAAGAAAAAGGAATATCCAAAAAGAAAGTCTAATTAAACACCTTGTCTTCTGCAAACATACCGTATACCATTAGTAATGTGAGGCTTTTTTTTTTTTTTTGGTGGTTTTATTTTTTAAAAATCATCTTTATAATTAAGAAATTTTATATCTTAAATTAAAGAATTCGTGTTTCGTATAATGATTAATTCTTTCTCATAAAGTTAGTTTTGATTTCATGTCAACTAGTTTATATAAATAGTAGTGTTTTTGGTAAAGAATTCGATACCAATTGGTGTGTTACTCATCAATTTATTTGGTTGAGGAATACAAAGTATCCATTTGATTTATAGTGGAGTTCATAAATTAGTTTTTTTTTTTAATTAAGAATTCAACTTTCTTGTAATGAATCAGGTTTTACCATAAAGACAGTTTTCATTTTATTTCTAATCATTTATATGTATAAATAATAGTGTATTTTGGTAAAGAATTCGATATCATTTTTATTATTCTTGAATTTATTTGGTTGAGAAATAAATGGTAACCATCAGAGTTATAGTGAATTACATAAATAAATTGGTTGGAATCCCATGTAAACAAGACTCAATGCCCCGGTATATTAATGTTAACCCTTCCGTCCGCTACTCATAAAGAATTCATTGGATTTTTTAGAATCAATTCAAAATTTAAAAAAAAAAAAAAAAAAAGAGGGAAAACTAATTTGCATTTATTAAAGGAAATTCTCATTTGTGAGGGAAAAAATCATCTTTAAAGTTTAAAAAAAAAAAAAAAAGGAAAATAAGAGAATCTATATAAATTAAATGAAACAAAGTCAATTATTATAAAAAAACAGAATAGGTACTACAGATATATATTTTATAAGAAATAAATAGATATATATGTAATATTGTTTATAAATGAACATATTTTAAAACAATAACATAAAAATAAACCTCTTGTGTAATTATTTTTTTTTAGTAATATTAATGTTTAGTACCTACAAATATGGGTCGGATTAAATAAACTGACTTATTACGTAGAAATTTAGGCCCGGCCCACCAAATAACGGACTGTCACTAACTTAGTGCAAGTAAAAGGTACGGGCCAGGCCTCTTGCCCTATCCGAAATTTGTTATGTTTTTTTTTTTTTTTTCTTTTTTTAAAAAAACAACAGCATATGTATGTTATTTTCAAGAAAAAATATATATAATGTATCTACAAGATTGCAATTCTTTAAAGTTAAGATTTCATATTATAAGATATATAACTTTGTTTTTTAAAAATAAAAGATGAAATAAATGTGCAACGGTCATATTATATTAGCTATATTAGATTCATGTTGTCATTTTGTTGTTTAAAACGAAACAACAATCCGAATAATAACTACCATGTTTTAAAAGTTGCAAGTACTCATCACATGAACAGATAAACAATCCTAATGCCTAAACTTTCACAGTCAGCATAAGATGCCTTTTCATGGCCTTTTGTAGAATTCCTCTCACACTCTTCTCCTCTTATGTTCCATTTGATAAAATATCTTAACCTCAAATTTTTCATCTCAGTTTTTGTCTTTTTCTAAAAGGCAACAAAAAATTATAACTAGTTTTTAAAAAGTCAACCAACTCGAATTTAAAAATTTTAACTCAAACCGTTTCACCAAACGGAGCCTTAATTTTACGGTTCTATTTTTTATTTTTCCTCAAAAAGCAACGTTTATCCATGTCAAATTTAAATATGTTTACCTAGCCCATATTTTAAGCCCACCGGGCTTTAGGGAAGGGGCCAGGGCCTATAGTTTCGAAATTCAGGCGGTCCTAATCGGAACATTTTTTCCTTCGGCCCGTTAAGACCCGGCAGCCTAACTTTACAACTCTAAGTGCTCGTTTGGTTCGTCAACTCGAACCTAAAATTTTCATATCAGTTTTTGTCTTTTTTTTAAAAAGTTTTTTGTCTTTTCTGAAAAAGTTTTTTGTCTTTTCTGAAAAGTCAACAAAAGTTACTATTAAAATTTAAAATTTCCAACTCAGACTGGTGAACCAAATGGAGCCTAAGCTTTGGTTTTTAAGTTTAAATCTAAGTTTTTAGCATCAGTTTTTTTTTTAAAGAAAAAAAAATTATAATTAATTTTTAAAAAATTAATTAACTTTAACTTGAAAATATCATTTTCAAACATGTGTTTCAATCCAGAGATATGTACATGTATTCCTCCCAAGCATCTACAGAGAGAAACAATCAATTACAAATAGTACTATGCGAGTACTACTGTGGATGTCAATCTTCTTATTAGGCTGATCAAAATATTATCAAGGGAACTCCTCTTGAGGCCCACCTTGATCATCATGATCAGCTGTATAGAGAAATGATCTATCATGGAACTGACCTTATATTATTTTTATTTGGAAGATTTCCTACAACTTGCTTAACCAGGTAAAACGCGGATGCCCAATTATGGACCATGCATATATACCAACTTCCCAAAAGATTCTCTTTTCATTTACTCTTGTACTACAAATGTCTTTCTAGTATAAAATTTCACATTATTACTAATTTTCATTTTTAAAGATATGACCAAACTCTAGAATGGTATCATAAATAAGAAAACATACAAATTCAAAACCAAAAATTAAAAAAAACGACCAAAAAAACAAAGACATTCTTAATTTAGTCCTATCAAGTTGTTAAAACTTGTCTGCTTATATTGATCTTTCTGAAGTACTATGTTAGCAACATGTCATGTTTTTTGTTTGCATTCACCACGTGAATTTGAGCGTCACATAACACAGATAAGTCCTGCACGAGTAAGGCTCAATAAATACATAAGTATATTTCACTCCAAATCCCTATGGATTCAACATCGTACATGTTATGTTGTGGTCTCAAAAGGGAAGTGTATTAATTAATAAAACCAAAACCAGCTGGCCATATTGTCAACTCAGAATCAAAAGGCTTCAATTCCAACGTAGAAGGGGTGGATGGGATGGTGAAAAAGGGCGGCGTCTTCCTTAATCTCTTTTTGTTTATTCATATTCATTTCTTATAAGATTCTTATAAGATCTCCGTTCTAACTTTAATCATAAATGTATTAGATTGGTAATGTTCTAAATAAGAACTGAGTTTTGATGACTGTAAAAGATTAGATAAGAAATTCATCTCTTTCTTATCATTCTCAAAGAAATAGATAATATATATGGAGCTGAAAATAAAATGATAAGGGATCACTATCAGAGTATTTTTCTTATTTAAAAATAAAAAAAATAAAACCATGATGAACAAGACAAGTAAAAGACACTAACCAGCTGGAAGTCGTAACTAGCTAGTTACCTACTCACCGTCTTCTCATTAAAGACGGCAGAACCATTTAATATGGTCGGAGGAGGTTAGGTAAACGACATGATGTTGTGGTATGGAAATCGAGGCAACCTTCTTGACTCCTCACGAAGTTGTAATTTATTTGCTTTCCTGAAATTTTCATGCAAGTCAGTTTTCTTGTCATTAATTCACCTCACAAATCAGTTTTCTAGGTTACCATTAAGGATGGAGTAGATCTTAGCTGCTTGAATCGAAATTGATGTGAATAAAATTCCCTCACTTAACAAGATTGATTTACCTTAGATTGCATTTGGTTGGAGAGAAAGATGGAGAGAAGGAGAGCAACAATCTTCCACCAAGGAAGGATGCAACTAATCTCCTTCTCATTTAGGGATGACAATGGGACGGAGTGGGCGTGAGTATGATTCTCCCATCCCCATACCCGCTACTCTTTTTACCCTCCATACTTGCCCTCATATGCCGCAGGATAATCTCCATTAAGGATGCTATACACATACGCTATTCATTGCTATACACATATTCTATCCATTTTTTGATAAAAAATTAAAAAAGAATACTCAAAACAAATTTCACTAAAGTTTTCACAATATTTGACGACATAATCACACATGTAACTAAAATAAAAATAATTTTTTAAAAGCAAATCCAATATCCAAAAAAATATGAATAAATTCATATTCGAATTATGTATATATAAACATATAAATATATATTTTAATGTGAATATAAGTGAAACGGGTACGATTATAGGGGAGCTTCCCCACCCCCGTCCCGCACCCACATTGAGGGTTAATTTTAATCACTATACTCATATATTATCTCTCATATCCATCTCTAATAAGATAGACACCCACAGAAACCCACACCACGGATAAAATTATCATTCTTATTCCCACTTTAATTTGAAAAGACCATTATTTTAAGCTTGAAAAAAATTATTAAAATTTTTTTATAAATGAATAATTTAATGATTTGATAAACAATTATCAATCAATCATTTTATCTCTCCCTTCCTTACGAAACAACATAATTATTAAGGATTTCATATCCATCCTAACAATCTAAAGCGAGGAAGTTTTATTATTATGAAGGGATCCAATTCAAGTGTAAAACACCTAGATTGGCCTCAATAGAGGAGAGTATGAATCACATGGAACCAAATAACAAAAAATCAGAACAAATTATAAAAAACTTACCCTTGTTTTAACTAAGAATCAAGTAAAATAGATTTTGAAGTTTGAGAGATGAATTATTAAGATTTTTAACCCAAACGCTGATTTGTCAAAAATGAGAAACTTATAAGAGAGAGAGAGAGAGAGAGATAAGAAAGTACACATGCAAATAAGCCAAATTTATTTCCAAGCAATGCTGAGACATCATAACTTAACAAAAGCACACAAACTCTTGATTACCTACTAATAAGAACATGACAAAGACGACCGATTAATAAAAGGCCAACCCTAGCTAACTAATCCCATTTAGCAGAAGTACAGGTACCAAACTCACTGCAGAAAGTTCTTCAACATATCTTTTACAGAGATACATAAATATATATATATAAATATATATATTTCAACCGCCACACACTCTCTCTATCACAGTGAGTAGTAGTAGAAGGCAGTGAAGAACTGAGTTGAAGTAGTAGTTAAATTAGGGGCACTTGGGCTTGCCCTTCTTGTTGCGCTTGTCTCGGTAGCAGGGGCATTCGTGCTTGTTGCCATAAGTCCCAGAAGGAACGCACTTGCATTGCTCGCAGCATATCCCACAGTACTTCATGCACCTGTCCAACACTCCCGCTTTTGAGCACCTCGTTGTGCACTTGTCCTTGCAAAACCCTTTTTTTTTTTTCCACCCCCAAAAAAAAAAAAAAACATTACAAATTAATTAGCTCTTAAAACCCAACTAATTATAACTTGAAATCAAACTATATATATATATAAGAAGTACGTGTCATGATATTAACATGTCTGTTCAGATCATAGATTTGAAAAGTAAATACAGTGTTTATATATAGTTCTTACCTGACTGAAAATAAGCCGTAGTTGGATAGAAGAAAGAGGAGCTGAGCAGAAGAGCACACAACAGAAAAGCAGCACAGGAGATTATTGGCTTCATTTTTTTTTTTTCCTGCTTTTGAAACCTGGTTACTGAGATGATTCTTATAGGCAATATATATATATATATATATATATAAGAGTGTATGCTAGTTGAGTGTGATGAGAGTTAGAAGTCCAGTGAGAGGGTATAATAAATAGAGACGGAAATTACATCGGTAGTGGACTGTTAGACCAAGCTACCATTATAAAATATTACCGACAAGTGAGAGGGCACAGCTGGCTAGTCATTGTTCCGAAGAATTCTTTTCTTTTTTTCTTTCTTTCTTTCTTTTTTTCTATTTTGAAATTTGTCGTATTAATTAATGTAGAAATGCATGTATAGATATATATATATATATATATATGACTCGGTGAGACAATCAGCGGTGGTAGTACACGCGGTTTCTGCAGCGATGAAGTACCAGAGTGGGTTCATAAATATTTTGTCTGTATGTGACGAGGAATCGTTTTGCCCAATACTGCCGAACTCTTGTGTATACACATTGATATGAACCTGCAGCCGTGCAACCCCCACGGACATTTTTTGTTTGTACACTGGGAAAAGTATAAATTTCAAAAACACAAAAGAGTACAATGTTTGATAGAAACAAGTAGAAGTCTACTGTGGAAGATGGCCTTTTTTTTCTTCTTTTTTTTCTTCGTTTTTTTTTTTTTTTTTTTTACATGATCTACATCCCATGCATCTTTTGGGGCATGTTGTAGTGTAATCTATCAAATCGTAGTCTTGTATTATTGATATACAATTTATTGTTTTCTTGTTTTTTTCATCATATTAGCATGTCAATACTCAACCTCACTCGACCCCAACTTGAGTTCAAGGTTGCGTTTTGGAAGTAGGAACTAGTTGAGGTCCATGACCGACGCCAGAGACTAAGTCGGGTTCTAGGGTTGAGTGGTTTCGAAATTGGAGTTAAGTTGAGTAACCGTTCTTGGACATGGATCGAGGTTCCTAAGTCATAGTCAAGTTTCGGGACAGGATTGGGTTTCATTTCTTGGTCCCCTTCCCATTCTAAGTTCCCAAAACCGGTCCAAAAACGCAAGCTCGATCTTAGTTCGTAAACTCGACTTGTGCCCCATATTCCAACTGCAATCTCAAACCTAGAACCTGACCTTGATGCCTGCCCTAGAAACCAACCATGATCTTAACCTCAGATATGAAACCCAACCTCAATCTCAACTACGACCTCGGTCCAAAACCCAACCCCGACCCCGACCTTACCTTGTCGCAGCCTTGGCTCTGGTACCAAATATGTCCCCAAACTTCGACCCAATGTCTATTTTTGATATATTTGAAACATTTAGCATGCTTATTAATGCAATATTTTAGTTTAAATGATACGGTCTAATACTAACGAGTCAATTACCCATTTGGATTATTACTTCAATCGCTAAGTTTGAAAAAATTAGATTTTTTATGGGAAAAAAAAAATAGTACAGAGAAAACTTACAAGTTGAGATCAAAACGAGGCTAAAGTCTATGTAGTGTTACATATCAGAGCCCATAGTGTACTAATTTTCAATTTCGTTTTAAACCATACGATATATATATATATATATATATATATGTTGCCAGACATTGTATCAATTTAAATAATCCAATACTGTGGATGCTAATATGAGATACAAAACATACCCTAGGAGTATCGAGAGTGTCTTGTTACAAACAAATTTGCAATAATGAACAAAACAAGAACTGATACAAATAATGAACATACTAAATGACTACATTAACCTCGTTAAATTTGGGAATAACAATTTTTCATTAAATTTTTAAAGATACCCGTTAGTATTCTCATTTTCAAATTGGTTCATGTCCAAATATCTATTATGGATGCGCGACCAAACCAACTCATTTAAAATTTTTAACCTCTATATCCTCGCGAATATCCCATCCTCCATCATCGTAATTTTCTTTAGTACAACATGGTCATTATCGAAAACATCACGTCCATATTTTTCAAATAAACTAAGCTTATATTCGATTCGTTGATTGGAGATGAAATTTTTAAGTTAGAGTTGACTTGACTTTTCAAAAACTCATTATAATTTTTATTGACTTTTTAGAAAAAAGATAAAAATTGATATAAAAAAAAAATATAATTTAATTGGAGTTGATTTGAAATATTTAAATACATTGTTACTGCCCCCATTTAGTACATAGAGAACCACATACATATATCACACCTTCATTGAATTATGGAATGCCCACAACCCCACCCGATCCATACCAAATGAGAAACTTTACAAAAAATAGTATCAGCCTAATTGGCAAGTTTCTTAGAAGTTTCGGCTTTCTAGATCCAGAAAGCTGTTTTTCAAACTGTTCGGATGAGCTTTTACTCTCTAAAATAGCTTTAAGTCAAAGCGACAAAGTGTTGTGAAGCGAATGTTCTACCAGACTGCATATGAAAGGGAAAGTAAAAAAAGGGACATTCTTTCTCTCTAAAAAGAATTAGAAAATCAAATATATATATATATATACGTCCATATATTTAAGCATATATACACGCTATATAATACATTCCCAATTTACAAACAAGGTACATACTTACATTAAAGCTTAACCACCCATGCTATTATTTGGGCGGGACTGCCGGCCATTGTATTCCATGGCTGAGTCATTCGACGATAGCATATTAACCTGCAAAATTCCATTCACAAAGTTCTTAGCCTCTCATTCTGAGAAATTCAACGTATCATTAAATGAAGGGAACAAACAAGCCAAAAAGTTTATACCTTGACAATTTCGGTCCTTGAGCTTGGACGTGTATACGCTGCTAATATACTCATGTTGAACTCCTGGGGTGCAAAGACATTCCACATTAAAAGAAGCAACAGAACAAGAGAAATAAGTAGAATCTAAATACAAAAATAACATGACCAACTCTTTCGATGACACAAAATTTTGAAACTTGAAAAAAGTATTGGATGTGAAGAGGAAAGGAAAAAACGACACTCACTTGGAAAGGATCACCCCTTAGAGATTGAACATACATAGAAGTAACAGAGCCTTTTCCCTGCATACGTAAGAACAACAAGCATTTGTCACATTGTCTTTTCCAAAACAACAAAAGACTCCCATAATGTCGCATTAGCAGGTTTACATACTTTTAAGAACTTTTCGTTTCCTTTCTCTTGCACCAATGAGGGAAGAAAAAGAAGAAAGCAAGAGTAATCCGCTTTTCAATTTCAAGAGCTTTTTCTTGACTTATAAAGAGCATGTGTATCTAAATTATGGAACCTACTAATAGAAGACCTATGTACCTCTAAAGATATATCCCTGAGACGCCTCCCCGTTTGAGCACAACAAACGCGGACCACGTGTTCATCACAACTCCCACTAATGATATAGTCCCGTCCATTCATGTAATAAGATCGAGTGTAGTTTTGAGTGCTTCCTGTAGGAGCTATCTCAAAGCTCAAATGAAGCCTCCCATCAACAGCCAAAAGTTGTCTAACCTGTAATTATTTACAGGTTAATCTTGAGAGCAGAGTACATGAATTCATAATCAGAAATTAAACTAAACAAATAACATAAGATTTGAAGCGCAAGATTTACCCACAAGGAAAGATGCACCAAAGTTTCACTTAGTCATACGAACATGCAAAAAGAATATCTCATTATCTTTCCTTTTCAATTTAGTAATGTCTCACTCATAGATATGAATTTGCTTTTAAACCAGTACTAGCGAATCGCTGGGTAGAGATCATCCAAATAACATCCTTATTTTCTTCAAAAAGAAAAATGAAAGTGATTAAGAAGTAAATCTTTGTATTTAAGACCATGTTCCACACCCATTTCAACGTTTCTTTTGACTTATCCCTTACTTTCTCCTCCTTATATCTGACCTCATTATTCCTATAAATTTTCTTCTTCTTTTCTTTTTTTTTTTTTTTTTTTTTTTTTTTTTTTTTTTTTCTAAATAGGAAATTCATACAACTTCTCATTCATCTCAGATACTGATTCTGTAATTTTATTTTTCTCCTCAACTATCTTATTAGAAATAACTTTAGGATAAGGAAAAGCCGTAAGTTTAACAAATACGGGGCACCATAGTATAACACCGTTGACAACCACAACAAAACATATAAAATCAAAATCTTTACCTCGTTGTCAACAGCTGAAGCCAGAAGATAGTGATCATCAGGAGAAAAACAAACCATCACATTTCCCCTGGTGCTAGTAGCAGTATAGCATGCATGTGTCGCTTTCTGTCTCAAGTCCCACATCTTGACATCCTGATCAAATGAAGAAGTGGCAAAAATAGACGGAGAATGGTTTGCAAATTTCACTACATTAATGTGCTCTCGATGCATGTCAGTGAACACCTGCAGACGCCTTCCACTGCTGATATCATATAATGCAACATTTCTCGAGTATCCACTTGCAAGAAATAGTTCGTCGGTAGAGTTGACATGAACTGAAGTCAGTTGGTCAAACTCATCAAACGTGACAGTTCCAAAGCTATTGTATACGCCCCTAACCATTTGTGATGTATGTTGAACATCATACAATTTCAATGAACCATTGTCTGAACCAGCTATAAGCTGACAATATTACGAAAACAAAATAGAATCAGAACTTTCCATGTTAAGAACAAACCATCTCTTTAAAAATCCTATAGTACTATGGGTTCACGAGTAAAATAGTACCCAAAACGAAGAAATTTGATTGCCAATTTTCTGAACTATAAGTCACAAGAATAACAATGTAATATTACACAACCAAATTCCACACAGCAATTACTTACCTTAGATGGATGCTTCTTGAGCCAACAGAGTCCTAACACGCTGTTCATTGCTCCAAGTGTAGGAATATAGCAAATAACTGTCTCGCTCTCATGGTTGAGTATGACCACTTCGCCGTCCAAAGTTCCAAAGACCATTAAGCTAGAGTTGGATGGATGATACTCGAACTGCCTGGGACGAAAGCTCCTTCTTTCATCTCCTACAAGAGTTCCCGAAATAGAAATTGGGCGCAACGAAGGCCAAGCAGAAGATCCCACCTTAGCAGCACAAAAAGACTTTGTGTAAAGGTTTTGAGACTTCCCTGGCAGACATGATGAATTTCGCCCAGGACTGCGGCCTGCTTTCACTTCACGCTTCTGTAAAATACTAACAACGCATTCTTTGCTTTTTCTTCTATAAGGTAGATGTTCAAAGTGTTCTGAGTATGTAACACTAGCTCTCTCCTTATCACTTTTTCTAATAGGTATGTTGTCTAAAACTTTCAAACGTTGTAATGAAGCTATCATGTACTCTCTATAATGTTTCTCAAAACATATGGGCGAAGGATTATAAGAAATATAGTTTAGTGCAAGATCTACATTATGCTGTGAAAAGGCATCCTCTGTTGACTCCTCTTCAGTTTGATTTTGTATGGTATCGAAAGAAACCTGTCAAATGGTAATGCACGTTAGATTGCATTGTTGAATCGCAGGATGGCGACAAATATGAAATCGATGACTATGTTGAAATTTATGTATCATAACAACATTGCTGATACTTGGCATCAAAAAAACCAAAAGACAACAACAAAAACAAGATATTTGATATCCTAGTTCCCCTCCCCCCCCCCCCCCCCCCGCCCAAAGAAAAAAACATTGAATTTACTTTTTTTGGGAGCTGAAATAATTACATCGAATTTGGTTAATTGACAACAAAGAAAGGACTTCAAATTTCTTGAAGAGGCCATCTTAGTTACCTCATTCTCCAAATCAAACTGTTCATGCCATCCTGGAAAAGCAGTGGGCAATGGCTCCATGTTACCATTTACTCGCTGATGATTCGAATATTCTGTCTCACTATCATCTGATGAATCTTCGCTCATGCTTTCAAAGTCATTATTTACAATCAATTCATTAAGGGAAACCATGCTCCTAAGAACCTGTTCGGTGCTTGGGTTTTGGTCTAGCAGTTCACGAATATCAACAGATAATCCTCCAAAGTAAGGACTCATGTTTGGATTACTCGACTCAGGTTTTCTACCTGACTTCACATGAGATGATGCAAAGCAGGACCCCAAATCATTACAACGCAACCAATTCTGAAACCGAAGTTCGACCAAAGAAGGGAGCTTAGAGAGTGCAGCAGAAGTTGTCCAAAGATTTGAAATTCTCGTCTCGCACATCGAGAGCCGCGTTAAATTAGGCATGCAAGCAAAGCAATTCTCCTGGAAACTAGTGAGTGAACTGCTAAAGTCGAGGTTAAGAGTGTGTATCTGCATGAACTGCCCAGACATATTAAGCTTCCGAAAATTCGAAGCCATCAAGATCAACGTTTGGCATGGCAAACCTTCCCTGGAGAGATCCCTAAGGTCAAAAATTGTAACTCGTATTACTGACAATACAAAAGCCATCTTGCTTCTTAAGTTCATCCTTCTATACCATGCTTCTCTAAAAAAGGTATAACCGATAATTGGTATCACTAGAAACTAGGGAAAATATCAAGCAACGGGAAAACAAAGAGAATTTTAGTGACCAAAGTGATAATTGGTATTCCAAAGTAAAGCAGACAAGTATTTGCAGTCCTTTAACAAAAGGATTCGAGGTTGAAAAGCATAAAAAATTTTCTGAAACTCAAACAGCAGTTCATTGAAACGTCATTACTGAAAATTTAGCAACTATTTTTATTCTCAGTCCAGCTTTTACCAAGAAGACATTCAAAACGGGCCTGAAAATGGGATTTGCTTAAATGCATAACAGCAAGATAACCTAAATCATCTTTAGGAATGGCGAGACTGCTAATCACACCACCATATATATACCGTAAAAAGCTCTTTCCAAAGGAAGCATGGAGATCAACAACTCGAAGCTTTTGATCGGTTGCACGCATCAATCTCAAAGCATACTCTCTCACAAATGTGCAACACGATGATCTATTGTATACATCGACAGCTTCAATGTCGGAATTATCAAGTTGCATACAAATGTCAAGTAAGGGAAGAAAATCAACATCCTTAAGATGGTCCAAGAAGATCTCTAAGCTGCATAGCTCATGAATAGATTTTCTAACACCAGCCTGAAAACAAAAAGACAAACTCATCAAATTGAAAAAACACTACAATTCTTAAAATTTACAGAACAAAAATGAGTAAACACAATCTTCACTCAAAATAAGACTTGAGAATCTCTCTTTGGGAGCATTAAAAAGTGACCAAAAAAAAAAAAAACGACTATTAAATTCTTAGTATGGAAAAAGATGGGGAAACAATCATCACAAACCTTATAGAGACCGGACAAAATTGCAGTACTTGGTAGGACACCATGCCTCTTGCAAGAGTCAATGTACCTAGAAGCCAAAACCAAATTCGAAATCGTTATTACAAGTAAAACCAGTCATTGAGAGAAGATAGCTGAATATATAGAACTTTTTACCATTTTATCTTATTTCTAAGCTTCACCTCTCAAATTTTTTTTTTTTTTTTTTACACTCCTTCATACTTCCATACGACAAAAAAGTTTTACCCAAATATAAAAGGGCAACAACCCAGATCATGAAATTAGCTGTTTGGAAGAAATGATCATCCAACTTAACAAAACACAAAGGAAAAAACTACAACGGGAACAATGCAAGAGAGAAAAACATGGCCTAAACACCCAAAAAAACAGAACACAGCCATGAGATACACTTATGACAACCATTTCTAACTACATTTCCTCAATCCAAATCGAAAACCCACGTTTTTTTTTTTTTTTTTTTTTGCTAAATAACTAAAAACAAAACAAAACAAAACAAAATCGAAAACCCATGTAATTAACTCTGCGTGAAAATCCTCTAAAATCTTCCTATGAGTCCCGAAAGGAGTCAAACAGTTCCCACTTTAAACGACAATCTCCTCTTACAGATTCCACACTACGCATGCAATCAGAGCTAATTAACAAATAGTACAACAAACCCAGTAACATTTTCTACCATTTAGCACCGAAAAACAAAAACAAACAAAAAAAAAAGAAGGAAAAAGAAAGGACCTTTCTCTCAAGGCAGGGATGGGAGTGGACATGGCTGGGTTTGGTTTAAGGTTTGACAAAAAAAAATGGAGGAGAAGTGGGTGGTCTGGTCTTCTCGGCAATCTGGACAAGACAACGTTGGTGTCAGTGACGAAGAAGACGAAGACGACGCATCAGGAACTTGGCGTCTGGCTTGATGGCAGGTGCCACGACAGCTGTCCGAAACGTTCTGGTCCTTTCTCTTTTATTTTTATTTTTATTATTTATTTTTTTTTTTTCAGGGAGATTAGACTATTAGAGGGCGTTGGTCGACACCAACAGAAAAATTCTGGGCCAACTGATGCTTTAGCCCAAGTCCAAGCCCACTTAAAATATAGAGTATGGGCCAAACTAAGCCCAATATGTTTTATGACCCTCGCTTGAGCAAATTGCGGAAACAGCCTCTCAAATAGACCCGTTATGTTCTTTTTTAAAAAGACAATCCTACAAATCACCTTTAAGGGTGTTTGGTTTAAAGTTCATTTTAAACTAAATTGTACTTTTTTTATCATGATTTTTGTTTTTTTCTGAAAAAGTTTTTTGTCTTTTCTGAAAAAGTTTTTGTTTTTTCTGAAAAATTACTATTGAAACTTAAAAATCTTAAACTAAACTCATTCACCAAAAAAACTTTTTTCACGCTGTCTATCCTATCTCTCTTTAGGGGTATTTTAGTGATAAAGTTTTATAAGAACTAAATGATTCTATTTAGTCAAATACCGAGAGGACAAACTCCTACGTTCCTTTAATTATAGTATTTAAGAATAACAAATCTAGGGATTTTCTTATTGATAACAGTGATGATATGTAATGAACAAGTTTGTTTAATTAAAAGAAAATTTGTGGATAAAAAATTATCTTTTAATCAGCAATTGTTTGGAAATTATAATTTAGTGGGTCCAGTTATGAGTCCTACTATTTTCCTCCTACTAAAGGCCTTTGGTTGATCTATCTAATGTGATTGTGTATGTATCACTTGTTTGTATGAGTACCAAAAAACACGAAAGCCACTATACCAAGTCCCTATATCGGCGGGGAGTGAAGACTCTAAGTAGCTTATAAATATAATAAATTTTGTTTCCGTGAGCAATGATCTGGAAATTATAATTTAATTGGATCCATTAAATCCATTATTTTCTTCTTTTTGAAAACCCTTATCGATGATCTGCCTCGTAGCGAATACCAAAAGAATTCGGTGGATAACAAGCCTTAGGGTTATTTGGGTTTGGTGTGTTCTAACTAGAAGAGATGCCATTTATTGGGCCCAGACGCTATGGACCTCAACTCTCCATGATTGGGCTTCCGAATGTTGGCCCACTCAAGTATTGCCTACAAAGATGGATTTTCCTAATTATTATGCAATTTTCTTTAGGGTCTCATTAGGCAATTTTGTAAAATGAAATGCGACTATATTTTGATAATTACTATGTAATTACGCTAGCCTTAAAATACTTTAATAAACTGTTTTATTTCAATTTTAATTTTTATAACAAGGCCATGTAGTGTAATTTCTCAAATATCATGGCGCTACAAACCAAGGCCATTTATTTATGTTATAATTCGCTTTAACATTTCCTTTTGAATATGCACATTAAACATTTCCTTCCGTTGCTTGCATACACCACCAAGACTATTTACACTATATATGTATATATATATATATATATTTGCTCAGAACACTATAAATATTTAGTTCCAAAGGAGAAAGTATGCAGATTGTATAAAATGGGGGAGAGAGGGAAAAGGTTTGTAGTTATGAAAAAAAAAAAAAAAAAAACGCTCAGTGGTAATATCATATTTATTTTTAATCTTATAATCTTAAATTAACCAAAATTGATTATTAGACTAATTTTACTTATTAAAATATCAGGTTTCATTTACTACTTTGATGGTGACAATACTTATAAAATTTCTAGAAATGTTAGATTCGACTTGATTCGCTTGTACAATTCTTTGGCCCAACAGTTTGGAACCCCACGACTTATCAACTTCAAAAAAAAATTGAACTAACTATAAATGAAAACGTCAAAGAAATCGGCGTTACATAATTTGTCCAAGGATAAAGATTTCAAAGATTTCTTGTCCAACCCAAAAAATAATAATAATAATAATAATAATAATAATAATAATAAAAGAAAATTTTCTTTTAAAAGCATCCCAGGATCAAATATGCTTCACAAACTCTCAACCTAATAATGTAGTAGGGGTCAAGAATGTCCTTAACAGTGAGGTTATTACTTTCCCGAAAGATCGGTTTTGAGTTTTGAATCGCCTATTTATTTGCATGGGTCTCACACTGATCAATGACTATCAAGAGTCTTCGAGTTATAACGAAACGAAGAAAACTAAAATAAAAGAAAAAAAAATTCGCCGCAGATGTGACAGACCCAACTTGAAAAAAGAAGTCCATCTTCCAAAATCCTTTTTTGCCTTTTCCTCAAGTTGGTTGGTTGCTGTTCTTCTTAGTAGAGAAAAAAAGAAGAAGAAAAAAAAAAAAAAAAAAGGCATAAAGTTGGGCCACTACCAGAGATAATGACCGAGCTTTTCCCTGAAGCTGCCCAACTCTCTCTTTCTTCTTCTTCTTCTTCTTTTTTTTTTTTTTTTTTTTTAATATTTTGGTTTTTTTTTTCTTTTTTCTTTTAAATATAATTGAAAAAGAATTAGTACTGCACGTGCCTTGGCGCGTAAAGAGGAAGGCTGTTGGAGAGAGAGAGAGAAAAGAATAATGGTTTGGGACCCTTGAGAGAAAGCCACCCATGCCTGCCTTCTTCTCTAGTTTCTTTCCCTTTTTTTTTTTTTTTTTTTGTTTATAAATAAACAATTATGTTAGAGTAATAAGAAACACATTACAACATATGGATGTTTCCTATTTTAGGTTAAAGCAAAAGAGAAGAAACATAGTAGCAACGAATGGGAGGATTTATTTATTTATATTTTTAAAGTCAAGAGTTGTTCAAGAACAAGGTGTGATGAACGATTTGTGTGTGTTTGTGGCAGCCAAAAAAAAATGTTTTTTTTTTTTTTTTTAAGACTAGGTTTTTAGTAGTTGAGTCTAGCTTTTAGACTTTGACAGATTGAAAATATGGGTGATTGACAAGTTAGACACTCTAATTATAAACTAATCTTTGTATGATAAATGGAAACAAAAGACATCTAATTTAGAATTTTACTTTTTTTGGTAAATGTTTTATAACATCTAATTTAGAATTTTACTTTTTTTGGTAAATGTTTTAGAATTTTACTTTTAATCCTTTGGCGTTTACAATTTTACTCATTGCATGGTCTTGCTGAGGAATTAAAAGTTGCAACTTATTATTGGGAAACTTGCTTTATACTTTGATTTTACATTAGAGGATGGCAATTATGCATTCACAGTAACATTTTATTAAGGTTTTGAATTTCGGAGTTTATCATGCCGACTAGTCTTATATTATCACGCTACAAATAAAGATGGAATAAAACATGATATTTATTTTATTTATATAATTACAACTTTAAAAATGTGTCCTACTGGATTGTGAGATAAGTCTATTTCTTTTCAAATAAATAATAGTTACATACAACTAATCATCTTAATCATATTGCACCGCTAATTCTATCTATATAATGAATGCAAGTCATGTTGTTCGACCGAAGCTTTTTCCTAGACTTTCATTGCATCTTTCCGTGTTGAAATTGATTTTACGATAAAGGACGAATACACTATTAGTCATTTGTCTTGGATCGTCAAGTGACAGATCCGTCAATTATTATGTGACACTTTTTTTTTTGTCAATTCTGTATACATACTCGTACTCTTCAACTAGTGTAATGAAAAATCCACATTGGTTCATTGAACGGCAAAGGAAGGACACTGATGCCACTTCCATAACAAAATAAGAGTCAAATCTGATACTTTAAAGGGCCCAAAATAGCTGGAGCGGCTAGTGAAGGCATATATATAAATATATAAATATATATATTTATGGTACCAGAATGTATAATACTTGCATTGACACCTGATATGAGAAAATCCGCCTAAATTCACTCAAAAAGAACAAAACAATCTCTTTGCATTGGTGGCAAATTTTATCATTTAGTTACGACGGACGAATCGTCATCAAAACTTTCCAGCCACGTACGGTTTTGCGGCCACAAACTTCTACTTTCGTTACTGTTTTTTAATAGAAGATGTTAGTGATGGAGTCAAAATATTTCTAACTTGATCGGCATCCCTTTAATATCCTTATTATTTATTAATTTCATATGAAATTTCTGTTTATGGAATTTGATTATATGAATATGAACTATATGTTTACATATATGTGGATTTTCTGTGATCCTATCCCCTTAAACATAACACAAAGTACCTCTAACGTAATATATGTATATATATATATACACACACAATTAGTAAGACGACACAATAATTCAAGAAAAATGTATTTATCTAAATGTTTTTTGTGTTAATGTAAAGAAAAAAATATTTTCATTAACAAAATAAGCATTTCAAGTTAATAATGTGTTATGTTATGTTTTCTTGAATTATGTTGCATTTTACTCATTTTATGCTAGATTAATTAAAGGCATCTCATATTAAATTGTAGCATGCAGGGACCTTCCGTCGGAAGGACAAAAAAAAAAACTATATATATATGGAAAATGATTCACATTATGAAAGAAAAGTTTCATAATATATCATGAAATTAAAAAATAACTTGTTAAGGATTAAAGTAATCATTTCAGTTTTACAAAATCTACAAAATTTTGATATTTGACAATTAATAGTATTTATAATAAAACTTGTCATAATATGTATCATTGTTATATATATATATATATATGATTGTGTTTTTATCATCCCTAAAGGTTTAAGACACAAGATTTCCGATTTAAAAAAAAAAAAAAAAAGAAAGAAAGAAAAAAGAAAAGGTTCTGGTGACTACTATTTTCAGTCCACACTTTGTAGGGTTTTTTTTTTTTTTTTTTTTCTTTTTCCTACCTGCTATTGTTGAAAAAAACTACCTCTGATAATTATTAATACTTAAAGTACATCTCCCACCAAATAGATGGTCAAAAGCGACATAAATCTTGCTTCAACTTGGAATTTATTTAATAACTCAATCAAAAAATTAAATTAGTAGTACTTCTTCTATGACATGATTACGTACTAAAGTTTTTTGCCAGAATATTCTGTTCATACACTTTTTTTTTTTGCAAGTTGAGACCAAGCCATGGAAGATCACATACAACTTCTAAAATATTCGGCTCCCACAAATATTTTCAGCCTCCTTCTTTTAAAAAAGAAATTAATAATAATAATAATAATAATAAAACCAAGGAAATTTGGGGCAAAAAACATTGCTCATTGAGGAAAAGATTGTCTAGAATCTTCTTTTTCCCCCCTAAAATATTTATAGGAGAGAATGAAGATGCCTTCGTCTATAAGGAACAACAATTTTGTCTACTGCACCCACCTTTTGTAAATTGTAAATAATATACCCCCACTTTTACCCTTAAAAAAACAGAAAAATGCCTTCTTAAATTAAATAATATTATTGCTTCAGTTTGTCACTAAAATGGCCCACCTTCTTAATTGGATTGATCATTTGGTAAAACATGAAATGATGGGTTCGTTTGGAGGATTGCTAAACAGTCGTTTTAAGGCTAAGATATTTCGCTTCATGATGTGACTTGATGGGACAAATAGAAAAACTTACGATAAAAATTACATTTTATTTCATTAAAATAATGTGATTTAAATAAATATGCATCATACAAAGTAAAAATGTTCCTCTTTATAGATTTGGTCGTTAAAATTTAATTTAACTATTATAAAACTTAAGGGATATTCCGTACTACAACTCTATTGGAGTTTTGGAGTCTTTATTTCTATTTTTTGTCAAACTTTTCATTACTCAATTTCAAATTCACAGTTCTTTTCTTTCCTTTTTTTTTTTTTTCAAAAAATTCAAATTTTAAAAATTTAGAACTCTTTTTTTTTTTTTTATTTCAAGTTGAAATGAGATGATTATTATGTTATAATGCTCATAATAATGAGAAAATGATATAAAATCCATGTTGCTATTTTTCTCCAAACATATTTCAGATTTTGCGCTATTTAAATATCTCAATTCATTTTCAACTTATATTTTAACCAAACACACATTTTCAAACATGTACTCATTTTCAATTAAAAAAAAATCCAAAACTCTAACTCTTTCCAAACGTCCTCTTATTCTGTTAATGGAGCAAATGTATGGTTTCTACAATTTTTTCCATCATCATGTGTGTGTGTGTGTGTGTGTGAATATATATATATATATATATATATATATTTTAACGGGGCCACTATTAGAAGGAAGAAGTATGTCTCAAGTATAATACACATGATTTGCCAACTTACACCAAAAAGCACAAATCTTATCATTGAGATTTGGTGATGTTAAGCTGTAAACGGATTTCGGATTTTGAACATAAAGACATGCAAAAGGAGGCAACTTCACGTTCTCCTTCTGGTTAAATAATTGTACTTTATGTATATGGGAGAAAAAGGTAATTCTCTACTCTCAAGTAGTACTAGTGTGAAACTAAAGTACGCACCAAAAAAAAAAAAGGTTTTTTTTTTTTTTTTTTGCCCACTTGATCCAATCTTAGAACAAAAGAGAGAAGGGTATACATGCAAGGATATTAGATCGGATGTAATGAATGCATTATGCTTTTGTTAGCACTTCAAATCTGATTTTCATTTTTTTTATACTTTTTTTTTTTTGCGCTATCTATTTTCTCTACTAGGGAAATTATTATGAGACATTAATATATGAAGCCAAAAGTCACTAAATTCCAAAGGATCATTTATATATATATATATATATATATATATATGTAAGGTATTGTGGTAGCCGTGGAACATGTAGAATGTCGGGTGATCTACCCACAACAATGAATCTACGAAATATATGTCTAAGCCACAACATCATGTTGCACTATTAATTTGTACCAACGACCCTCAACAAATATTATTGCCTTGCATTTTTCCATTTCTCATGTTATCACCATGCCTACGTCATCTAACCCTCACGAATATTTTGCAAACATTAGATCTTCATAGTCCGGACCCTAATCTTAGGACACTGTATTATACTTCTATAGAGGAATATATATATAGATACATATACACATGGCTTATCCGTGGTCTTCCAAAAGATTTTCTTCCCCGTAACATGTAAAAATGAGAAATATAATATGATATTTATTAGAAATAATATTAATATTAAAAGTATATAATACCAAGAAATTTAATTGTAACATACTAATGTTAATTATACCTTTACGATATCAATATTATGTTAAATAAATATTATATTTTATACTTATTTTTACATTATATGTGAAAATCTGATCTAGAAGGACCATAACAAAAGCATATATATATATATATATATATATACACACATATGTGTGTCTGCTAGCAAATAGCTAGCTAGCATTGCGTCTTCAGTTTCGTAAAATAAGATATCTAAAACTGATAACAGAATCGATCTCAAGTTATTAATCAAAATTTTAATTATAAATAAGGTAACTTTTCGACAGGTGAATCTTTTTGTAGAACGATATTTATCAATTACAAAATAACGATTCATTTACAACCACGTCACTTTATATATCTATATATATATATATAAACTTAGTAAATGACTTCAAATTATTAGTATTGCCCAATAAATATAGAAGTGTTCTATTTTCCAAGTAAATAAACCTCATTAAAAAGTAATAAATTGATATTTTTTTTCCAAGGAATAGTAATGATAAAAGGAGAAGGCCGTGTAGAAAAAAGAGAGAATGAGCAACATAAATAAAGACGGGTGCTCCTGATCGGATGCCTTGTGCTGCGCTCTTTTGGCCACCAAATTTCATCTGCAAATTCGTCGTAGAATATTGAGTTAAGAGTAGAATCGTGGTAGCCTTGGAAAAGGAGGTCCGGAGGATTTGGGTCCCCTTCATTCTTGAGATATTTTTAGTCACGTTGATCTTCTTCTGGCCAGTCATTTGAAGGTATTGATTTGCCATGGGAGAGACGAGTCATCCAGTGGTGCGTATATTGGTGTTTGTCACCGTCAATGACATGTTTATCATGTGCTTGCCTTTTCTATCATTTTCTTCTACCGTTATTGAGGGGTCACTTTCTTTCGTGTTAATTAGATGTTTTCATATTCTTATCTTCAAATGTGTGCATGACTAATCTTTTACAAAGAAAGTATAAGAATGAAAGAAAAAAAAAAAAAAAAAAAAAGAACAGTGATACATATTCTTGTTTTAGAAATATATCTATGTATGTGTGCGTATAAATGGCAGTGTTATATTTTTTGGTTATTAACAATATCTATATATGTTTGTGTATAAATGGCAGTGTTATATTTTTTGTTTATTGGCAACTACAGAAGCTTCAGAAGTGGCCCGGAAGATCTGTCGGGCTCTTAGCTGTATGCACTACATAGCAAAAATCACACCATTTATACGCACATACTCACACAAATATTTATTAAAAAAAAAAAAAGTGAAGTTAAAACGCGTTCATTTGGGTCCCAAAACGGGGGAAATTATACCCTTTCACATGGCTAATTGTCTCATCCCTCGAGACTTCTTCTCTCTTTTGGGAAATACCCATCCCATGTTAGCAAAAGCCAGCACATATACACATATATATGGCAATATATATTTGTGTGTAATTAATTAATATGTGTACACACCAAAAGTACGAATCCTCTATATATTATATAACTATATACTATTGTTCCGTTTGGTTGACAGGTGTAAAACCTAAGTTTTTTTATTTCTGTTTGTCATTTTCTGAAAAATCAATAAAAATTATAACTAATTTTTAAAAAATCAACAAATCTTAACCTAAAAATTTAGCCTTAAACCCGTATTCCAAACACATACTCTATATGTCTATGTAGTTTTCAGCTTAAAGCAAGACAACATAGTTGAAACCAAAAATCAACATGTGCACGGTGAACAAAAAAGGTGCAATTGTCTTTGTCACCGATAAATATAAATATATATATATATATATATATTGTGACAACTCTTAACGTCTCTCTAAATTAAGCCCCCGTTGGGCCACAGCACGGCCACGGGATGGGATGATTTTTATGTGCGTTGATGATAGACGAAAATGGTGTGAAGTATCATATACTTACCCATGGATATAAACATTATCCAACCATACATATTCGGCAATCTTTGTAAGAAATGCGTCTTTTTTTTTCTTATGCGTAGTGCTAGTGGTGGGTCACTCACCTTTTGGGTTATTGGATATATCGTTATATATACACACACACATATGTATATATATATATATATATATATATAGCACTTGTACGTGATAAGGAAGGTGGATATCTCACTCAACTAGGAGATGTGTGAATAATTGTAAATATTAGTTTACATTGAATAATTTCTTGATTTTTAGGATATTTGTATTTCTTTCTTTCTTTCTTTTTTTGTAAGAATAAATTTTTGCAAAGCGGTTTGTGAAGATTTCTCTATCTGTAGATCTTGTATCGTATTGGAGCATCCATAAGCTCTCATAGGTGAAATCCAAATGGTTGAATCTATTGTTTAGAGTACGTATATGCCAACACCACCTACTGTACTCACCAAAATGCGTTGCACAACACCATCTAAAATCCTAAATGAAGACTCTAATTTTGGTTAAGTGTTAATTTATGCATACCACAAGGATATACCAACCACCACCCCATGCCAATTCACTCACTCTCGCAGCCCTTTCCACATCCGAGTGGCTCCTATTTTCAAGTGCATTACCCCACATTGGTACTGCCGATCCTCAAAATTTCTACCGTCACACCAACTTTGTCAAATCCAAAGCCATTGTGGTTGCCAGTGGCCGCAAAGCACTCATCACGTTTTGTTGAGTGGGGACACCTATTTCCAATTAACTTTTGAAATATGATCTTTGATCCTTAAAAAAAAAAAAAATATTTGCGCCTTTGTAATACGAGAAAATTAGGTTTGTGCCCTACTTAATAATTTAAATACTTTCTATGCACTTATTTTACAAGAAAAGCTTCGTGTATATTTTTCTGCGACCGCCCACACCAAGTTCACCAACTTTCATCCTTTCAAAATCCTTTATTTTATTCGATGTCCTATGCATTCCCATTCTTAGAAAGAATTTGATTCATAAATTGAGTTACAAAACGATGTTTATTGAGTTCTTGTCTTTTTTTTTTCCCCCATTTTTTGTGAATGATCAATGCATTGGTGCATTACTTTTGCATGAAAATACAAGAGATCGATGGTGTCCGTTCACCTCTACCACGACACCATTAAAATCACCTTGAAAAGATTTTTTAAACTTTTAGCACCATCAATCACCATTTTTTCTTACATAAAATGAAAAGATTTGAATTGTAAACTTAATAAGCGTATATATAATGGTGATCACTTAATAAGCGCGTGTGTATATATAATTGCATCAAATGTGGCCGCTGGTCAATGGGACAATAGGTATATTCAGATTTCAGATATTAAACCCCAACGTGCGTGGTCATGACTAGCTCACCAATGGCCAGCCCGATTACTACTACATAAATTTTATCGATGAGACATATTTATGGTCTCTTGGTAGAAAATTTAACACAATTAAAATTTGTAACGCCAATCTCTGCTGCTATAATATAAGCGGAAACAAAATTTACTACTGCATTTATTTATTTTTTTATTGGACTTTTTTGCATGATTGCTTATTATATTTTTAGGTGATTGTAGTAAATAATATTTTTACAAAAATAATTGAAATAATTATAAGGTTTCAAAGTAGTTGAAGTAAATAATACATTTACTAAGGTAAATAATTACAAATTTACAATACGTGAATGAGTTATTTACCTGATAAATATGTTACGCATATTCTAAAAAATTATAAAATCTGTTATTTATTTTAATTATTTTCTAAAAATTCTTATTTGCTTCTTTCTTTTTATTTTTCGTGTTTGATAAATCAATCATTTAATTGAAAATCTTGAAATTGACCTCTTAAATTTCAAAATCTATTGTAATTTATCCCCGATCTAAAACGATGTTAAATTTTATATGTTTTTCTTACATGTAGCTCACACCCACTTCTACTTTCTTTATAAGGGCCCACTTGGTAAAGTTTGATTTATGCTATATGTATTCACAACTAGAAAAATAAAATATATATTTAAAATCATAAGCTAAAATATTTTTTAAAGCTTTTTAATTAAGGCAGAAATTTCAAAATATTTTTTCGTATGCTTAGGTGAGGATTCCATTAGTTAAAAGCACTTTCATTATTTCATACACCTCTAAAAGCTCCTTTACAGAGTCCAAAAAGTGACCGAGTTAACTTTTAAAAGGTTTGTCAAACTGGACATTATGCTCTTCTCACCCAAGTCAAAGCAAGATTTGATTCCAATATTTTTTTTTTTTTTTTTTTTTTTGTGGGTGGGGGGACTTAACACTAGACGTTGTTTGTTAATAAAGAAACGAGAGAGAGAGAATTATAAGAGATTTAAAAAAAAAAAAAAAAAAAGAAGAAGATAAGAAAAAAGAAATTGATTCCAATATTTTGCAAGTAAAAGCATTGAGAAGTGATATTATTAACAGAACTACTACTTTACCATACCTTTTCTTGTCTTTCTAGTACTTAATCACTGTATGAGAATTTAGTAATTTAGTAATTAGAACTAGTTGTGGAACGTACAGGCAAAAACAATAATAAAAATAAAAATAAAATAAATAAAAATTCCACATGGTGATGATGTGACCATCACGTGATGATTACATGACTGTCATGTGACAAGTAAAGGAAGGTATGAATATAGGTAACAGATACGCAATCCAAATTCTACCTTTAAAAAAATTATAATAAAAAAGGTATTCGAATAAATTTTATAATGTAATTTTGATCCAAGTGGACACTAAATCCAAACATATCTATCAAAATAATAATAATAATAATAAAGGTAGACATCTGCACCATCCCATTAGTTTTTATAATCAAGATCTTATCATAAGTAACTATTTCGGTAGGTTGAAATGAGTGTTTGGGTCCATTAATTAAATCCCTTTTCTTTTCTGAACAAATTGGTTCATTAATGTTCTTGTATTTATTTACCCATATGAAGCCGGGATGGGGAGAAGACCTTGGCCTCTTTTCACACAATGAGAGGCCAAAACTGGATTTGACGGCAATTTAATGCTAAATTCACCAACTAGCTTTGACAGCAATTTAATTAAGAAAGAAAATAAAAATAGAATGGTAAAACTTACAGCGGGTGAACGTAAAACTACTCCAATCCTATGTCGGACTGCTAAATATTAATCAACGGTTAAAACAAAAGTTCGAAAAATAAGAGGTCTTACCAACTCGCTAAATGTAGCGTGATTACATCATTATAGATCAATTAAAGAGTATGCAAAACCTACTAAACTTGATAAAATATGATGGGTTAAAATAGAATACTTCTAAAGAAAGAAAAAGAAAACCTAATCTACAGATATTTTATGAACAAAGAGAATTGTTGGTGGTATAGAAAAAACCACCCCATATTGATATAGGATGTAATTGTTAAATATCAAATTAAACTTAATCAAGTTTTGTTAAATTGTTGTATTTTTTCTACAATTTTGATTGCATAAGGAAGAAAAAGAAAACCTGGATCTAAGAAACTTTTAATAAATAAGGATAAATTTTTGGTTGTGTAAAGAAAAGAACCATATTTTATGGGAAATGGTCAAAATCTTCATAAATTTAGTTAAATTAACATATATTTTTTAAAATCTGACATAATTTTTGTTTGATTTCATTACTGACACTTAGTTAAATTGATTTGACGGTTATAATTATTGTAAACTAGTAGGGTATATATTTCATTGATTTCTATATCGAGAAAGTTATTGTCCCAAGTCCTTAACCTTTTTTTTTTTTTCCAAATGAATTGCAAGTACATGTTAACTCGTCAGAGAATATAACTAGGAACATTCGTATCAAATTAAAATAATATATGTATATGTATGGATGTGTGTGTATATACATATGCATATATATATTATATACCAAAATTGATGAACGCAAACGCCATAAGTGCCATTTAGTGCCGTACGTGCGAACTTCAGGAAGGGGGGCGAGTCCACGTGCCAATTAGTCGGTGGAAATGAGCATCAACTTATGTTTGGTGAATAAGTTTAACTCAAAATCAATTCAAATTTTTTTCTTGATTTTTGTCATTTTTTTTAACAGTCAACAAAATTTATAATTATTTTTTAAAAAATCAACTGAACTCAAACTTAAAAATTTCATCTCATCTTAAATACAACGAACCTTCAGTATTCATTAGTAGTAGAAAAGATCAGGAAGTGAGCAAATGGTCAAAACAAGTCCAAATTTGATGGTCACAGAAATGAATTCCTACTTCGAGGAGAAAAGAAAAAATATATACAATTGCTCATGATATTAAGTAGGACTCGGCCTGTCTTTGCTATCTTGTTTTATCTTGTGCTTTAAAATATTACAATTCTTTTTCCTTAAAAAAATATTTACTATTCACTGCTTACTAAATAATTGTATTTATTCTTCAATTAATAAACACTTTGCCCTACAATAATATATATGTAATGAGGAACATGATGTTTAATAATGTGAGTTGACTCTAGCACAATGTCCCTAAGGGGACACCATAGTAAAACCCTAAAAAAAAAAAAAAAAGTCGAAGTTCTAAGCCTTTATTTGATTCACCAGTTTGAGTTAGAAATTTTAAGTTTCAATAGTAATTTTTATTGATTTTTTAAAAAAGATAAAAAACTTTTTTAGAAAAAGACAAAAACTGATATAAAAATTTTGAGTTTAAATAGTGAACCAAACGAGGGCAAATTTTTAGTCCTTTTGTTTACTGTGGCCGGGGAGGGAGGGAGAGAAGGAGGGAGGGAGGGAGAGAGAGAGAAAGAGATAATCTTATAACAAAACATATCTTAACTTTACCAACTTTTCTTTTTTTTTTTTTTTTCGAACTTTTTTCTTAGAAATGTAAAACCTATGTCAAATCACAACAATACAAATGCAAATGCTAACCTGCACAGAACTACAAGAAAATCACGTCCCTTGTTCTACTAGCAGTGGCGGAGTCAGAAATTTTTATTAGTGATGGTTAATGATTAAAATTAAAAATTGATAAAAACAGTTAGTTATTAATATATTACAATCATCTCTCAAAATTACGAGTGATGAATTTCTTGATGGATATAAGTAAATATATATATATATAGTATAACTTGGTCTATAAATTTGATTGTGTAGTTGATTTCTTCACAAAATTTATAGTTGAAAATATACTAATACCGTGGGATTAACAGAATTTATAACTTTATTATATATTAGGCTCGATATATTAGTGGAGGCTTAACATTAAATTTTTTTTTAGTGGAGACTTTTTTGTGTATTACTATTAAAAAATACAAATTTTTATATAGGTTTTTTTTAATTAAAAAAAAATTGAGTAGGGGCTTGAGCCCCCACTAGGAAGACATGGCTTCGTGCTTGTCTACTAGCAAACTTGAATGA
Organism: Ficus microcarpa; assembly: GCA_025413485.1. Classification (NCBI taxonomy): domain Eukaryota; kingdom Viridiplantae; phylum Streptophyta; class Magnoliopsida; order Rosales; family Moraceae; genus Ficus; species Ficus microcarpa. Next base: position 10,516,220 of record CM046384.1, on the reverse strand, counting down.
AACGTTAAACGAGAAAAGACATGTACCGAGTTTTCGAAACTAGACAATGCCTTAATAGATACGCTAGAGATTGATAATGCATATGACTCTTTAACATATCCTCTATAATTGATGGAAGTATCGGATGGCATCCAACCGATCAAAACCGAGAGACTTGTAGCACTAATCAGCACAAAATACCGCAAAGGCACATCTAATGGATTGAAGATATAACTAAACACTAAACACAAATTATCCATACCGATTACCAACCAATGGAGATTAAAATCGTCGTTATTGCAAACTAGAACACACAAAAAACAAGAAAAGAATCCCAAGCCCAATTGTCCAAACCTCCGGCGACAAGAGACCAATGAAAGGATCACCAATAAAGGCGTAGATTCTTCGAGACACACGACGATTTTGAAGCTAAATACAATTCAGATCGAAGAACTTTGTCTAAAGGAGAATTATTTGATTGGTTACATATACTATATTAGTATTCCATTGTTTTTAAATGTTATATTTTATTTCATTTTTAATTAAAATTTTCCTTTTGTTTTCTATATGATTTTAATACCATACGACAGTCTAAAACCAAATTTCAAACTTAATTGCAGAATTCTCTCAAAATATGTAATGGTGTTTTTTAGTTGTTGATAATTCACTTTAAAAAGTTCACGACATTACTCACGTTTTTTACAAAATTTGCCTTACCGATATCAATATAATGGAGACATTCAATTAATTAGAGGGATAACCTTTCCCATTTAGCTAAATTTCTAGATCGATTTAGTTTGAATGAAATTTATCATTAATGAAAAAAAAATAATGGAACATATCAAAATTTTGGACCCGTTTCGTGAATTAGTTTGAGTTAAAAATTTTAAGTTTTAATAGTAATTTTTATTGACTTTTTAGAAAAGATAAACAAATTTTTCAGAAAAGACAAAAAAAATTTTCAAAAAAAACAAAAATTAAGATGAAAATTTTAAATTTGAATTCACGAAATAAATGAGGCCTTTATCTATAATTCACTAACCTTTATTTGAGAATGCCAAGTCTTATGGATATCGATTTTTGCATAAAATACATAATTTGCAAGAACGTGGCACAAATGCATGTCTTGTCATTTGTATTTTTGTTATTTATTTTTTGGATAGGTATGGAATGGAGACCTAACACTTGTGAACAAAATTGGACCTATCAATTCATTTAAAGTTAGTTAACTTTTTTTTAAAGCAAAATTGGAGCTAACAATTCCCAACAAATTAATTCTAGTTAGTTAGGTCTTGACCGTGTCAATGTCGATGTCACATACTGTTCACAAATGCATGTATTTATGTGTGTGTATATATATTGGCTAATAAAAGGATCAGACGGTAGTTCTGTTATTTCCTGTTTTATAACATCACGTATACAGGGTTTACATTTTATTGAGTCGATAGAAAATTTGAATCTATAATCTCCTGATTGATGAAATCCTTAAAATTATCTCTCGTGTTAACTCATCCTACTTATTTGGGTTATTTATGTGTGTATATGAAGACAAAAAAGTTTGCTGCGAGGGCAAAGATTGAAACCAACAAAAATCCTCTTTCTTCAATAAAACAAAGGGGCAAAAAAAAAAAAAAAAAGAGAGAGAAAAGAAAAGGAAAAGACATTTTCACATTTGAGGGTTTGTTTGGTGAATGTGTTTAAGTTAGAAATTTTAAGATTTAATAGTAATTTTTGTTAACTTTTCATAAAAGACAAAAAACTTTTTTAGAAAAAGATAAAAACTGAGATAAAAATTTTGAATTTGAACTCAAATCCCAAACAAAGCCCAAGTCTTTAGCCTTTCCAAGCCGGTGAAACTCGACTGCAGAAGATTTGTTACTCTCTTTGTGCATTAAACACGTGTATAAAAGTTTCAAAATTACTAAAATACCCTCAAGGGAATATGTTGACCACCAAGTGAGCGAGTAGCTCATTAAGCGTACACCAGAGGATGAGATGCTGCGACACCCCCCACGCGCCGTTGAGTGAAGGACTCACGGCGGAGATTGTGAGAGAGTTGCAGAGAGATCAGAGGACAGGGCCAGCGATCTTCGTTCTGAGTTTTACACAAATATGACAAAATTTACGGCCATCATAATTATAATCTCGTATAAATTAAAAGATAATGATAAATTAAAGTTAAAATATATATTTTATTTACACTTGTTTTGTTAAAAAAATTTTCATCCATTTTTCTTCATAAAATTGAAAAGATTAAAAAGTGATGGAATCCATGAGTTTTTAATTTTCATTCCCTCATAATTTCCTTTCTACCAAGTAATAAAAATTTCATTTTCCTTTGTAAAATCCCCCGTCTAATTTCCTTCATCTCCGTTTTCTACCCTATCAAACAAGGGTAATATTTGCAACCAAAAAAATAATAATATTATGTAGGATAAGGATAATTTTATGATAATGTGATAGTGATATGATAGCACCATAATGTCTTATTTGAAGCATTCACTTCCGTCAGGTCATGAGTTTATTAGCTTACGAAGGTCATGGTTAGAATAATTTTTTTCATCTCACCAGTGATTCAAGTGATTATCATTTTTTCATTCTCACTTGATTGAAGGTGATTGTTAAATTTTTTTTATTCACCAAAAAATATAAAAATTTTGTGTTAGAGTTAAAAAAAAAAACAAGAAATTGACCAATAAGGGGGTGTTTGATGAATGAGTTTAGTTTAAGATTTTTAAGTTTCAATAGTAATTTTTCAGAAAAGACAAAAAATTTTCAGAAAAGACAAAAAATTAAAAAAAGATAAAAAATAATGATAAAAAAAGTATAATTTAGTTTAAAATGAACTTTTTACCAAAGATCTGTATGTTGATGGTTTAAAAAAGAATTAAAAAAAAAATCACTTCAAATTGAGAATATGTTTGAATGGAGAGAAATGAATGTAGTTAGAGAAATATAAAAGTTCTGCTAAAATCTTTTTTATAAATGGCTTTTTTTTTTTTTTTTTTTTTTGAACTATGATTACCAAAAGAGCTTAATCAATGTAGGTCAAAGCTTTGGTTTTCGTTTTCATTTTTATAGTTAGTCAACATTAGATCTCATAAAATAAAACTTTACTTAAAAAAAACTGAGCGATATGACTAAATTGCCCTGTTATGTATTCATATTGTTCTCCTTTTTTAATTCCATTAATTACCAAAAAAAAAAAAAAGGACACAAGAGGAAAGTATCAAAACGCAATTAATCAATTTTCTCCATTTTTATATTAATTTTTTGGTGAATTCATTTTTATATTGATTTGAACTTTATAATTCAATTATAATAAAGGATACGTGTCACATTTTTCTTCAATTATTATTATTATTTTTTTAGTAAAGGACGTTTTTCTTCGATTTTCAAACCCCAAAAACGTTATTTCAAACTTTTGTGGGGGAAAAAAAAGGCATTATAATGCATTTAACTAAAGACCCCGAAAGTAAAAAAAAGACAAATTCAATTCAATACGTGAACTGTCATACAAACATGTTGGTGAAAATAGGAAATTGTTAGGATTTGTTGTTCAGCAAACCGTTTTTTAATCGCATTATGACAGCCCTTTTGATTCTAAATACCATTTTAAGCACTTAAAAATGAAACTTAAAGAAACATTTTTTTGGCGAAAAATAGGATAAATAATGTATTCACGTCTCCTTCGGGTCACACATTGGTCTTCAACGGCTAATGCTTCCGTATATTACTAAGAACCAAACAAGAGATTAGTGATTGAAAACCTGAAAATCAATTAAAAAAAAACCCTTTAAATGAATAGAAAAAAAATCAATAGAAACGAAAAACCCTCTCTCCAGCCCCAAAATAGTAAATTCACCCCAAAATCACACTACATACCCCTCTCACTCTCTCTCTCTCCTCTTTTTTTAAATGCCCTAATTGCGCTGTTTCTCTCTCTAAAATTACACAGACTCACACTTTCCCTCCTCAGTCCTCACCAACAACACCAGCACACCAAAGTCACTCTCTCTTCAAAAACCGTTTCCTCTTCCCAAACTGGTTTCCCATTTTCTCACTCCTCTCTCTCTCTCTCTCTCTCTCTCCATGAAGAACTCGCACTGTTCACACTCACGTCGCCTCTCACCACTCCAAAACGCTATTTAGCTCTCTCTCTCTCTCTCTCTCTCTCACAAACCAACGCAAAAACAAAAACAAAAACAAGAAGAAAAAACAAAAACAGAAAAACTCGGTTTTCAGTTTCAGAAACGTATTTGGTGTTTCTCTTTTCTAATGGAGAAGAAACAGGGCTTCTTCTCTGCTCTGAAGGAGGAGGTGGTGCGGGGGCTCTCGCCGTCACGGTCGCGGGGGAGCAGTCCGGCGAGGGCGAGGTCGGCGTCGCCCATTTCGGGGCTTCTCCGACGTAAGAAGGGCGGTGGCCAGGGCTACGTGGCGCATCCGGAGGCGATGATCGCGAGATCCGGCAGCCTGAGGCCGCTGGGGGAGACGCTGGCGCCGCTGATGGAGGGTCCGGATCCGGACGGCGGAGATGTCGGGGACTCCAAGCGGGTCGGGTCGGGTATCGGGCAGTGGATGAAAGGCCAGCTCTCTAGAGCTCCGTCCATGGCGTATCGGAGGTCTGATCTCAGGCTGTTGTTGGGGGTCATGGGAGCTCCTCTCGCTCCCCTCCATGTTAGCTCCAATGACCCTTTGCCTCATCTTAGCATCAAGGACACTCCCATTGTGAGACCCTCTCTCTACCCCCCCCCTCTCTCTCTACACCCCCCCTCTCTCTCTCCTTGTCTGCGGACAAAAACTTTTTCGGCTTTTCTGTTTGTTGACTGGAAAAAGAAAGTTTTCGATATGTTTTGAGATTTCTGATGTATGTAATAGTTGAAGCATAGATATGCATTGCTTTTCTTTGTTTTGCGTGAATTTGAAGAAAGTACGGCATATTTTTGCTACTATTTTTGTTTTTCACTGTAGTTTTTTTTTTTTTTTTTACTTCCTTTCAAAGAAATCATCCTTACTTGAGATGATTTTGCACTTAAATCTTCATTTTTCTTTAAATGAATAAATCCCCAAGACTTTTTTATTTTTATTTTTTTCTTTTTTGAGGGGGAAATCAGTCTACTGTTTGGTTGGTAAGAAAACAGAGAAACTGGGAATTTTTTAATCAGGGGTTACTTGGTGTGAGTTGAGCTCCAAAGGCCATATGGGTCCAACTAGGTGCGATCATTTAATTTAATACATTCTGGGTTTTAAATGCTGAGAAAAGTTTGATGTTAGTTTTTACTTGCTTTCCGACGTTTTCTCAGTAAACAAACGTTTTCTCGGTAAACAAACGGATCACAAGGACATTTTACTTTACTAAAAAGGAAAATTGCTCTGCTTTGCCTGCAAAGATCGGAACACTGGTATTTATGGTTGTGCTATAAAAGAAACCAAACATTTCAACTCGGCTTAATTTCATGTGATTTGTTTGATCACTTTTTGTTTTTTTCTTGTAATTAGTAATAATCACTGAAGAAAATTACTGATTAATTGTGGTTATTCTTGTGGTAGGAAACTTCATCTGCTCAGTACATCTTGCAGCAATATACAGCAGCTTCTGGTGGGCAGAAGCTGCAAAACTCCATCCGAAATGCGTATGCTATGGGAAAGCTTCGGATGGTAGCCTCCGAATTTGAAACCGCCACAAAGGTGACAAAAAACAGGAATGCCTCGAGATGTGCCGAGTCCGGTGGTTTTGTGCTCTGGCAGATGAATCCGGATATGTGGTATGTTGAGCTAGCAGTTGGGGGTAGTAAGGTTCACGCCGGCTGCAATGGTAAGCTTGTTTGGAGGCATACACCGTGGCTCGGTGCCCATACTGCCAAGGGACCTGTGAGACCCTTGCGTCGTGCACTTCAGGTCGTTATCTTTTTCGCGCTCAAATCAGGCTTCCATTTTCATCGTTTTATGATTTGTTATTGTTGCTTATTGGATTTTTGTGGTTTGAAAATTTTCAGGGCCTTGATCCAAGAACAACAGCTAGTATGTTTGCCGATGCGAGATGCATAGGAGAGAAGAAGATCAATGGTGAGGATTGCTTCATCCTTAAGCTCTGTGCCGATCCTCAAACTTTGAAGTCGAGAAGCGAAGGCCCTGCTGAGATCATAAGGCATGTCTTGTTTGGCTACTTCAGCCAAAAGACAGGACTTATCGTACACATAGAGGATTCCCATTTGACTCGTATCCAGTCCAATGGCGGTGATGCGGTTTACTGGGAAACAACGATTAACTCCTTCCTTGAGGATTACAGGCCTGTTGAAGGGATCATGATCGCCCATTCAGGGCATTCAGTGGTGAATCTTTTCAGGTTCGGTGAGATGGCAATGAGCCATACCAAAACAAAGATGGAAGAAGCATGGACAATTGAAGAAGTCGCGTTCAATGTTCCAGGCCTGTCTTTAGACTGCTTCATTCCCCCAGCCGACTTGAGATCAGGGACGATCGATGAAACCTGCGAGCTGCCTCAGGACGAAAGAGGAAAAGGTGCCGTCTCCATATCATCTCATCGAGCCAAAGTCGTCGCGCTGGAAAAGGCACGTGAGGGTAATATGGATAATATGATGTGGAAGATGGAAGTTTAACAGAATGGTAGGATCGTTGGAATAGGGCAAATTGTTTATACTAGTAGAAAGCTTTTAGTCGGCTTACACTTGTAGGAGTTGTGAATGAAGGAGGTCAGTCAGAATTTTTCTTGACGTTGGTTAATGCCTCTATTAAATCTGTAAATAGAGCATAATTGTTCACAGGTTTAACCGCGAAGCCTGGTCGAATCCTTATACTCTCGATGCAGAATCCAACCGAGGAAGTTGGAGCTCGATTTTCCAGTTAGGGATAGAGCAAATGGAGGTTTTTTTAGTTTTTAGTTACCCTTCCGCCGCCGGCCAGCAAGGAAGGTGGTTGGATTTCTTCTCGTATAGCTGCAACTTCTTTGTTGTTGTCTTGTTTGTTTGTTCGTTTCTATGTTTCTTTTAACCTTACATAGTTCCCACTAATTCTCTCGACTGTATTCCAGAATGGCAGTAAAAGGAGACTGCCACTGGCCCAGCTTGAGTTTTTTTGAAGCTAAAAAATGTTTTCTTAATTTTTTACTGTTTTCTGGTGTGCTAATCTTGCTTATTATTGTTGTCCGGTTGACGTGAAACTTTCTTCTGGGTCTCGAGAAAAAGAAAAAGAAAAAGAAAAAGATGAACTTTTTTTCTTTTCTTTTCCTTTCTTTCGTTCTTTCTTTCTTTTTCTTTTCTTTCTTTTTTTTTTTTTAACTGTTGTAACCAACAAACACATCAGGCGACATGGGGGTCGCTGGTTGTATCATGGCCTTGTCAGTACTTCTGATGAAGGAAAATATATGTAAACGAGAAAAATATATATATGTATGAATATATATATATATATAAATATCGTGTCCATTACATATTAAATGATCATGAATATGGCGATAATTATGATTAATGATCCACATGTTTTGCCTTTTGTGACTTTTCCCGAGTGTCTGTGAAATTGTACTGTTTTTAAACCCCCCTTGTGTTCAATTTCTTAGACCCTGTTTTCTAATTCAATCTCAGGGAATCCAACCTCTTGAAAAAAATTTATTGTAATATATTTCTAATTAGAAGCACAAATCCAACATTTATTCTGGGTGAGTAAGTGGGGTCATTTAATGAGATTGAATTGTCTTTAACAATGAATGCTAAATGGGTTTTTATTGCATATCCATTCCTATATTTTCAATGGTGCTTTACAGCATCTATTGCTGGTGTTTGAAAGTTCAGTGACAATGGTCACTGTGTTTCGCCCTTTTTTTCTTTCTTTGGGGTCCCCCTTTTTTTTTTTGGTGATTATTTATTTATTCATTTATTAACGTTATCTTTTTTTCTTTATTGGCCCCTTTTTGCCATCTTTCTCTCACCATGCCCCCCCCCCCCCCCAGGTGGGATGGGGAAGACAGAAGAGAACCCTTGTTGAGGGGTCACTGAGACCTTTATTAGGGCATCTAACCTTAGCCCCCACTTTTTTGACCGTTTGGACACCGGATTAAACTAATTACAGGATTAGGTAAAGCTTAGAAAGTGAGGTTTGCATCGTTTTCGACGATTTTTATTATTTGTAAGTTAAAAAAAAATAAAATAAAATAAACATAATTGGTGTTTACAGCTAAGCCACAAGGGGTAAAAACTTCCAAAAAAAAAAAAAAAAAAAAAAAGGAAGAAGAAGAAGAAGAAGAGGAAGAAAAGAAAGTTATCCTTTCAAGTCCCCACGTCCACGTGATAACCTCAAATATATATTTTATTTTTCTTTTTTCTTCCAACAGGCAAGTGCTGCTTTGTTCCCGAGTTAGTCAAAGTCCAAATTGATGAGATCCCTTTATTAATTTATTATTATTATTTCATTTACTCTGTATTCTGTATTGGTTTTTTTCGTTGGCATGGAAATGGGGGAAGAGAAGAGAAGAGAAGAACTTGCGTTACGGGTCTTCACATAATGGTGGTAATATTAATAAGGGCATTTGGTGTATTTATGGTTGAGAATGCCAAGTTTCAAGCACTGAATAAATGCTTTAAAAATAAAAAAAAAACACACACACACACACACACAGAGAAAATAAATGGAAGAAAGCAACCTACGGGTCAGCAATATGGTCATGGTACAATTTTTGGGTTGAATTTCCCAATCACAAGTGGTCCAAGAGTGAAGTGAGTTGAAAATTTGCACACCGATTCTTTTACTCCATTTTCTTCCACTTGAGAGAATGGTTTTGGTAAAGTTGTACGCTAAATTTGCTAATTTTATCTAGTACCATATAAACCGCTATATCAACTTGTCTCGCGTATAATTTACGCAAATTTGATGCTTTGGAAACTAGGGTTTCTGATGTTTTTGTCCTTCAAAACTTAACTAAATCGACTGTTCTCTCGACTCTTAGTTTATGTCAAATTACCCTTGAATTTATTAAAATGTTAGCAAAAGATGTTCGAATTTGTCAAAATTAAAAATTTAAGTAGTAACTTATCGATCATAAAAAATTCAGTATGCATACATGCTCAGGGTCTATTTGGTAGAGCTTTTTACAAGTTATCAAAAGCAGCTTCTGAAAGTCTTTGAATAATCTATCAAAAGAGTTTCTAATCTCCAAAAGTGCTTCATGTTTAAAAAATTTTGACAAAAACTCTTTTTAGTAGACTTTAAAACTTATAAAAAAATTATAAATAAAATATTATAAACTGCATTTTAAAATTTTTATTACTTGTTAAAAAACTTCAAAAATAATTTTGTTCTGAACGTTTACTGAGAAGTCACAACTTTTGCTTATCTTCTCCTACCAACTAGAAGTAAAAACAAAAACTCTGTTAAACGGTCCTAAATACCTTCAAAAATACTAATCACTAGTTAACTATTTTTTTGGTTAATCCCGATCGTATGGAACTCCTCATGCATTGTTCTTTCAAGTGATTAACAAATGATTTTCTTCTCAATATCTAGACTGCTCAACTGATAAAACAGTCAAGTATGCTTTGTTCATTAATTATGTAGTGTTAGGTAAATAACAACCTGCATATACAAATATTTGGTTGAATCTTTGGTAGCTGGTATATATATATATATATGGATGCTGAACTAGAACTAGAAATAGAAATAAGAATCTTCTCTACCAAAAGATGCTGTTGAGCCACCAAACACTATCGCCATCATCCTCTTAATTGTGTCTTTTATTTTTTTTATTTTAACATTAATACCTCCATATATATCACAATGGAATCCTTCTCAATTATAAGTTCAGTTAAGAAGTTTGCTTAATTACTAAAATAATTATGATAATATTAATAATAATAATAAAAAAGACGAGGAAGAAAGTAATTGATGTGAACCTTTCAACCAAAGGTAGTTGTGGTGTCCCTTAGAATTCACTTTCCTAAATGCGTAGTTAGCATGAGGTTCCAAAACTGGTTGTTTCCCGGGAAAGAAAGTAGTTGGTTGGTGGCCTCTGATGGTGCAAAACAAAAAATGTGGTAAAATTAGATTATTGGCCAATTATATATTTATTTATAAGAGGTAGTTACAAAATTACCATTTTAAGTTCTAACTACTTTCAAACTAACTTTTTGTTACTTTTACATTTGAGGTAAATGTTAGAAAATGTGGCATGACAGAAAAATAGATAGCAAAATGAGTTTTAACCCCTTAATTAAGAAATAGGACGAATTCGCAGAAAAAAGAATAAGAAACACACAGTTAAAAAACAACCATAAATGGTGGGACCCTCACTTTTTATTAAACAACCACACTCAGCCCAACCAACAAGTTAGGGGTTGAATTTTGGAACAACCTCAAATATGAAATAAATACCAAAAAATGAAAGGATGGATTTTAAAATGATGAAAATGTGAGATTTATTTTGTAACTACTCCTTGGTTTAACAATATAGACATACCCAATTTTTTTTTTTTTTTTCAAAAGGTTAGATATATCATTATACCTCTTAGTTTAATTATTTCTTGATTTATACCTCTGTTTTCAGAAACAATAAATATATGTTTAGAATTTAAAAAACTTGTTTCAAATTTCATCCTTTACACGCTTTGTAGACGATAAAAAAACAAGAAGAAAAGATGAAGATACCCTTAATTTGACCAAATTTGTTTCTGAAAATTTTTTCCTTTGAAAAAAAAAAACTTGAAAAATGAAAATAAAAATAAGAATAAAAAATTATCGTCTTGTTTTAGAGTTTTAAGTGCTTTGTAAATGTTTAAAAATATCTTTCATTAACTAATTAAGGGTATTTATGTCATTTTATTAACTCTTTTTATTCACAAAATACGCATGAGAGATGAAATTGAAAGAATCCTTTTAATCTCAAAGGATACCTTTGTAATTTCAAAAAATGTAAAGATAAATTAAAAATAATTAAAACTAAGTGGTAATATTATTTCAAAATTATAAACACCATGGAATTTAAATTTTAGAATAAGTTAACTGTTGGCCGAATATTCCTGTAACGGGTAGAATTTTAGAAAACTGAAGAACGGCCATAGGGCCAATATATACTTAAATGCTATTAAATCAAAATTCAAAGTTCTTCCCATTGATTCACACACTAATTTAATTTTTTTTTTATTTTTTAATTTTTAAATCCTTCATCCATGTTGGGACCATGACTTTACAAAAATTTGTGTTCAGTGTCGGCTCGGATTATAAAACATCGATGCAGGTGTAAATGTAATCTTGGAATGAATTCATTCACACGAGCAGATCCAACAGCAGAGCATAAAATTAATAATAATAATAATAATAATATAAAAGAACAATAAATATAAATCATATAAAATAAAACATAAAAACATAAAATAAAAACGCTTAAGTTGAGTCTAACTCCAAGCTGTCTGGGAAGTAGGGTTCTACTGAGTTTGACGAAACTTAGGATTAAATGATTTGATTTCTTTATTATTTAGTATAGGCCCCCAATATATATATATATATATATATATATTATATGGGGAATGGAATCTTGAAAATTTGTAATAACTAATTATTTAGCTTTAACCTCATCTTCCTTCTTATTTCCTGGGATGGCAAATTGTCAATGTTTCTTACTAGAATTGACTCGAAAATGTGGAAGAATTATGTAGATAAAATAATAATTAAAAAATTCCAGTTGCTGACCTGTTGATCTCAAGAAACACGATTACATATTACATAATACATATTATATATGTGTGTGTGTGAATGTGTGTATATATAATATGGGGACAAGATTTGAAAGTCGATTTTGAAGTCAAGTATCACGTGGCAAGTAAGAACATATAGCATATAATCATCTATTGTTTAGCTCAAATCTTATCAATTGAAGATAGATTGGTTTTTTTTTTTTTTTTTTTTTTCATTTCAATATTGAGCTATACATTTCTTTTAATTTTTCTTAATGAGAAATTAACAGTCTTTTTCAAGAGTGATTGCATATTTAACTCGGCGTAAATTTGCATTAATCTCAGATGTTGAAGGTCTATCAGGTAAAGATAGAAAGTTTATGAAGAAAATATTATTAAGAAAGGAATGATAGACACATATTGTATTATGAAGTGAATAATTATTAAGAATGAACAAATTGAGCTCACTGTAGTACATAGATTCGACGGAATGTTAATACTTATACGACGGAGACAGTCATGGATTCGACACGTGGTTTATACTTATATATATATGTTTTTCTATTTTCTCATTACTTATCATATGATCATGATCATCATGTCAGTCTTTAGTTTATGTCTTGTGCCCCAATCTATAATGTTTTTTCCGATTCTGATTTTGATGCCCCATTTTGAGTCTTTCGAGTTCTTCTAATCCTTTCCTCCGTAAGACCTTATTCTTGGTCTCTTCCTATTTGATTCTGACTCTTTCACACCTATTAAAAGATAAAGAAGATTCCGCGTGATTTCGATCTTGATTGATTGTCATGACAACAATGGAGGTTGTGGAGATCATGTTTCTTGTATTTCATAAGAACATTCTTGATTTCGATTCTTTGTGACCGTCGTGGTAGCTCCGAGATACCACGACGGTCTTTTGTGACCGTCGTGGTAGCTCCGAGATACCACGAAATCTCTGAGCTACCACGAAAATTACGAAAAAAAATAAGCAGTGTATAGCTTCCAAAGATTTACTGATTCAATTAACAAAATAATCATCATATTAAGGTATCTAGCGATTTATATGCTAATTAAGTGTTGGAATACAATTGTAAATAATTCAGTCTAAGTTCGAAAACAATATAGATAACTTATATATACAACACTTTTAAGTGTTGTAAAGTATGTGAACTTATTGAGATAGCTGTAATACATTGGTTAATAGTAAAATGTGTTTTATTATAAAGAGTAATTTTTTTTAAAAGTTACAAAGTGATTGTTTATATTAACATCAAAGTATCAAATTCTTATTTGTGCCCTCCCTGGAATAAAAATTTGATTTAAGTCATGTATAGCAAGTATAACTTGAACCTATGCTCTCTTCTAAAATAAAATCAAAAAAAAAAAAAGAGTTCATTTTGTTTGCTCTAAAAAGAGAGAGACAAAGAGAGAAAAGAAACTTTTCATTAGGTATGAGAATAGATATTTTTCAAATGAAAGAAAGAAAAAAAAAAACCAGTCACTCAATCTTATTTTTATGGTGCGTTTGGTAAAACACTTTAAGTTGAAATTTTTAAATTTGAGTTGGTTGACTTTTTAAAAACTAGTTATAATTTTTGTTAACTTTTCAGAAAAAGATAAAAATTGATATGAAAAAGTACAGTTTAGTTGGAGTTCAACTTGTGAGTCAAACACACCCAATTTGTTTTTGACTTATGCTGAGAAGTATTGACTGGATTTGTCAAGTCATAAGAATTGCCAATTGATGATTATTAAAGCTAAGTAAAGGCTCTTTATAGTGTTAGTGTGCATGTGAAAATGACCCAAGAATACACTATTAGTCCACGTAATATTTGTTTATTTTACATACATTCAAAATATTAATGGAGAATTTTATAATATGGTATATTTGATACGTAGTTTTAAACCATCACAATTTCATTAAATTCCATTAAATTATTAGTTTCTCACTATAAAATGGTTTTAATTTCACCCGATAAAAACTATGTCGATACGTTTTTCTTACCTTTTATTTTTTCTTGGGGTTAAAAAATCTCTATATCTAAGTAGTATATTTTTCCCTCCAACTTTCTTACGTGGAAAGGAATATTATATTTCACTAGTTGACATTTGTGTAAGAACTTTTCTCCTACAAGTATGCCGGTAAAAGGACAAGGCGCTAATGTTTAGAATTCAAATGTAATGGCCAATATTTCTTACCAAATCCCTCTCAAACAAAAAGTATTTAACATGTGCTTTTTAGTGTGATTCAAAATGAAGACCATAGAGTAGACAATCTACAAAACCGTCCTCGCCCGTGTGCTCTGCTCGTGCTCTCGTACTCCTGCAAGACAAGAAGGAAGCACCTAAAAGTGACGGGACACCGGTGGGGTGTTGCCGACTCCGATACTTAAGTCAGAACTTGGTCAGATGAGTGAAGGGAGAGGTAGAGTTTTTGCAAGGATAGAATTCCGTACCTGGAAAGAAAGGTCCTCTATTTTAGCGTTTCCGACGGGCTCGGTGTCGGGGCGACCCATCGGGTCGGCTCCCTACGGCGCCCGGCGGGTGAGTATGGTGCCCGCAGGTTGGGCCAATCTGGTGGCGCCACGTGGTATCTGTCCTGCGCCGACCGGGGTGGTTGTGGCAGGTGGCGGCAGGGATGGTTTCAGCCGGTTCAGACGGCGGAAATTAGGGAGAATAGGAGCAGGTGGCGGAAGGCCGTGATTTGACCTCCTAGTTAAGGGGTGACTCCCATAGGGGCGGCGTACGGATGCAGTATGCTCAGGCGTTCCGAGCACAAGGCGGTTCCCGAGCGAGAATGAGCGCCTCCCAATCCTGAAGTGGTCGGTTGTGTTCGGGTTTCTCATGGTCGGATGCGGTCGGCCGATGTTAATCGCGTGTGGCCGGTAACCATCTGCACGGTGTACCCGAGCACATGATAGTGGTCGGGCAAGGGTCTCCTTAGTGGTCTCGGGTAGCGTCCCCGGGTTCTCGAGGGTACCCGGAAGTACTCGGGAAGGTCGGCGCCGCCGGGTAGGCGGGCTTGTTCCCGGAGTGCAAGCACGTGCCCGTAGCGGATAACGGCCTCAACAGTAGCCACCTTACGTTAATAACTAATAATCATAATTTAAGCCAATAAATGACCAATAATATTAAGAGTAATCGTATATATATATATATATATATTTAAAAGAATGGGTGTTTGGTAAAAAGTTCATTTTAAATTTAATTGTACTTTTTTCATCATGGTTTTTGTCTTTTTCTGAAAAAGTTTTTTGTTTTTTCTGAATTTTTTTTTAATCTTTTCTGAAAAATTACTATTGAAACTTAAAAATCTTAAACTAAACTCATTCACCAAACATCCCTGATAGTGGCCACCATACGTTAATTATAATCACAGTTATATCCCATTAAGATGGTCCACAATAATTTCATACATGCATATAGGCCAATACACTTATAAATAATGGGCCACCTTTAACTATGCTTTCCGCTGTTCATAATGAGGCACTTCATAGCTAAGTACGGAAAAAACTAAATGAAGTTATTAAGAAAGGAATTAAAGAAAAGGAAAAAGGAAAAAAAATAAAAATAAAAATAAAAAGCATTCGTCTTGCCTAACTAATAACTATCCCTTTCCCCTAAAGGTGGAATCTTGAGAATTGATATATATCATAAATACACACATATATATATATATACACTTATATTTTTTTTGATTTACGATCCTTTCTTTTCTCAAAACATGCAAAATGAAAAGTGTAACATGTAAAAGAAGACAACAATATCGATGATGAATAACCTATATGAAAAATAAACCCACTCTACATACAATGAACATATAAATGATACATATAGAAGATTACATTGACTTTTCTAATCTCAAACGTTTATAACAGGCAAAGTATAATATTCCTGAAAGAAGATAGCAGGATTTTAGGGTATGTCCTTAATTTGGTTGACAAGTTGAGCATTTCAATAAAAATAAAAAATAAAATTTGTAGAGGTGATAAGACTAGACTGGACCTTATTCGGGAGTAAGAAAACAAAAAAAAAGATCCAAGGAGGGAGTGTCGGCAAAGGGAAGCTTCCACTTCTACTTCTCATGGAAAAGGATTGGTCATATTTATGTGACTGTACCCACGGCCCCCATTCTTTATAATTATGTATATATGTGTGTGTGTGTGTGTGTGTGCATATATTCAATATGCTGCACAAGTGTTCCCATACTTTTCTTTTTGGTGGTAATGCTATTATGTATTAAAGAATTTGTCAGTGAAAATGATTATTTACTCTGCTATGTTTGTTCACCTAGGGGTAATATTTATTGGCCGAAAATTTAAAGATTGGAGAACTTTTCCCTTGGAAGGATTAGTATCCGGTTCTTGTAACTTTTTTACAGTTATGTTACGTTGAGGAGATGATTTTAATATAAGATTTTTTAACTTATATAATGTGATAATATTTTAAATAAAAAAATTAATCTCGTTATAAAATTTTAATAAAAAGTTACATGTATTAGTTATTACAAATATTTAAAAAGAAAATTATAAGTGCCGAATGATATCTGATATCAGATACAAGATATTTTCTAAATGTAATCTCTCTTTGATACTGACTTTTCATTTTTCATTGTGGTTGTTGTTTTCGGTAAATATTCTTTAGATAGGTGATGTTTAAATTCTTTTTTTTCAATACAAATGAAAATTAAAAAAAAAAAAAAACAGTATTACACTATTAGATTTTAAACATGAGAATTCCTAACTGTTGATGCCGAGAATCTCCAGCACCACACCCAATGTGATTGCTTGGTCTGATCGGTCTCGTACTGTCACTCTACAGCAGATCACCTGTAAAAAGGGAAGCACCTCGAAGTAATGGGAACACTGGATGTGATGTCTGCTACGGGCACTCCGATGCTTAAGTCAGTGATGGTATTGATGAGTAAGTGAAGGGGCAGAGTTTTGATGAAGAAAATTATCCATACCTGAATAGGTGGGCTGACCCTCTATTTATAGATGTTCTCCACGAGCTTGGGTATTCGAATGATCCGATTGGGTCGAACTCCAAGTGCTCCCGATAGGTAAACAAGCTTCAGTTGTATAGGCACCGTATGCCCAATAAGCCGATACTGCATGTCCTTGGTCTAGTGTCGGGGGACATTAGAGTGGGCTAGTTCTGGCACAGAGAGGCACTGTACCAATCTAAGCGGGCGACGAATATTGGTGACGGGACAAATGCAGTAACAGGCGACCGTGTCAGGTGTCAGGCGGCGAATTGTGAAGAGTCGCGCCAGGACACTGTTGTTAGCCTATACGTGGCGGTGTGACGCGAACAGTAAGGGGCCCACCGAGTAGGTGGCCCACCAGTTGCCTGGGATGTTCGATTTGAATCAATGGTGAGTACCCCGTACCTCAATGTCCGGGGTACTTAGTGGGTAGCGTCAGTGCGGAGGTAACGTGACCGGTCAATGAGGTTCCCAGAGAATGATCTAGCATCGTTGAAGTTGATATGGTCGAAAGTGATTGTCCAATGTGACGGAAGTCTAGTCTTAACACCATCGGACGATCAATTCATCCCCAAAAAAGATCGCATCAAGTTACATCATCAACACTAACTAAACCTCTTTCCTTACATTTGGTGAACTAATTAGTGAGGTTACAGATGTTGTTCAAATAAAGTCGTTAGGTAGGTGACACCCTAGACAAAATAGCTACACAAATTGAGAAAACATGGTCCTTTAACTATTTTCTTTTGTTTTGTGGCGTTTTAATTTGATTTTGACACCAAAATAAATTAATAAATGATGTGAACACAGGAGTAGTTAAGAAAGGCACAATACTTATTCCCTTCATTGGAGGGCATTCCTGCAATCCTACTGATAGAGAAGGTAAACGCCTAGAGCCTATTACCAATGGCAACCAAGTAGTCCAGAACTGTCGGATTATCACTCATACGTGTGTGTATATATATATACATGTCACTGTCAATGTCAATGTCAATTTCAATATTGTACCTCTCACAAAAAAGTTAAAAAGAAAAAAACATATTTGATGTTAACACTTCAATATTTCTTATTTTTCCCAATGTTATAATTATCTTTTATCATTATCATTAAACTTTAGAATTCGTATATATAAAATTCTAGTATTTAAATCTTTTCGCTTGATAAAATGAGAATCTCACCTAATAAAATTAACCCAAAAATGAAAAAAAAAAAACTTTCATTCTTACATTCAGTGATCCATATTATTATTATTATTACTTCTTTTTTTGGCAGGATCCATATTAGCTTTTAGTCAGGCTTTTACTAAGAATATCATTAATTTAATTGGCAGACTAATAGTGTTATCTAGGGGACTGTATAGCCATGTCTTCTAATCCAGCTTATTTGGGAAATTATAAATTAGAGTTGTTACTATATTAAAACTAACCACATCATAATGAGAGGTCTTGTGTTTAACTTATCTAGCTCCAGCCTACATACAACGAGAAGTGTTAGAACATTAACCACTTCCTAAAACCTAAGTTTTTGAAAAAAAAAAAATCTGCAAACTAACAAGAATTTCACATAGTTTGTTTGGTATGAGAGAAAAATGAAAGGAAGGAGAGAGATATATGGATTAGTAAAAGAATTTTGCATATATGATTATTTGATAAAAGAAAAAGATGAAAGAATAGATTAGGGAAAAGGCTCCGTATCTTTCTAAATATCGTAATTTCGATTTCTCCTAAAATAAAGAGATTGTTGGAAGGATTGTATACCGAATGTCAAACGAGAAATGACCTCTATATCTTTCGTCATTTCTCTTATCTATGGATCTAATACTAAGCCGGGGGGAGGGGGGGACAAAATGAAAGAAGAAGTGAAAAAAAAAAAAAAAAAGAATTAAGAATTAATGTCAATGTGGCCTTTTTAAGAAGTGCAATTATTCCCACATTAACTTGTTAGTTGCATTTACTCCTCATTGACTTGTTTCTAAACCTAAACTAGAAGTGTTTGTGTAGGCATTATCAAATTCAAAATAAAATCTTGAAGCGTTTTCATTTTTCTTTTATAAATGTGAGTCCAGAAGTCTCATAGCATATAAGAAGAAAAAGGGGGGAAAATGTATTACTTACGTCTAATCCTCATTGACTTGTTTCTAAACCTATTTTTCTGATTCCATCTTGCTTATTTCTATCTCAAAACGTTACAAATTCTCCATTTAGAGCCTTAAACCTTTTGTGGATTTGAATTTCTTAACTAATCACTCGATCCCTTCCCTCACCAAAAATTCTGCTCCATGGTCACCATGTGGATTGAACTTCAGTATTGTCATTCAATTGTCCACAAACCCATTTGGGCCGGATCACTAAATGAGCCCATAAAACAAGAGCCACATAGGAATTGCAGCCCACTTTAAAGCCCATTTTTGTCTCTTCCAAGGAAGAGATGAGCTTGACTTTGCCCATTTGGTGCTTCCAACTTGATTTGGATGTTCCAATTCAAATATGAGGAATTGTAAATAATGCCGCAAAATGGGTTAATATTAAAAATATGATCAGGTTAGAAAAATTTTCCCCCTAAACTCATTTTAGTTTTGTGTAATTCTCTTAGAATTTGGTAATATTTGAAGTTGATATATAATGAGAGAGTGAGGATTAAAAAACCAATTATATTTAAGAAATGATTCAAAATTTTAAACATTTATATCCCTCTACTAAACGACATCTTTCTAGATTTTCCTTTTTTGGGTATTGTTGAAGATGACAAGTTGCCAACAACGAAGAATTTGCTTGTAATCTCACCATGAATAAGCTCTCAGGTAAAGCAACAAATTAAAGTAAACAAAAGTAGAGAAGATAAGAATTTATAAAGGTTTTGCCCTCACCGAGGTGCTCATTGATCAATTTCAACTGAGGCCTATGTTTGCCAAAAAGTGATTAGGTTTCCTAGGAGGCCGAAAAGACCTATTTATGGGTTTGTTTGGTTGGTTAGTTTGAGTTGAAATATTTTAGTTGTAATAGTAAATTTTTTTGAATTTTCAGAAAAGACAAAAAACTTTTTGAGAAAAAGACAAAAAATTTTTGGGAAAAAGACAAAAAAAAGTACAGTTTGAGTAGAAATGAAACGACGAACCAAACGCACCCTATAACTCTATTAAAAGATATTCTTCTGTATATTTAAATTTAAATAAAAATATTCATATCGATATGGATGATGGCTGTTGGATAGTCCTCCTATCTTGATCCTTATGTCGCATCTTCATTTGAAGTACACTTGATAGATCTCTCGGGGTTAATCCTGTGATTTATGAAGTTTAAAATATTTCTACTTCCTCATCGGCCTTCATATGTTAGTGAATCAATTTGGCACCATTGATTGAACTCAATATCCTTTGTCTTAGTGTTGATTGAAATCGTCATCCTTATTTTAATGTTGATTGAAGTTGGCACCCTAAACTTAACATTGATTGAAGTTGGCGTCCTTTGTCTTTAAAGTCAGCACCCTTTATTTGAAAGACACTCAATCTATCCCTTGCACATTCTATCCTTCCTTTGAAGCAAATGTGTTCTTCTCTTAGTGTCATTTCTTGTGTACGTCGACGGAGGACAACCACTGGCATGGAGGTTGGTGTTGTGTTACTGCCGGTAACCTTGTATGACACTTCGAAGGGTACTTTAGTATTTTGAATTTAATGCTGTTGCATTTTTAGTGTGTGATTATAGTATTTCTCTCAAAAGTTCTTCAAAGGTTAAACACAACAATAAAAAATCTTCAACTATAAATATGATAAGAACTCGATGTTTTTCCTCTTTATTTTATTTTATTTTGTTTTTGTTTTTGTTTTTTTTTTTTTTTTTTGGGATATGATATGATTCTTGAGATTGAGATTGCTCCTTACAATATAGTCAGAAAAATTGCTTACAAAAACTATGGGAAAAGATAGGTTTTTTCCAAATAAACTATTAATCATGATTTTATTGGGCTTCTGAAAAAACAATAGCATTTTGCTTTGAACATACTTTCATTCGCGGCCGGATTGACAACTCTTAAATTAAAGTGTCGTGGAGCTTAAAGCAATAAAACTAGACTCTAAAATTGTAATAATAATAAGAATATTGACGGTGATTAACAATAATAAAAATAGTTGGACCCACATAACGCATGAGAGATCCACTAGAGATATCAAACTGATGGGCTCACTTATTTTTGATTCATTAATACTGAGGGTTTGTTTGACAAAATATCTCATTTTAAACTAAACTGTATTTTTTTATCATGATTTTTTTTGTCTTTTCTGAAAAAGTTTTTTGTTTTATCTAAAAAGTCAACAAAACTTACTATTACAACTAAAATATTTCAACTCAAACTAACGTACCAAACAAACCCTGAATATAAGGTCTTTAGTGGATCATGAGTTTCATTTCAGCTTGTATCCCTTTATAATATAATGTCAAGCCCAACCCTCGAGTTAATTGCAGAGCTATCTACCTTAAGGTGCGCATGCCTAAAACAACCTTACGGGATAAAATAGAATGAAATAAACAAGAAAATAAGTTTTGGAAACAGTGTAAAAAATGGTTTTCTTATAATAAAAACGAAGCGGTTTTCTTTTTTCATAAATTATGATATTCGAAACCTTACCAAGTAAAATTCCAAAAACAAGACAAAATCTTAATAAGAAAAAAAGAGTACACTATCTCGTATGAAAATAATTAAAAATTAATTAATTAAAACAGTGTTATTTTCATACTCGTACTATTATCCTCGCACTTATCGTACGCATGCTCATGTCCTTGTCAAGCACTTAATGTACCTTGTCCTAAGCATGCTTTGCGCCTAAAAGTGACATCAAGCATGATCCATTTAATAAACGTGTCGTGCTCGTGTTAGCCCCTAAGGGCCGAATTGTTTTTACATCTGTAGAAACCACACTAACACCCACATGGCGAAAAGCTCCAAAACGGATGACAAGATCTCATAGTTGGGTTGGGACTCATTTGAGTCAACTTCCGACACCCTTGGCCGTGTGAAATTCACACCAATCGAGACACACTCTCCCCTCCAAAAGCATAAATCCCTGAGAGACGGAAAAAAAAAGGGACTTTTCTTTCCTCTCCTTCTCCGGCCTATAAACACCCCTCTCCAACAAGGAAAATCCAATCTCTTAAAAATGTCCGTGGTGATGATCATACTTACTACTTTTACCGTCTTATATAAGTCCTAGAATAACATTATGTTTAAGGGGTTGGATAATGTCATTGCTTTAATATCTTTCTTGGTAAAACTTATACTTTCGAAGCTGAATTATGTACGGCAATAAATGTCATATTTACCTTAGAATTGTTTTGTTAAAGAAGACAAGAAGTGAAAGAAATAAATAAAGAGAAATGGGGTAATGAGAGAGAGAGAGATAAAACGACAACTAAGAATATCGTCTCAATACAAAACAACTTTCCCCTCCGGTCGATAATGTCATAAAATACAAAAAGCTCCCCCCTCAAAAACCTCCCAAAGAATGCAATCCCCCCAATGGCAATGGGAATATTAGTCCAAAATACAAAGTAGTGAAGTGCAAATCCCCATTTATAGACATGGGCTAAAACTGGCAACCAATAATACTATCAATGATATATATATTTATATATATATATAATGAAATGAGGACAAAAAATAAAATAACACAGCAAGTACAAAAGAGGAAAAGAAGAACTGCAGAGCAGAGAGAGAGAGAGAGAGATCTCCCACCCTACAGCATCAAGAAGACGAGAGCAGATCCAACGCACAAGCTCCCAGCCATCTTCCCCATTGACAACACCTTCTCTGCTCCACTCTGCAACCCATTAACATATAAAACTTTTAATTTCTACCCAAAAAAAAAATGAAAAGAAAACATTTTAACTATTAAATATATATATATATGTATATATATAAACCCAAAGAAAATTTCATGTACAATGAGAGATTAAAGAATGCTTCTGCATCAAGAAAAGTTTTGGAATCTAAAGTTATATTTCTATCTCATTATCTTGTTTGCTATATCATGGACATATTTGAGCACTTGGTCCTATAATTATGCTTTGTCTGCCCAAGTGACCCCATTGAAAAATGCTCGTGGAAAACATAGTGATAACTAATGATTAGGAATAATTATTAGGAGTAATTATGTGATAGGTTAAAACGAGTAGCCTTCATGTATTGTATAATTAACATCCTAATATGTAACTAAAGTATGCGTAAAAATACTCATCATAATTCTCATTATTTTACAATAAGACATTTTAAAATACCCTATTTGAATCGTCAGAATTCTGTATTATAAAATATTTATTTGATATGATATTTTATCTCGAGATAATTTCGAATAAGATCTGTACTACACATCGTACAATCGACAGAGATACCTTAATGCCTAGAATTACAAAACGTTGTGTAACAATTTTCTCCTAACTAGTTAAGGTGAAGGGTACATTTCTCTCTTTATTATCCGAACAGTGACCCAGAAACCATATATTGGCTAGCCTACAAGAACCAACAAAACCAGTTGTAGGGACTAGGGTCTATGTCTACTCTATATCCTAATTCTATAATGTTCCACAAATCCAACCATTTACAACCCTACACGTGTACACCTGAAAACAGCATACGATCAGAGTGATAATGAAGGACTCCTGACATTTTTTAACAACTGCCCCTACCAGATTCGCTGCGCCATGTACGGACTCAAAAAAATGTTTTAGAGTCAAATGGTTTTCGCAGATCGTACTCGATCCAATCAGATCCACACATCACACACGTCTCCCCAAGCTCACGCACATCTGATCCGACACATATTCAGCAATTCAGCTCGAAGCACCCAAAACGACAAACACTTACCAGATCAAGAAAAATCCCTCAAAACCCCTGGCGTACAATAGCCAACCCCACTATATTCCCACTACATTACGCCGTTTCTGTTCCCATCGTACTCGAGATTAAAAAATGGCTTAAAACTGTGTCTTGTTCAGCTCTAAAATAAAGCAAAAATGGAAGTACGTAGAAACACGCTTGGATCTGTTCGGATCTTGATAAATATATATATATATTAAAATAAATAAATGTTCGAAAATGAAAGAAAAAGTAACCTGATCCTGAGTAGGAGAGATTGAGCTGAAGCTCGGCCCAGGAGCTTCAGTCGGCGGAGCGGGAGGGCTGAGAGCTGGACCGAGAGCCACCGGCGCCGGCGCCGGAGACTTCACCTTCTTGCTGGGGGCGGGAGCAGGGACTGTGGCTGGAGGAGAAGCGAGAGGCGCAGGCGGAGGAACAGCCGGAGGAGGAGTGGCTGGTGGAGGAGTGGCCGGTGGTGGAGTGGCTGGTGGTGGGGTGGCAGGAGGAGGGGTGGCCGGTGGAGGAGTGGCTGGTGGTGGGGTGGCTGGAGGAGGGGTGGCTGGTGGAGGAGTGGCTGGAGGAGGAGTGGCCGGGGGAGGAGTGGCGGGTGGTGGAGAGGAGACTGGAGGAGGAGACTGAACGGCTGGAGGAGGAGATGAGGCCGGAGGGGTGGCGACGGGAGCCGGCGGCGGCTGTGTGGTGGCCGGAGGGGAAGCGGTGGGAGTGGTTGGGGTGGGAGGAGCAGGAGTGGTGGTCGGAGAAGTCGCCGGACCTTGAGCGGAGACTGCGGCCACGGCGGCGCAGAGGAGTCCCAAGAACAGCACGGCCTTACGATGATCCGTCATGGTTTTAACCTTAACGTGCGCACACACTCTCTGACTCTCTTCCTAACGTGCGCACTCCTGAACTTAGAGAGAGAGAGAGAGAGTGTGTGTGGAAGAAAGGAGAGAGAGATGAGAGTTGTGGGGAAGAAACAGGGAGGGATGAGAGAGATTAAATAGGCAGTTCGTAATTAGTGGAAATATTAAAGCGCGCTTAATGGAAAAGAAGAGAAGGATTTTAGTTTTAGGAAGGTTCGGGTCCTTTTTTTTTTTTTTTTTATTAATTATTAATTATTAATTTTTATTCCACATGGGCCTCTCCCTACCAAACAGATCTGCGGCGCCCGATTTCGTCCTGCGTTGTAGGTCCCTTTCTTTGCATGTGCTTTATTCGTCACGAACAGTGGATGATCTGGCCGCCACGCTGTTGTTATATTCTTCTTACGGTGGTTCTTGTTTTACCGTAGTTCTTCTCTTCCATTGGTTTTTTTTTTTTCCTTACAATTTAAAGTCTTATAGTGTCCGTAAAATAAGAATAATGACGTTGTCCAACCCTAACAACATATGCACCGTTTGATTTAAATTTACAATTGTCAAAATTTACAAATGAAGCTATCTGACCTGACCGTAAAATCTAAATAGCACGCTAGGATAAAAAACTTGCTTGCAAATGCTAACGGGACCTTACATTGAATTAGGTTTTGTTTAGTGTTCTATCTTATCTCCAATTAAAATATATTTTTTCATCTCAATTTTTGTCTTTTCTGAAAAAGTTTATCTTTTCTGAAAATTCAATAAAAATTTTTAATTCAAATTTAAAATTTTCGAACTCAACTCATTTATCAAACGAACTCTTAGTTTCAATTTTCCCTTGCTAAATAAGAGTTTTGTAGGAGGGAAGAGGGGGACAAAACGAAAAAGATTAATGGTGCTTATTTTATTCTAATACAACAAAACGAAAAGAAAAGAATAATGGTGAGCTAACCAACCAAACAAACCTATAATGTTCCTAGTGGTAGTTTTCTTTTGTTTGTTTGTTTGTTTATTTAACTCTTTTTTTTTTTTTAACTTTGAGAAGGCGTATATTTTGGAATACAACTTATCATCTGTAATGACATGTAAACAAAATCTTTGACAGTAACATTTCTTAATTTTGGGACTCGTACCTGCAAAGGTACCTGTGTAAAAGTTGTTCAACATGCATTGTAGAAGCTAAAATGTGATCATTTTATCCCCATACATATTCCTTTATTATTAATTTTTTTCTTTTGTTTTTGCTAAAAGTTCATATCTTTAAGATTAAGATAGTTTTGTGTTTAAATTATAGCTCAACGGTAGTTGTCACCTAACTTCATTACAAGGAATATGGGTTCGGGTCCCTATCTCAAGTGAGGGTAAATAAAAAATATAAAAAAAATAAAAAAGATTGAGATAGTTTTACTTTGGCTTGTTAATATGTTAGTTTGGTGTGGTATTTTTAGTCCAAGTTGGCAATTAAATCTGTCAACTGACTTTTGTGTCGTTGGTTAAGTTCCTCTCTAATTAGTTTCCCTATTTAATAACATGACACTTGAACTAAAAAAGCCAACCAACATTGGCTATATTCTTATACAATATTCAGATTTGTTTTATTTTTCCATTTTATTTTAAGATTTACAACTCAAACACACCGACAGAACTCATAATCATAAAAAATTCAAGTAATGCAGGTTATTTATAGTCTAATTAAGAATATTGTACCTCAAAACCAAAGTGACAAAAGTTGTAAGGTATCATGTACGTATGTCCCACGGACTATATTAGCATTTCTTTTGGGTATGTTAATTAAGAAATCATAATAATCTTATTTAAAATGTAGGATTTTGGCGTTTTTGTCAATGAAATTGAAATTGACAAGATTACTCTTTAAACTTTTAATTTTGATAAATTATTCCATGAATTTAATAAAATTCATGCGGAGTGTTTTTAAATTCGATAAATGATCTTAAAATTTGAAAAGAAATGCCTTTATGCCCATAACATGTGTTAGAGAGATTATAATATCTCTTGAAAGTTGAAAAGTCAAAAGCCTCGCATTTGAGAAAATACAAGCAAGTCAAATGGTTTAAATAGAATTAAGTGACATGAAGTGTTACTTGTGTGTAAGTGAGCCTATGCCACTACCATGCACGGGCATTTAGCACATTTTTTGAGGCACACTTTGCACATATTTATCGTCGTAAGAAGCTAAAGAGCTCTTTTTTTATTTGCTTCCATTTTTTCATATTTAATCTGGACAGTTGATTTGATTGGTTTTGATCTAATGGTTAGAATTAAAATGACTTCAGATTTAATATGAACCCTGGTTTGAATAATTAAGATCAAACAATCAGAAATAATAAACGATTGTTGCCTATAATTATATCTGTTGATAAACAGATAGGTTTGTTGTAAGTGTTATCCTTTTTCAATAAAAAGACACATTTTGATCAAAGGTTGTGTTTGTTGTAATAGTTAAAACATTTCCATGAACGTATATGATTTTGGCTATAAATAAGACTCCATATTGACGCCTAGTTTCATTTTAGTTAGTTATATCTTGGAGGTAATTTACTGCAAAAAACCTGTTAGCAAACTTTATAGCGGGGGTATATAAACCTTAAGAAAAGTAGTTTCTTACACCTCAAGCCCTCAAATTTTCTATATTTTATGTTTCGTTTTCTTTATACCCGAACAATTTTTCACCATCCATTTTCATCAACAACATTTGTGTCTCTTTTTCAAACAAGCTCATGTGCATATCATGTACGAGAGTATTTGTATTCAAATTTAGAAGTGTTAACTGATTTGAAAGTTAAATTAACAATGCTAAAAATTTAGGGGAGTATGATATATAACTAAGGTAAATTTTATGTTCAAAGCTATATTTTTACCTTATTAGTATATGTATTATTGTCTTAACTGTTTGATTAACTTTTAATGATCTTATTTATGAATGTCTATGTTAAAAATTTATATCACAATGCATAAAATTACTTTTTATCATAAATCAAACTGATATAAGCTTAATCTAACAATTAAAAGGTAAAAATTTATGTTAAAATAAACTTCTCCAAATATTAAAAACCCTTAAAAACAAGTGACTGGTAATGTAATTAATTATGCATCTTTCAAAGTCAAGCACATCTCTTGCTATCTTCATAATCATTTTTTCCGTTAGGATTCATCAAGGAAGGTTATGATTAGTGGGGCCAAAGCAAGGCTGGTTTTACATGTGCTAGGAGTTCATGGCAATTGTGATTTGTACGCCAAGTTAATGGCAGAAATAAGCTGAATTTGGTTGGTATGTTGGAGGACCGTCATTTGTGGGCCCTTGGGCCTCTGTGTCACGCCGTGATAAGTGCCTTTTAAGGAAAAATCTAACTCTCTTATTTTTCTTCTGAGTAAATTGTTAAGTGCATCCCTTACTTTTTTTTATTTTGTATAACTTTAATCCCTTACTTATTTTTCGAGTGAGTTTTGGATTACTTAAAAATATTATTATAATAATCTTTTTTATTAATTTTGTCAGAATAGGTTAGTTTGCATAACTCTGTTATCAATTATTGACAGGTTTTCGTTAAAACATTAATGAAAATGATAATTATAACAATATTTTAATAGTTTAGAGTCATTTAAGCTGTGAAAAATAAACTAAGGATCAAATTGTTTAAATTTAATATTTTAAAAACTAAATGAGCAAATCACCCCTTTTCTTTTCTCCTTCTTTTAAGATTTTGCACTTTTTTTAGTCAGTTAGTTTTTTTTTCCCCTCCTTTGCTTACTAATAGTTTTATATATATGAACATTTATCTTAAGGGTTACTATTATCATGAGTACACCAAGAAGACAATTATCATGTTTCACGGGGGGAAAAAATTGGTCCCTTAATCACAAACAAACACAAGAAAGTGTCACCATACATAAAAATAAATATTTAATTTTAAAAATTTGAGACATGACATGATGGACTATAATTCATTAAAACTTTAAAGAACAATTAAAATAATACAATTGAGATGACATTTTAGTTAGTATTAATCTTTACTATGAGATGATAATTTTGTTGTATTGTTTTTGAGATGATTTTCTTATTTCAAATCAAAATAAGATGATTTTTCTTTATTTACTAAACACGTACAATGACAAGGGGGAAAAAGCAAGATTCATACTATTTATCAAAGTCCGAACATAGTTTAGATTTTTAAACCATTCAAAAATCACAATTTTTTTTCAAACCACATTACAACCGAAAACATAATTTCAAAGGCTCACTCAATGTTAGTAAAAATAATTTTCAAAAATTTATAGTCCGTCTGGTAAATGAGTTTGAGTTGAAAATTTTAAATTTGAGTTAAAAATTTTTGTTTATTTTTTAGAAAAAACAAAAAAATTTTCAAAAAAAGATAAAAACTTGTTAGAAAAAAATAAAAATTAAGATAAAAATTTTGAATTTAAATTCAATTGTCCAATGAAGCCTTAACTCCAATCTATTATCCTTAACTCCAATCTATTATCCGCACCAACCCTTACTATCAAAGCGGAAGTTAGTGATAGGAAAATGAAGAGAGGGAGAGAGAGAGAGGGGGTAAAGTTCGGCAGTTAAAAGAGAACTTGGTAATTAATTATCCTGGCCACAATCAGTTATACAACGTTTCAATTTTTTATTATTTTTTTGGTGGGTTCCCAACCAATTATGAACATCATTATCCGAAATCACGTGGCCTAGTTACATTGGTTAGACAAGAAAACCTGACAGATGGAACTTTTTGTGCAAAAGTTTTTTTAATATTTGTTTTCTAGCTTCGCATGGAAAAAATAAAGATTCAAAAAAAAATTAACGACTTTGCTTACAAACCAATCCATTAATGTTCATGAAAACAGTGAAATTTAGATTCATATCATTACTAGTAGACAATAACATTATTATTACTTATAAGTCTATAACAACTTTTATTCATCTATTTTTTTCCTTTTCGAAAAATTAAAAATTAAAAATCTTATTCATCCTTCTTGGTTTTAGCTTGTGTTCGGATCTAGAGTTTGGATCTAAAAATTACAATTCAACTTTTATCTTTTTCTAAAAATCAATATTAATTTTATTATTCATAATTACTGTTACAGTTTTACAATTCAAATTTTTAAAATCCATAATCATAACAATTCAAGGTTTTTTTGGAACAAAGTCCATTTTGATTTTTTTTTTTTTCTGAATAATTTTAAAATTTTTGCATTTTTTAACTACAGTAATTCAAATGCCTCATCAAATACGTAACTTAATTTAAACTCAAATTATACAATTCAAACCATACACGAAACACATGCTTAGTTTTATTACAAAATATCTTCTTTCTTTCTTTTTTTCTTTTTTCTTTTTCCTTCCTATATGTGCTATGTAACATGTCCAATCCATTCCACTCATTTTAAACCAAAAGAGTGCGAGAGTTCCCTTTGTATGGTCGACACGCGCTTATCATTTAATTGCATCCATGGCAAAAATAATTAAACAAGAGTTATGTAATAGCAATAAATACTTTGGAATAATAAAATGGCATAATTAACAAGTTCATAACTACTGCACAAGTTCGTCAGCCTTGAATTATACAAAATATCTCAGTTCCATGTAAATTTGTATCATTATTTTATTTTTTACCCTTCTCTTGGTGTGATGCATCTAACACTCGTCACTTCGTCAATTTAGTTTTAACGATTGGATCAGTGAGAATGCTTTTATAAAATACGATGAATTATTTTACTGTAAATACAAATGAATCCAATGGCTAAAAATTAAATACAACAACATTATTAGTAAGAAAGTAAAAATACTATTTCTATCATATTTTTAATATAATAGTTGAGTTCCCAACTTCAAATCTCACCGTCAAAAGTTTCAAATTGAACACAATAATATTCATAAGTATGGATCAAGAATCATAGGATCAATCTTTATTTTTAATTTTTTATTTCTTATATATTTTTGGAATAACATTTATCGTATTTAAAAAATAAATAAAAACTACCATATAAATGATAACCATCTCAGACAAAACCAATAAACGGATTACGAAATTTATAGTCATAGTAACACTTCTTTTTTTTTTTTTGAACTTACAGTAACACTTGCAGAATGCATAAATAAAATAAGGATCCGTTTCGGCCAACATTTTCGGACAGCAAAATACCATCTAGATTCAAAACTTCCAACTCTATATCAAACTTTATCTTTCTTTTATTTTTAAAAAACTAAAACTTTTTTTATTTTTAAAAAACTAAAACATTAAAAATACAAAACTTTCTCATTCCAAATTGAAATAAGATGATTTTTGTGTCAAAATTCTCAAAATGACAAGACGAATAAAACAAGATTCATTGTACAAATTTTTTTCCGAATACATTTTAATTGTTTGTATTAGTTTTTATGTAACATAACTTTTTCAAAAATCTTCTCTTCAACTACATATTTTTAATTTATAAAAAAATATATATATATATATATATTTTTAACTCAATCTTCAAAATATCATCTTTAAATGTTTTCCAAACGGATTCTATTAAGAGAATAAAAAGGGGGAATGATTGATAAATGAAACTAGAAGAAGCTG
The DNA here is from genome assembly GCA_025413485.1 of Ficus microcarpa. Lineage (NCBI taxonomy): Eukaryota > Viridiplantae > Streptophyta > Magnoliopsida > Rosales > Moraceae > Ficus > Ficus microcarpa. The sequence goes on along the minus strand of CM046384.1, from coordinate 10,485,289 downwards.
GCAAAGTCCTCTTAGAATTAGCCACGTTGTCAGAGACGTGAGTTGTGAATTTGAAGGAGGAGGAGGACAGCTTGGAGTAAAAGGGAAGAGGGTCCAGATCATTTGTTTGGCAGTCACAATTGGACTGATAGTTACTTTCTAGCTCCCTCCTGTTGGCCCATATCTTTCCAAAACGTCGGAGACCCATATGTGTATATGTGTAATATGTACACATTCTTCTCATTTCATTGAATTGAGCCGACTTTTTTTAGGTGTTTTGTTTAAATCTCATGCCCATAGTTTTATTATATTCATTAAATGCTCTTATATATGCATGGCCTCAAATCCACGTGCCGTACTTTCATGGGGATGTTGCAAGTTATAGGTGGAAAGTTTATTCACGTTCCCCTAAAAAAAAAGCCACAAATCACGTGTGAATCCGAGGATATGGTATTATCCCATAAGAACTAATGATCTGTGTGTGGTGTGTGTGGTGAGTGAATTTGAGTTGAAAATTTTAAGTTTGAGTTGAAAATTTTTGTTGATATTTTGAAAAAGACAAAAATTTTATGAAAAAAAGATAAAAATTAAGATAAAAAAAATACAATTTAAACTTAAACGTCAAACGTAATCTAACTCTGTGAATAGAATGAGAGGGGTTTGAGTACGAGGATTCAAGTTTGAAATTTTAGAGTACGTTCATTCTTTTGTAGTTAAAAAAAAAAAAAACAGAGAAATAATAGTATTGTTTAAAAAATTATCTTTATGTATCCACTTCATGGTATGCATTTGTTAAATTTTACAATCATTAATAATGGTCCCATCAAACTTCTGAATAAGGACACCCTTCCCAATTTTATTGGGATAAATTTTTCAATAATATTTTTAATTCGAATGAAATAGTAAATGAACAATATTACATATATTTCATCGATTTTCGTTACAATATTATAGTTTTTGAATTCCAATGTTACTTTAATCATATAACTCTTCTGATATGTATGAGTAATTTTTCTCAATAATTACCTGAGAATTATTTTGTTGCTGGCTTGTAGCAACTAGCACGTTGAAAAATTGTAATAGTGGTGGAAAAAAAAGTAGTCAGTAAGTGTTTGCCTAATGAGTATATATATTTACTCTTCTTGTAATTCTACACTACTTTTTAATATTAATTAAGGCCCTAAATTTAAATCTCTCACGCAGAATATATATTTAAATGTAGGTATATATACACACACACATATATATATATTTATGTACCAGTCAAATTTTCTTTTGCAATGAAACGAAAAGCAGTCCACTGCCAAATTTTATAGACAATAAACAAATCGTCAGATTTTCACACGGGATTTATACATCAATAAATGCAATAAATTAAGAATTTAAATATATATAAATGGTTGTGCAGTTCATTATGAAAATTCAATAGCTCCAAATTGATAAATCATCCAAAACTATCGAAGATGACAAAAACCACATTCATTTGCAGTGTGAAATTAGACAGATTAGTAGTAAAGCTTCTTCTTCTTTTTTTTTTTTTTTTTTTTAATATATATTTTGAGGGAGTAGTAAAAGCAGTTTTAGTTGGAATAATCACAAACCCACCTACCTATTTTTTAACCACTATTTTCTATCCTCAATAATTTTATTTGATTCCCATAATTAGTTTTTTAAATGCAGTGAATTGAATCGCATTAAAATTAGTGTTTAAAACTTTTTTTTTTTTTTTTTAAACGGGGAATTCAGTTTTATGGAGAATTGCAAGTTAGGTGTACCTTCAATCAAAGAGGTTTCAAGGGTAATGATTTGGACCACTTCATCAGCTTAAATTAATTAAGAACCATAATGATAACAAACAGTTTTCACTCTTTTTCAAAAGTAAAAAAAAAAAATAATAATAAAAATAAAAAACCAGTACATATATTTATAGATTGTCCAATACTAGCCAGTGGATGAGCCTTGTAATTTGTCACCTTCTGCTTCTCTTTTCTTTAAAGTATATATTCTACCAAACGAACATCCGAAGGTTTTTCTTTTTTCACCTTTTGTAATGACGGGGAACAGATCTCAACTAAAAAAAAAAAAAAAAAAAAAAAACCCACCAAAAAGAAAATGTACTTTTTGTCTCTGTGACTTCGAGATCACATTAAAATGTATGAGTGAAAAAGAAAAAGATGGAGAAAAAGAGAAAAGTTAGGGTGTGGCTGTGAGATTCAACTTATGTGTCTCTTTATTTGTTTTCTTTTTTAAGTCATTTCAATAATATTATGACATATTAATTAAAAATATATATTTAATTATAATATCATATTATATCATTTAAAAATAATATTCGTTACGTATGTGCCATTATATTATTGAATTGATGGAAACAAGACACAAATTAGGGGATATATGAACTAATATCTAGTTCAATATTTATGTACTTAAGATATGTATCAATGCTCTTACTTGGAGAACTCTAATGGTCAATCTTCATACAATAACTATATACTGAACTATAGTCCTATTATCTATTAAAAGCCAAAAAAAAAAAAAAAAAAAAAAAAAGCCCAACTTTGTTTTATCTATCGTGGACTTTATGTTTGTGTTCTTATTCTTCGATTATATCTTCTTCATATGCCACTTCATAATCACAATTTAAAGCTCGAAACTAATAGTCTTTGAATATTTATGCTTTGCTCGTAATCTCATAATTAATCCCATAATTACAACTAATTGGGACAATTAATGTGTGAAATAAATTGAATAAAACTTTTATTGAGTAATAAAAGTCACATAATACAAAATAGTATTTGCTCTAATTTGGAACTAATTAATCCTAACAATCACAATCATTTTCATAAAGAGCTAACTCCCCAATGCTTCCACTCACCCAATTAGTATCATACTCAACCAAATTTTCCTCGCCAATCACGATCAGTGTTATATGATCAATATTTTCTGTCTCTAATTTGTTCTCTTCATGTCTTGTAATTTGGCGTTAAGTCAAATACTTTTCATCAAAAGTTATCAGAAAAAGAATCGTATCATAAAATAAAGTTCATACCCTACTTCTTATTTATATCCTTGACGACGGCTAGATGGACATAATTGCGACATTGTGGTGGTGGTGGTGGTGGTTGGGGGTGGTGGTGGTGGTTGGGGGAAGGGTACTCGACAACTTGTCGCATGCACGGAGTGGGAGAAATCCACATTGCATATGCGGGGTGGCCATGAGGGTGCTTGTACAATGCCATCTAAACATCGTGTCTATTAACAAATTAATAATCATATCAAGTTCGTAAATAGTCATATATCATCTAAGGTAAATTTAGTGTTCTATTTTGCATTTTCAACACTCAAATTGATTCGAAAACAATCATATCATGTTCGCAAATGATCGTATCTTTAATATTGGTGTCAAGAGTTCCTCACCCAACACCATATATGAGAGGACTCAGACGATTACTCATCGCGCGAGGAAGTGGGAAGATCACCATTTTGAAGTGTAATAGATAACAAGAGGAGAAAGGAGGTTGAAGAAAAGGAATGAGATCAAAATGTAAAATCTAATTAAGAAAACACCGTAGCTAAATTTATCCCAACAACTCTTTATTTTTAGAAAAACATGACATTTACGAGTATGCAGAAAAAAAAACATTTTGAGTGGAAAATCAATTCATTACTTATTTTAGTGGCATTTTCTATGATTTTTGGAAAATAATACGCAAATTTTCTTCGTATGTGTTTATAAAAATGGAAAGTGTTGAACTTTCATATTGAAAGAGGAATATTACAACGAAAAAACAAGAATTACTGAACAATCTTAAATTTTCATATGTCGTTACTTATATTTTATTTTGGAGGATGTTGAGCATTTTCCATGTTGACAATTGTGTTATGTTTGTAATCTATATAAGGCAATGAGCTATATTTTGAATTAATCCTTTAATCTAGAGCTTAATAATTTTAAACTACATTTTTTTGAGCAAATATTTTTATGGGAAGTCAACTCCAGATATCATGGAAGTTAAAATTCATGCAAATCTTTATATGGGAGCTAAAATTGTATAAAGTGCAATGCATGAAGGGAAATTAACAAATTCAATTTTAAATAGATTTAATTATTTACTCTTCTTTTCAATGACTTAAAAAAAAGGGGAATATACTTCATTGAAGAAAAATGATAAAAATATATGTCAGTAAGAGGGGGAAAAAAAAAAAAAAAGATTCCATCCTAAAAAGGCATAACTCTTTGAATTCGATTCATATTTTTCTTTATAATTTTTATTTCTTATTTTTTATTGAACTTGAGGATAAAGGATTCGAAATCTTTACCTTATGATAAGTCAGGTGTGAAATTGCAGCTAGTTTATAACTTCAATCACTTATGTGTCTTTTATTTTCATCCTTTTCTTTATTTTTCTAATAATATAATTAATATCATGACACAAATATATATAATTAACAAAGCCTTTTTATTTAACTAAGAAAAAAAAAAGGAAAAAAGATTTTTCGTTGATACAGTTTGATATTTTAATTGACTTTTTTTTAACTGTCATGTAATGGACCTTACTAAAATATATATAAATAACCTATGAACAAAGAAAGAGGTAGATAGTACTTTGAAAAATATTTATGGTAAATAATATATTTTGAAATATATTTAACACAAAAGATATTTTATAGTTAATAGTCCCTACACGAATCATTTCAATATAATTTTTTTTATAAGTCTTGAAAATAAATTATTTAAATTTAAGTTTATTATAGACATTTGAAAATATAAATAATGAAAATAATTTTAAGTTCAAGAAGAAGACAAATATATATATATTTTAAATTGTGGTTTCCAAAACACTCCCTAAACAACTACTAAGGCCCTTTTGGGGTCACTTTTGGAAACACATTTCTAAATGTTTTTTTCTTTTTATTTTTCTCCGGTTTTACTTTTCACTTTTCCAAACGTTTTCAAAATGATATATTTTTTTAATAAATTGTATAAAATTTCGAGAGAAAATAAATAAGATCCATATTTCAAAATTTTTTTCCAACACATTTTCCCTTGTCATTCAAGTTTTTACCTCTTATCATTCCAAATAGTTCATTTTCCCTAAATGTATATTTTCAAAACTCAAGTTATCTTCGACACATTATTTCCGTCCCCTTAAACTGGCTCAATCTTTTCAATTTCGACAAGAGTTTAAAGCCCATTAACGGCCCATTAAAAGTTCTGTGCCAAATGCGATCCATCATCGAGATGCCCTGAAGAAAAGGAGGGAAAACGAAAGAGAGCAGGGCAGTGAAGTAATTTCAGTAGTCCGAGAAAAGCTAAAAAAACGAAAATCAGAACGACAGGATTTAAGAGCGGTTTCAAAAAAAAAAAAATATTCCACGAAAAATAAAAATAAAAAAAAAAAAGAAAAGAAAAGAAAAAACCACTCACTGCTCTTCCCTTCAGACAGACACTCGCGTTATCCCTTCGAGCAGAGCAGGGCAAACGGCAAAAGAATCCATGGCTGTCTCTAGTGGCCTTATCTCCTCCTCCACCTTCCTCTCCGGCGCCGAAACGCCGTCGTTTTCTCCCTCAGTCTCTTTCCCCGCCGTCGTTCGCCCTTCTTTTCACCTGCTGCGCGTGTCGCGCACTCCCACCCTCGCCACCGCCTCCAAGCAGGCCTCCTCCACCGGCAAGGGCGAGCTCCGTGGCATCATGAAGCCCCGCCGAGTCTCGCCGGAGATGCAGGCCCTCGTCGGCGCTCCCGAGATTTCTCGCACCCAAGCCCTCAAGGTCATCTGGGCCCACATTAAGGAGAACAATCTTCAGGTCCTTTTATTGATTTTTTTTTTCCTTTTCTTTCTCCGTTTTGAAATCCCCTTCCTGCTTTCTCATATGGGTTTTGCTTTTTCTGGTCGTTTGTGGATTCTGTTCGTCGTTTTCTGTCTGGATAAGGCTGTTTGCCGTCTGTCGTTCCATGTCTCTTGGGGCCCTTTTTTTTTTTTTTTTTTTAGTGTGGGTTGTGGATATTTCTGAATGAGGCCATGTTTGTGAGAAAGGAAAAATTTTTTGTTTGTTGTCCAAGTTCTGATTTTTTGTTTTGCTTGGTAATGTTCATTTGCTGTATTATGGTTGGATGAAATGTGGGTTTTGATTCTTGAGATGAGTACGTTTATACATGTTTGCCTATTGCTAAAAAAGACAAAAGAAAAAAAAAAAGGAGAAAGAAGAAAGGTGGACTGTTTGATGTATCCTATCGAGAATGAAATCTGATTTTTCTGGTTTTAGCTGGGGAGGGTTTATTATTAACATTTAAACCGGTTTATATAGTTTTGTGCTGGCTACTAATCAATGTCGAGAAAAAAGATGATACCTTTTACGCTTGTAATGTTCGATTTGTTTCTGGTTATGTTGTTTTAGTTTTGATTTTCCCTGCCAACATATTTAGTTTTTAATGTATTGGCCAAAACTGTTAATCACATCCATCAAGTTTTGTGCTGCGAGGAATATCTAGTCTTGTGTTGACTACCTAATCTTTTCCTTTTAATGTCTAGAAAAGATGCTACCTTTAGAGTGGAATGTTTGATTTTGCAATCCATGTGCTCGTCTCTATTTGGTATCTTGTTTCGTAGATACGTTTGTTTGTGGTTACGCTGTTTTAGTTTTTAATGAATTGGCCAAAATAGTAACAATGACAAGCTTCAGTAATGCAATGTATGAGTTGAATTGGCCATGTACTCATTTCGATATCTGGCATTTGCTTATGCAATTCTCCTTTTTAAGTGTGAGGTGTTCACTGTTATCCATCTCAAGAGTTCTTGCATTTGGTCAACCACATATCCGTATACTGAAATTGTTCTTTTCTGCAAGATTTAAAATGGCGGAACCGAAATTAATGTGGAGTATTTGAGTTTTAACAGAAGTTCTTCGGTAGTGATTTTACAAAACTATTGTTCCTTATGTGCTATATTTATATGCCTCTTTAACAACCTATATAGGCAATAGTGTGTTGTCTATCTCTCTCTAACCATAAGTCTCTTTTTTGTTCATCTTTGTGCTTAAGTGTCCTGTTTTTCATGAATTATTGCCTGACTGCATTGAACCAAATTGGAGATTTAGCTCAAAGACTGACACTTGTTTTATGACCTCTTTATAGGACCCTGAAAACAAGAGGATCATCGTTTGTGACGAGAAGCTGAAGAAGATTTTCAAGGGACGGGATCGCGTTGGATTTCTTGAAGTTGCCGGATTGATCACTCCTCACTTTCTTTGATGGAGAATCTGTGAGGGACAACTTATATCGATTGCGGATCGTTCATAAGTAGGGCTGTTTTTTGGGTTAACGAGACTAGCGAAGGTCGGAACTGCTACGTTTTGAATCTTTGAAGTGCTATTAGTCACAGTATTTCTTACAAGAAACTAGCTTTTATAAGAGGTTTGTCTCAGAATTCCTTATTATGTAGTAAAGCTTTTTTTTGGGCAATATCGTTAATGACTGCCCTTTCTTGCATTGTCTAAAATCTCGAATTCTTTCCTTATCATGAGCTGGAGGAGATTATATGATGAAATGCCTACCGGTTTTGAGAACAAGAGATGCTTTTCGAGAACTTAAAATTGAATCTCTTTTAAAGCATTCGTTGGTGCAATTGCTAAATCTCTACTAATTTTCTCTTCATGTATGGCTTATCCGACCGCTATGGCAGGGCGTACCCTTATTTCAGCTCTTACACATTGCTGCCGTTGGAATTTTTCTCGGAGTTCAGATTTTTCCGCTGTTCATAGTTATACCTTTGAATTTTATAGTTTTGACAGGTATATTAAAATTACTTTTAGGGGTCTTAAAGGTCTTCCCCTCATCGAATTTCGTAATCGTTTTGGTTATGAACTTCATAATGTGGTGATTTATGATCTGTCGTATGGCCTAATGTAATGGAAAATTCGGCGGCTCAGCTTCTAGATAAAACTTTTCATGAATGCCCTTGTAAGTCGATCTGTCCGTATGAGAAAATGTGTGTATGCTTGTTGTGCATACCAAAAAAAAAAAAAAAAAAAATCAATCAAACTACCAAATATGCACGAGGCCTTGATACAGTTGATTGCTATGACTTCACGGATTTAGATTAGCCGTTAAGCACGTTGCAGTAAACAAAAAAATTTTTGACGCCTTCATTTTCAGCCAGAAAAAGATTATAGGAGTAGAAGCAGTTATTCGGAATTCTTGGGAGTATTGTTAGAAACACTAGCGAAGAAACTTGATGGAGTTTTCGCTGTCTATGAAGCTGAAGCTATAGCTATCTCCATTACTCTTTTGTGAAGTCTGATGTGTTAGCAAATCATCTGAATCATGAAACGCTTTCCGCGGCGATTACCTTTTCACAAGGATATTGAATAGTTTTAGGTAAACGATTTACGTGGGTCGTGGGATAAGGTAATCATGAAACTTCTGACCTTATATACCTTACAGCTCGTATTGTTTCGTTCGATCCTTTTCACTACTAATGTAGTGTCTACTGACTGGGTCTTGAATTAGATTGGATAGACGGACGGAGAATCTAATTAAATTATTAGTTGCGGAAAGAGCAGAAGATACTTTGTATACATACTCATGAAAGTATATGAGTACTCTGACATCCATTCAATAGTAATTAATTCGATTGGATGCGTTGGCAATCATCCAAATCATGAATAATTACACTTATTATTTTTTTAATGAGTTTGGTTTGTTATTATTGTCGAATGTACTGGCTTGTTATTATTATTTTATTTTTTTTTTTAACCGTAGTTAGTTTACGTCATGTGTTTAGGGAAGCTAATAGGACTGCACATTCCTTGATTGAGTCCTTGATTGTGTATACTTTTAATCAATGATGAAAATATCCATAATCTAGTTTTATAGAAATTTTAAAGATATATATATTAATATCTGTTGAAATATGAGAAAAAATTATGAAATATATGGAAAATTGCTTGAAAACATATTTATAACATTTTAGGATAGTACACATATTTAAAAGATACATAAACATGTAAGTTTTACATAAGAAACATTTTATGCCTTACATCTCTCAATATTAAAAGGAAGTTCTATGAATTATCCAAATGAAAAGAAAGTCCTATAAGGTTTATACATGATTGGGTGGCCATCTTGATTAAGCAATATTAGTGCTATACATGTTATTTGAATAGTGTTAAATGTAATTGTGAACACACCACATATAGGTTTATTGATATCTTTCTATTGTATTTTCATGAATAAGGAATTATGTATTCTCCCAAATTAATATAGCTTTCTCAAAAAGATAGTAGAAGACAAAATCCTAATAAACTAATTGAAATTTCCACAGAAATTTGGTCGAAATTTCCTAATATTATGCACAAATCACATGAAGTTTTTAGTTTTTTTTTTTTTTTCAAAAACGATATCTTTATCGATATTTCCTAATATTTTGTCAATATTTTTAATGGAAATGATCTTACCCTAAAGCATATTTTGGTACCTCTTCAAAATGGAAATCTCGAAAATATTGTGGATATTTAAGAGCATGCTCTTAATGATGACGAGCTAATTTAGTAATAGCTCTATTTAATAATAAAAAAAGGAAGGCATAGCCTAGACCCTAATGATAATTCCACTAGATGTAGATTTCAAAATCCCATCTCAATTTTCAAAAAGAAAAAAAAAAAGGTACTAACAAAATCTTTTCTTTTTTTTTTTTTTTGTTCCTTGGGGCTCTTCGTACGTAAATCAGCATGTCAATGCTACGGATTTTTTTTGGCTCTCTTCTTTCAACTTCATAAAAAATAAAAAAATCTAAACCCTATTTGAAACTTTGTATAGTTAACAATCAAACAATAACAACAAACGTAAATAAAATTTGACTTTTTCTTGATTAGAATTCATCAAACCGTAACAACAAAAGTTGATAATTATTTCGTTTACAATTTAAATCCTAGAAATATATTCTTTTTTGCAGTTTTTCAGGGAAAAAAAATAGATGAATAAACTTTCTACATTTTAGTGTTGATGTGGCTTAGCATGCATAATACATACAAGAGATTTCAATTGCTGTAAACATTTACAGGAGATAAAAGAATTTAAACATTACAGACAAAAAATATTATAGTGAAAAAAAAAATGTATTGTTTCACAGAATAGAACAATAGATACAAACATTACTCGACATAAAAAAAAAAGGTAAATTACTTATTTAGTTTTCTGAATTTTTAATCTTGTGCAACTTTGATCCATGAATTTCTTTTCGTAGTTAGAATGTCCTTAAATTTTTAAAATGTTGTTACAATAGTTCTTTACGTCAATTTTTAGACGGAATCTGTTAGTAATTTGGTAAAAAAATGATTTTAAGGATTCTGTGTAAATATTAATAGAAAAGATTATTGTAGTAATGTTTTTAATAGTTATGGTTATTCTAGCTATGAAAAAAAAAATGCCCCTAGACTATTAAAATATTATTACAATAGTCATTTTTGTTAATTTTTAAACGGAATCTGTTAGTAATTTGATCAAAAAGTGATATTAACTATTGGTCTAAAAATAAATGTAAAGAACTATTGTAGCAATATTTTAATCATTCAAGGCCATTCCAGCTACGAAAAAAAGTTCATGGATTAAAGTTGTAGAAAGTTTAAAGTTCAATGACCAACCTAACAATTTATTTAAAAAAAAAAAAGAGGAGTATACTTTACTATTTGAATTTCAAAATCCCAACTCGTATATAAAAAAAAGTTTATGGATTAAAGTTGTAGAAAGTTAAAAGTTTAGGAACCAACTTAGCAATTTATATATATATAAAAAAAGATTATACTTTACTATTTGAATTTCAAAATCCCAACTTTAAGTCAAACTTTCTTTATCTTCCATTTTCAAAAAACTTGAATTTTAAAAGTTTATAAATTTCTCATTTTAAATCAAAATGCTGTCTCCAAAAAAAAAAAAAAAAAAAGAGATGTTTTTAATATTAAAATGCTTGTATCAATGAAATGAACAACACAAGATCTATTTTATATATTTTTTTCTGAATACATTTTAAACTTTTATACTATTTTTTCTCTAAACACATATTTTTGATTCAACCTTCGATATACCATCTTCAGATTTTCACCGCACGGTTCTAAACTAATGTTTTTGCTTGACCATAATATCGAGCGGAAAATTTGAGAAGAGTGGATACGTTGGTCAATGACAGTTGTGTATGTACTATGTAGACATATTATATATATATATATATATATATATATGAAATAAAGATGTACCTATACACGTAACTAAAACTAAAAAACAAGATTTTTGTTTTATTTGGGTTTTGGTAAGATGTTACATATTAGCACTTCGGGCACGTGTGACTTGCATCAACATTTGATGCTTGCACGGGTCATAAAAAAAAAGGGTGATATTTTATGATTAATTAATATGCTTATAAAAACTATATATATAGTAACGTGAACTTAAAATATACATCTCCCAATATGTTGGCCATGATCCATAAGGATCTTTTTTAGTCAACGATATTGGGGCTTGTTTTACCAAGAAAAAAAGAAAAAGAAAGTGCGCTTCACATATAAGATTGTTGGCACTTGCTAATATTTTTCATGAAGGACGATCATTAATTTTTGTGACATATATTGTCAGCTTTTCAATTCTTTATTTACTTATTACTTATCTAAACTATTTTATAACCGATCATTGTGGGTGAAATATGACAGATAAAATAGTAAATCAATATATTATCAAGGGCTACAACCGTAAACCAAAAAATATATTTCATCATTTTTTAAAGTTGATGTCCCTATTCATGTTTTCCTAGATGAAGTTATAGCATAAATGATTAAGAATAGCATTTAGATAGAACATGCATAACATGAACTGAATTTTTTAAAGCAGGTCTAAGATTAATGTGAAGAAAAAATATGTGTGACTTGTGTGATATATGCAATTATTTACCAAGATTTTTGAAACTTTATATCTAGGGATGACAATATTTCCTGCGGGAATGGGGTCCTATGGGACTTCAATCCAAACAAAATATGGATGTTATTTAGAGTTGAGAATGGGGTTGCAGACGAAGTACTCTTTTCCTTGAATTAACAGCGGGGTGGCAAGGGGAAATACCTCCACCCCACTTCCGCCTCAATATACAATATTTGAAGATGAGAATGAGGTTGGGGACGAAGTCTTTTCCCCAAATTAATAGCGGGGTGGTGATAGGGGAATTACCTCCACCTCACTTCCGTCTCGATATACATATGTTATATATTTATCTTATGTATATTTGTGCCTATGTTAACTTTTAATTAAATTTAATCTTATTGTTTAGTAAACAAATGTACTTCTTTTTTTGTTTTTTGTTTTTATTTTATAAACATAGTAAACAAATGTACTTACTAACTACATTTTTTATCACCAGAAAAGAAGGAAATTAAAAAGTTAATTATTAGTTAGTAACGTTGATTGACTAATACTAGCTAGCACTCGTTTATTTATTATTTTAGTTTTTGGATTTTTTCTGGAGATATTTGGGTGGCTTCATACTAAAGAAATTTGAGTTTCATTGGACTTATTAGTTTGTATTTAATTGGAATTTGAGCTTCTTTTTTTTTAAAGAAATTTTTTATTTCAATCTAAAATAGTAAAATAATGGTGAATTTCTAAGTTATATTTGTTCATTTAGGTGTACGTAGCATTACGTGAAGACTTATGCTGATCTAAATATGGTTAAAAGGTCATAGAAACATATAATTTTTTTAAAACCAGCCAACAAGCAGAGGTTAACCATGTTCATTACAATTATTATTGTTAATAACTGTTTTTATATTAGAATTGGTGGCCTTTAATATATATTTTTTCAAAACCACTACGTGTACCGTTTGCATACCAAATATCTATACGACAACCATAAAACTACCCCATTCTCTCTCTCTAAAATAAAGGTAAAATGTAATCAGACATGGTTTGGCAACCATAGGTTGTTTTTGTGTCAGTCCATTTATAATTAATGTATATAATTAGATTTAATCCAAACGTGCAAAAAAAAATTTTTTTTTTTGAAAGGGCATGCAATTATTTATGAAACGCATTAGAGTGTAACCTGATTTTCCTAGAAAACATCATGTGTAGATTCCACATGTAAACAGATAGTTTATTAACGTAGAGGTCGAAACAGTCTACCTTTAAAATCTTAGGATAGCCAAACCTTTAAAGGCTGAATAGATAAGTTATTAACGAAGATCTCAATTTAAAATTGAGTGCGAATGATCAAAATTAAACAAATACATATCCTCAAGAGGGTTTAACAATACTTAAGTGGTTGATACTTCATCATCGATATAAATTATAAATGTTTGACTTTTCGGTATGAGCTCACTCTATGAAAATTCAAACCTAGAATGAAGCCTCATTGGTTAGTGTCAAATTTTATATCTTTTTCTTATTTTTCATGTTGTAGAATTGTCAATTTTATACTTCAAGTTGATAACTTGTCATCTCACGAGGCATAATCTTCCCATGTAAAGCAGCCTGGTCAACAATATATAAAAAAACAATAAATAAAAAAAATATTGTTGTCATGGATTAACAGAGGATTAAAAAAAAAAAGTCGGATCAACCGTACAACCCTCATTTAAGTGGGTCAACTCTTAGGGGGAGTTTGGTGAAGTAGTTTGAGTTGAGATTTTTAAGTTGGAATAGTAAATTTTTTTGAATTTTCAGAAAAGACAAAAAACTTTTTGGGAAAAGACAAAAACTTTTTGGGAAAAAGACAAAAAAAATTTTGAGATGAGATGAGATGAGATGGTATACCAAACGAGGCTAGACATTTTTCGTCTCTTTTACACTTCTCCAATTTCATGGCTTGTTGGATGTGTTTCGCTTCAAGTTTGAGAATTAAGAGATTTGAGTTGCGTTTGGAATTAGATTTTCAAATTTTTTTATCCGACGCACTTTTCCGACACTAATTTAAGAAAACCATCAGCAAATTACGAACCATATTTCAATAGTTTAACAAGTTAGGTATAAAGTACTAACATTAGAATTTTACTATGTTGTCAAAGCCTAAAAGGTTCGGAGAGTAAATATGCAAAAAGATAAAATCATTTCAGAATTTTACAAGGAACTTTCTATCATATATATATATTCATACATACATACATACATACATACATATATATTTTTTGATTGATGGTGTGTATTCTATCGGATCATAATTATAAAAAATAAAAATAAAAATAAAAATAAAAATAAACTTCTCATTATTAAAATAAAATTAAGCTCATGCCATCTTATATATATTACGGCCAAGTCTAGGCTGTCATTGTACTATAAACGAATATTGAGAGAACTCTCCCTTCTTTCTTAGGTGTATAAATTATCACAGATATAATTCCATTATTTTGTGTCAAACTCTTAAACGAAAAACAGGCAACAACAATGAGTTGGTGGTGGGCAGGAGCACTAGGAGCTGCAAAGGCAAGTCCCAAAATCAATCATAATAGTCTCATATTCTTGTGACTTCATATATTCTCTTTTTGCAGTCGAAGTTTTAATTTAAATCCATAGATTTTTATTAAATTCTATTTAATTGTTTTGAATTTTTTTCATAGATATGACCTTTAGCCACTTTTTATATAGAGATGCCCCAGGGCACCTCCTTGTTTCACAATCTTTAGATATACCAATATTATCCAATATATCAACTAATACAAATGACTTTCACAGAAAAAGCATGAATACGAGGAACGGCCAATTATCAAGTACAAGAGCGTGGCACTGGTGGTCGGAGTCACCGGAATCGTCGGCAATAGCCTGGCGGAGATCCTACCACTCTCCGACACCCCCGGCGGTCCTTGGAAGGTTTACGGCATCGCCCGCCGCCCGCAACCCTCATGGAATGCCGATCACCCCATCACCTATATCCAATGCGACATCTCCGATCCACAACAGACCAAAGACGAGCTCTCCAAGCTCACTGACGTCACCCACATCTTCTACGCCACGTGGTCAAGCCGTCCGACAGAAGCGGAGAATTGCGCCGTCAACGGCGCCTTGCTGAGGAACGTTCTAGAAGCCGTAATCCCTCATGCATCGAGCCTACAACACATATGCTTGGTAACGGGACGTAAGCATTATCTCGGCTCGTTTGAGGTGTTTGGGAAGGTTCAGCCTCATGACCCTCCATATCATGAAGGTCTTCCGAGGCATGACTTGCCGAATTTCTACTATGTCCTAGAGGATATCTTGATGGAGGAGGTGAAGAAGAAAGAGGGCTTGACATGGTCCGTGCATAGGCCTAGTGTGATATTCGGGTTTTCGCCTTATAGCTTGATGAATGTCATACAGACTTTGTGCGTCTACGCAGCGATTTGTAAGCATGAAGGGACGAAGCTGAGGTTTCCGGGAACTCGGGAGGATTGGGAGCTTTACCGGGACGCCTCCGACGCTGACCTGATCGCCGAGCACACGATATGGGCGGCGGTGGACCCGTATGCAAGGAACGAGGCTTTTAATTGCAGCAATGGGGATGTGTTCAAGTGGAAGCATTTGTGGAAGGTGTTGGCTGAGAAGTTTGAGGTGGAGTACAAGGAGTACGTTGATGATGGTGAGAGGTTGACATTGGAGGAGATGATGAAGGATAAAGGTGAAGTTTGGGACCAAATTGTGAAGGAAAATGGTCTTGTTCCGACAAAGTTGGAACAAGTTGGGTGTTGGTGGGGTACGGATTTTGCTCTTACATATGATTATGGAGTTGATACCATGAACAAGAGCAAAGAGCATGGTTTTGTGGGGTTTAGGAATTCCATTTCATCGTTTGCTTCTTGGATTGATAAGATGAAAGCTTACAAGACTGTTCCTTGATGCTCTGCATGCTCTATTTGGATTAATCTTGTTTCTTAGACTCGTTTGTTTGTGGATAAGTTGTTATTTGGTTTTGGTTTTCCCTGCCAACATAATTGGTCTTTAACGTCTTACAAATATTGTAAGAATTACAAGCCACGATGATTTAATGTGAATTTGAATAATTTCTCCTTCAAACGATAGAGCCAGCTTTCTAAATCAGTAGTGTGAACAAAACTTTGTAAGGATTGTTTATCCTCTTGTCTATGACTAATGAACTTTTAAAATTTGGAGTCGTAATATTTTTAGTGGAAACTAACATGATAAAACTGATTTTAAGTGTCGTAAAATAAAATTAAAAAAAAATCAAAATTTGAAACTATTTTAAAAGAAAATTAGAAAAGTCAATTGAGACGGAAGCCCACACAAATGAACACGTTTCTCCGCCACTGCTTAATCGTGTGAGGTTTTCATTGTCAACGAATCTTTTATTATCAATGACAATTATTAATATTGTATGGTAACGTGGACGTTTGATATGTCCGGCAATCCCCAAGGAGAGATCTCCGTATTATTATTAATCATGTGGATCTTTTTCAGTCCACGATATTGTGGTTTACCTAAGAAACCAAAGATTTAAAAAAAAAAAAAAAAAAAAAAAGAAACGTAGACTTCACATGTAGATCTTTAATATTCTAATAAAAAATCTTTAGCAAAAACAATTTAATCGTACAATTCCGAAAATAGTTAATAACTTAATTTTATGGTTCATTTGAACCAAACATTCACTTGATATTATATTCCAATGTAATGAATGTATTTTAATATATTTGTAAATGTCTACGTTAATCATCATATTCAAATGTATTGCATATTTGAATTGTTTTTTAACCATTGTATTTAAATAGAATACGTAGTTTGATTGCTTGTATTTGAATAGTCAGTCTAACATACATCGATGAGAGAGAGAGAGAGAGAGAGTATGATGTAATATGATGGATAAAAATATATAAAAAAAGAGAATGATGAATAACAACAATGTGTATGTGAACTGTTCAAATGAAGAAATATTCAAATATAATATGGAGGTACTAAATGAGTATTACATTGTGTTAAAGTTCAATAAATATTGATCCAAACAAAACATTAGACTATTTACACCAACAAGCCTAAAGATATGCACTTGGCTCGTATTTTGATTCACGTCTTCAGTCTTAGGGGGCTTAGTTACCATGACAAATATACAATTTTGATCTATGCATGACAAAATGTAACACGAGAATGAGGCATTTAAAGAAGAATTCAACGGTTGAAAAAAAAAAAAAACAAGTAGCTAGATCTGTAAAAAAAAAAATACATATATATATTTTTTGAAAAGGGACAAAAAAATAAAAATAAAAAACAAAGAAACAGAGGTGGACTGGCAAACAAATTTGTTTTGTTTTGGTTTGTTTATTTATTTGACTAGGGTTTTTTTTTTTTTTTTTCCCTTTATGTATATTTTCAAATATGTTTGTTCTTTTATATCATTTCATTTTTCTGATGGTGACCTGATCGCCAAGCACCTGGAATTGGCAATGGTGGACCCGAATGCGAAGAACGAGGCGTTTAATTGCAGCAACGGGGAGGTGTTGAAGCGGAAGCATTTGTGGAAGGTGTTGGCTGAGAAGTTTGAGTTAGAGTATATACGAGTGCTTTGATTATGGTGAGAGGTTGTCTTTGGTGGAGATGATGAAGGATATATATATATATAAAGGTGAAATGTGGGATCAAATTCTGAAGGAGACTGGTCTTTTGCCTGCCAAGTTGGGTATTGGTGGGTTGCAGATTTTTCTCTTACTTGTGATTATGGTGTTAATAATTAGCGCTCCTCTATATCACTGAGAGCAATAAAATCGCGGAAGAAAAATAAACAATCACAGAACATACAAATTTTTAAACAGGTTCACCTTAAAATGAGACTATGTTATGTTTTAGCCAGTATAGTAATTTATTATAATGATCAAGAAATTTACAAGAAAATTTCACGCTCTTACATTCTCTGTGTCCCCCCCCTCTCTAACCTCTCATAATAATAAACCTAATCACGACGCTCTCTTTAACAAAGAAAACCTAGGTCGATCTGCATGCCGTCTCTGTGTAAGGCGATTCTTTGCAGAGCATTAATTAGGTTTCACAACTTAACTATGGAGTGGACACCATGAACAAGATCGCAAAGAGCATGGTTTTGTGGGGTTCAGGAATTCAATTTCATCGTCAATTTGCTTCTTGTATTTGATAAGATAAAAGCTTGCAAGACTGTTCCTTGAGGCTCTGCTCCATTTGGATTAATCTTGTTTCTGAGAGACGTTTGTTTGTGTTTAAGTTGTTTTGGTTTTTGTTTTCCGTGCCAACGTAGTTTTTAATGTATTGGCCAAACTAATAGCAATGACAAGTACAGTACTGTAATGTATAAGCTATGTTGAATTGGCCAAATTACTCTTTTGGATATATATATAGCTCTTGCATATGCAATTCTCCTTCAAACTTGCGGCGGAGCCAGCCTTTAGAATAAGGAGTAAATTTTTCAGTAGGGACTCATAGAAACAACTGCTTTTTTTAGTAAAATGAATAAATCATTAAAATTAAAAGCCATCACAGAGTGCGAATTTGGTCAACCAT
This sequence comes from Ficus microcarpa, assembly GCA_025413485.1. Lineage (NCBI taxonomy): Eukaryota > Viridiplantae > Streptophyta > Magnoliopsida > Rosales > Moraceae > Ficus > Ficus microcarpa. Next base: position 10,466,828 of record CM046384.1, on the reverse strand, counting down.
GTTTCCCAGGCTGAAATTGTGCTTTTCTGCTGTATGTTGTATAAGTTGGACAAGATTTACTTTGGTGGAGCTGAAATTAGTGTTAAGTATGAGTTTTATTAATCTAATACGATCAGTTTTAAAATTATACAGTGCATAACGTGTGTGTGTGTGTGTTTTTTTTTTTTTCCTTTATCTTGTCGTACATTTTTTTTAAATATAAAAAATGTGAGGGTTTGACAGTGAGGTATAGGCTCACTATATAGGGCTTTATAAGCTACCATTGATCGGAGTTTTGAGATTTAAATCAGATGGTTTATATTGTATGAGGACTTAGTTTTTTACATTGTTCGACTACTTCATAAACCTCATTTGATTCAAATAAAAAGGCTGGGATCAATGGTATATGGTGGAGCACTTCTATAGAATTCTCCATTTTTTAGTTAAATTTAAGAAAAAAAAATGTCAACTAGTTTTGTTTTTTCAATTAGTATATGGTTGAGAGTGATAATAATCCAATATTGTGATTGATGATAAAGTAATTGTTGACACCCTTGAAAGTTAGGTGTTTCCGGTAGGAATTGAACCTGTAAATTCGCCAATCATGAGTTAGGCATTAAGCTTAGACGTTTAATTTCTTCAGTTCTCTATGTAAAGTCACAGATATAAAGAAACACATAAATAAAAACCCTCTGTACTTTCTTCAGTGTCTAAAAATAAAGATATAATTCAATTCAATACACAAACACACGAGTAAAACTCTTAACAAATAAATATAGCAATAACAAGGAGTAGGTGGGGGGACCAGAGCAATTGGAACTGCAAAGCCAACTCCCTCAACCAATCTTAATAATCATATTCTCTACTTCATAAGTTCTTTTTTTTGGTTATTTTATTTTATTTTTAATAAACTTCTATAATTAATAGAAACTTCTGATCGATTGAAAGTCACAATCTTGTGATATGAAGGATACCATCCACTTCACATAGACATTAATTTAGTGTAACAAACAAACCGTCAAGACATGAAACTGGAGGATAAACCATAAGCCCGGATAGTGGGGACACCAACACCATAAAAAATGGCTTTAATGAAAAACAAAATAATAAAACACAATATTTATTTCGCACATAAAGGACCATTATATATTTTGTGAAGATAATTATTGCAAGACAAAATATAAAACACAATCATATGGAAGGAAATCGTGGAGACAATATGAACCATACAATTGGAGTAATCAGGAATCAAAGGAGTGTTATGTTAAATGATGAGATTTTTTTTTTTAAAGTCTTCTAATTTTGATTTTGTTTTGTTTTAATAATTTGACATATTATAATAAGATATGATATTTTGAAACATATTGTCTAAAAAGATACCTAATGGATTTTCTTGTTTCATTATCTTCAACACCAATACCATGACCATCTAAAGAACACCACTTTAACAGAAAAAGCACGAAATGATGACGCGCCATGCACTTACGTATTAGAGCTTGTAAATATATATATATATATATATATGTATGTATGTATGTATATATATCAGTACACTGGCTAAAAAAAAAGTACTCATCCTAAACAAGTTGCTGCAAAGATTTGAAGCTCCAAAAACTTCATCATTAATCTCGTCCAGTGGAGAGCTATGTGAGACGTGAGATCGTGATAAGACCGTGCTATTGATCTGACGATTTAATATACAGCTCTCTAGATAGAAGATTTTTCTTGTAGCCTAACAAAAAATTCTCAAATAGATAAATAAAATTAAAAGAGATTAGAGGATAAATTTAAAAACGTATAAAGTTCTAATTTAAGAATTTCTCCGTCATTACCTTAATTATCATTCTCCATCAACCATAATAGAATTATGGTTATGGAAATTGACCTGCCTATGGTGAAACGGCAACCATAATAGAATTTTCACTATGGATATTTGAAAAACCTAATGCGAAAATAACTTTTGTTAGCTTGCGTTTGGTTTGTCCGTAGGAGATGAAATTTTTAAGTTAGAGTTGATTTGCTTTTTAAAAACTAGTTATAAATTTTACTAATTTTTCAGAAAAAGATAAAAATTAAGATGAAAAAATATAGTTTAATTGAAGTTAAACTTAAATAAATTTAAAAAAAAGCCTTATAGTCCGTTTGATGAAACATCTTAAACTCAAATTTTTTATTTCAATTTTTGTTTTTTCTAAAAAGTCAATAAAAATTATAACTAGTTTTTAAACAGTCAACCAACTCAAATTTAAAAATTTCAATTCAAACTATTTTACTAAACGGACCATTGGTATCAATATTTCTAATTTGCTATAGACTTTCGGTTTTTTGATGACTTTTCTCCCATCTCAAAAGCCATTTTCATATCTTCCGAAGTAAATATCACGGGTCAAGGTCAAGTGTCAACTTTCCGAGCAAACGGAAATTGTGGTCTACATTATTGGTCTCTCTTACAATTTGTCTATGAAATTGAATTGTACTAATGGTTTGAATTCGTTGAGTGTTTCGATTGTTGAGTCATTTGTAATTTTCTATATATTCCTTAGTCACTTTTCCTTAGAAATACCGCAATCCCACAGGATCATTTCCAAATGATATATACACGTTATTCCGTATCGATATATTTATGATACGACACTTAGATATATATATATATGTATATATATATATCTTTTAACATTAATACAACAATAAATTGATTTCAATAAAATATTTGACTAATTAAAAAACCAATGACATTTGACAATAATGCATGTCCTTTACACTAATAAAGCCATCATTTCTCTCTCTCTCTCTCACTTTAATTTACTACCCGAGTGGAACAATATGGTTCTACGTACTAATATTGAAATAGTGGAACGACACCGTTCCATATTCAATTTTCTATGTTCTTTTGAAGAAAAATCACTGTTAAATATAAAACAAACCCTAACAGCCCTAAGTAACCTATCCCCTTTTGTCCTTATTTTTGTTTTTTTTTTTTTTTTTTTCTGTTTTTTTGCTACTCCTCCTTCCAGCCATGCCCGCCATTGCTCTAAACCTGCGGCCGGCCAAGGTGGTTTGAAACCACCCATCGCTGCTTTCCTTCTCCTTGCCCCGAAATCGAGCAATGCTCACCGAGCCAAACCGACCATTTTTGTTCAGTAATGTTTGTTTGGGGAAACTACTCCTTTGAATCAGTGGTTTGAAAAATTGGTAGACTTGGTCAGTCACTTAACCGACCAAGTTGATCGATTACCAACCAATGAACAAACCTACTTTGATGTATGCATATTTGTGGGTAAGCGAGTGAATACTCTTTGTGCAATTCAACTATTACATAGTGAAAATTTTCTTACTACTCCCATCATGAACATAGGTTAGAAATAGTTGAACCACATTAAATCTTAATGTCTTTTTGAGAAAATTTTAAAATCTTTTTAATTACAAAAGCTCTTTTAAAAGTGTGGTTTTCAAATACTTATTAAAAATTCATAGTTTTAATTTATTTTCTTCTGCTGATCAAAATCAAAAATTCTATCAAATATATCCATTATATTAGAGTTAAATAATAACTATTAGAAATAATGATTCAAACGGACTCTAAATCGATCAACCAAACGAGCATTAGTTTACTATCCATTAAAGTATAATGTGGTCTTGCATGTTCAAATTCCTATTGTTTTATTTATAAACTTTATAAAACCTATCGTATTGCCTACTGAATGGAAAATCGGTGTCTTCGCTTCGACGTGGAAAATAACTTAATTTTAAATATGCTAATTTGTTGTTCTTTTTTTCTTTCTTATATAATTATAACGTTGAGATTAACATTTACTAAAGGTGATCACCGAACTCATAAATCTACATAATTCGTTCATTCTAATCCAATCCAGCAGATTTAATTGGATTGAATGACTAATAGATCAATAATAGATTGGGATTTTCCCGATCTGAAAGTCCCAATCTGAAAGTTATGTATACATACACTATTGAACTACTTAATGTTTTAGCATGTTTCTATTAGTTTTTAGAGTTTACAGATTAAATTCATAAATCCTATCTGCAAAAACCAATGTTTGCTTATTTGATTGCACTTTGTTGGAAGTCTCATGGGTTGATAATGAATTAGGATCCTTCTAAGCCAAAGGTCACATATTGAACTATACATTAAGCATTAATCCGTTTAATCCAATCTGTGTACACTCCTAACTAAGGATGAAAATGTCGATGTTGACAGAGTTATCGAGGTATTGATTTATGGATAATGATTGAGATGTCGAAGAATATCTGGGGAAAGAATAAATACTTTTAAAAAAAAAAAGCTTATAATTTTGCTAAAATTTTGTAAATTGTAAAAAGAATCAATATTACTTCATCTGAACTAATTTTAAAAATATATATATATATATATTTGTTATCAAATAAGAAAATTATATCCTATAATGTAACAAGAAATCATAATAATTACACATTAATTGTAATTTCAGTTTTACATACTCATTGATCACTACAAACAAAATAAAATAATATAAGATAGCACATAAAAATTAAATGTCAAATATAAAAGAATATATACAAATTTCGAGTGTCTTTAATAACAAAAAGAGTTTCTAACAAAATAAAACAAAATTAAGCGCTAATCTTGATCTAAAGAATTCATTTACAAAGATATTACCCTTAAATATCAAAATCAAATCTAACAAAAAAAAAAAAGAAAAAAACCTAAAAGTACAGAGCACTGGAGTAGATATTATTTAGGGAAAAAAATGAAAGGGACAGACAACCTCAAAAAAATCTTTGCCACGTTCCCCAAATTGCCGTCGTCATTCCCTGCCCCTCATACGACAACGATCTTATTACCCCAAATCCTTGAAACGCAGCAGACATTGTTATTTCTCATTTCCTAATCCCCTCTCTCTCTCTCTTCTTTCTCTCTCTAATGGCGGAGAGAGTAGCTCTCCCTCTACTCCTTCCAAATCCCCCTCCCTCCAAACTCCTCTTCCCCTCTTCGTCTTCTTCCCAACCCCCACCTCCACAACCCGCCATATCTCCTCTTCTCCAAGACCTTCTCCACCACCACCACCAAAACCCACCTCTCTCCTCCAATCTCGCCATCCCCCGGACCCGCCACCGCATCGGCCGGCCACACGACGCTAACCGCGGCAAGCCCTGGTCCCACCACGCCGCCATCTCCTCTCAAGGTCAGCAAACTCTCTCCTCCTTACTCGACCCCCATTTCATCCCCTCCCAACTCAACCCCCTACTCCTCCGCCTAGTCCAGTCCCACACCAACCCAGACCAGTCTCTCTCCTTAGATGTCCTCTGTATTGTCAAAGGTTTAGTGTTTTACAAGAAAACTGACTTGGCTCTGAGCTTGTTCCTGTGGTTTAGGAACTGTAAAGACTGTGAATTTGTTTTGAATTGCTCTGTTGTTGCCGTCATTGTCTCTAAGCTCGGTAAAGAAGGCCGGGTTTCGGCCGCGGCTTCGTTCTTTACTGGCCTTCAGAAAGACGGGTTTGAGCTTGATGTTTATGCTTTTACTTCTTTGATAACTGCTTATGCTAGTAATGGGAGGTATAGAGAAGCTGTTATGGTGTTTAGTAAAATGGAAGGAGAGGGGTGTCAGCCAACTTTGATTACTTACAATGTGATTTTGAATGTGTATGGGAAAATGGGCATGCCTTGGAGTAAGATTGTTGGCCTTGTGGAGAGCATGAAGAGCGCCGGGATTGCGCCGGATTCGTATACGTATAATACGCTTATAAGTTGTTGTCGACGTGGGTCTTTGTATGAGGAGGCTGTTAAGGTTTTTGAGGAGATGAAGGTGGCGGGTTTTACGCCTGACAAGGTTACTTATAACGCGTTGTTGGATGTGTATGGGAAGTCTAGGCGGATTAAAGAAGCCATGGAAGTGTTGAGGGAGATGGAGGGTTGTGGATTTTGTCCTAGTGTTGTGACTTACAATTCTTTGATATCGGCGTATTCGAGAGATGGGTTACTGGATGAAGCCATGGCACTGAAAACTGAGATGATGGAGAGAGGGATTAAGCCTGACGTTTTTACCTTCACTACGCTTTTGTCAGGGTTTGAGAAGGCTGGGAAAGACGAATCAGCAATGAAGGTTTTTGAAGAGATGAGAAGTGCGGGCTGCAAACCGAATATCTGCACCTTTAATGCTTTGATTAAGATGCATGGTAATCGGGGGAATTTTGTGGAAATGATGAGAATATTTGAGGAGATCAAAGCCTCTAAATGTACACCGGATATTGTCACTTGGAATACACTTTTGGCAGTCTTTGGCCAGAACGGGATGGATTCAGAAGTGTCGGGAGTGTTCAAGGAGATGAAGAGAGCGGGGTTTGTACCGGAGCGGGACACTTTTAATACCCTAATCAGTGCATACAGCAGGTGTGGTTCATTCGACCAAGCCATGGAAGTTTATGAGAAGATGCTGGAAGCTGGGGTTACCCCAGATCTTTCAACATACAATGCTGTTTTGGCAGCGTTGGCTCGGGGAGGGCTTTGGAAGCAGTCTGAAAAGATACTTGCTGAAATGAAGGATGGTCGGTGTAAACCCAACGAGCTTTCATATTCCTCTTTGCTTCATGCTTATGCCAATGGCAAAGAGATTGATCAGGTGCTCGTTCTTGCTGAAGAAATATACTCTGGGATTATTGAACCCCATGCTGTGCTCTTGAAGACCCTTGTTCTAGTTTGCAGTAAGAGTGACCTTCTGAGTGAAACAGAACGTGCCTTTTCGGAGTTGAGGAAAAGAGGGTTTTCGCCTGACATAACTGCTCTAAATGCCCTGCTCTCAATTTACGGAAGGAGGCAGATGGTCAACAAAACTCATGAGATTCTGAACTTCATGAACGAGAGTGGTTTCACTCCAAGCTTGACGACTTACAATAGTCTGATGTACATGTATGGTCGTTCTGAAGATTTTGAAAGATCGGAAAAAATTTTAAGGGAGGTCCTGGAGAAGGGTATGAAGCCTGATACTATTTCTTACAACACCGTCATTTATGCCTACTGTAGAAATGGTCGGATAAGAGAGGCTTCTCGGATATTCTTAGAGATGAAAGATTCTGGGATGGTACCGGATGTAGTAACATATAATACCTTTATTGCAAGTTATGCAGCCGATTCATTGTTTGTTGAAGCTGTTGACGTGGTTCGCTACATGATCAAGAGTGGCTGTAAACCGAACAAAAACACATACAACTCCATCATAGATTGGTACTGTAAGCTCGGTCGACAAGATGAGGCAAAGATGTTTGTCAGTAATCTTCACAATCTTGATCCACATGCCCTGAAGGGGGAGGACTTCAGATTATTAGAGCGTATAGCAAAGAAATGGTCATAGGTAAACTTCCCTCTCTAGGCAGAAATCCGAAAGTACTTGCCTGGCACGCTTTGCACCACTCTTTTAAATGATCCCGGTCCTGGTCTCTTTTGGATGCCAATGTTGTAGATGGTTTTGGCATTGAGAGGAAAAGAGATGCGGACTATGCAGAGCTGCCTGATGTTGTATAGATGAGACGAGACGAGACTTGCAGGGGGAAATTGAGCAACTTCTAGAAATGTAAAACTTATATATTAATCTGATACATAGCCAAATGTATATTTTGTTTATGTTCTGCCTTTGGTTTCGTTTTTCCTCTTTTCCCACTTCTTTGATCTCGACTTTTTTCTTTCGTTACAATGTTGCTACCTTTTTGTTTTTTGGCTAGCTAAAAGAGGATGGGGTTTGAGTTTAAATGTCTTGCTAACAAAAGTTTTTTGTGCAAGCAAATCAAAAAATAAAAAATGCAAGAAAAAGATTGCCACAAGTACTTTCCAGACTTCAGGCATTGAGATTAGGCTTGAACAGAAGGATCAGGCAATCCGCCGGTATTGGCACAATGTTGGAGCAGAGAAAACCTCACCATCCTTCAAAAGGAAAAACCTAGTTCTCGGTTGCTCGCCCCTTTCTACTCCCTCCTTATTGCTCTTCGCCCCCCAGGCCTTGTTGCACTCTCGCCTTCCTCCTCTGTCCTTGATCGTTACTCTCGTCGGTCAGTCACTGCTATCTCCTTTCCTCTCTCTGCATCCTCATTCTCGCCTTAAGGGTTACAAAACTGATGGGAGTTGACTACATTTGGTCGACATTTTGATGGTTCGTTTGGATCAAATCTGCTGATGGTTCCAACGTTTGAAGATCGAAAGATCGTTGCAAGAAACCAATGGTACATGAATAATAAACTAGTAGTTTCCAAAATTAAAATGGAAACACAAACACAACGCAACAACATCTATCAAGCAATCATAAAAATAGATTAGTACCCTATCTAACACGGATTATAATTTATGTGTTCTTACATGTGTTCCAGATATGTCTTCTGTACACAAATTCCACATTTGTAAAATCATAGTTCGATTGGAAAATAGTCGTCGGACCCCCTTTTTGTGACTTACCATGCCTTCAAAATTTGAGACAGTATTGTGCTTGTTATATTAGCTAACTCGAAAGACATTCAGCCAAAAAAAATTTTAAAAATGTAACTAAAAAGCTGAATAATATGTCACCCCAATTTCATTATAACGCTCCCTTTTTTTTTCCCCCCTCTCAATCCCTAACCTATTCAGTAACATCACTGGTGTCGTTTTACTTTTCACTTATATAAAATACGTCCCAATATTTTTTAAGGAGAACCATAACTGCTTGAACCACTTGCGCCAGTTTGAAAGCAAATTCACCAGTCTTTTTACGGCTTAGCTGTGAGATCCATACTAAAGGGCCATGATATACTTATAGGACATAACCGTACATGACAGTATGCCCTGATATACAGGTATATATATAAATAGTGTCAGGATATTAATTTCAATCATAACTTTTGAACGTGAATCTACAGAACGGTGGGTTTTCATTTATTTACTTATAAATGTATGAATCAGTATTCACAAATTAGAATTAGAGTTAATGTTATAGTATTATACATACTACTATAAACTAGACAATGTACGATAGGGGTGAGTATTAGATCAAAACCAACTTTTCTTTTTTTTGACTATATATTATCCAATCCAATTGTGAATTAATCATTTCAAATCCAACTAATCTAATTTAATTTATTATATCATCCAATCCGATCCAATAGAAAATCCATAAGATTGGATTGGATGATTCGATTATACTTATTTTTCATAAAAACTAATTAAAACCTACTAAATATGACTAATCAAATTTTATAAACATGAATTTAATTCTCTGGCGTCCATTCATCATGTAACAATATACCAAATTACCCAACATAGTAATATCAAATAAAGTAAAAACTTTAAGTTAATAAAACATGGTTTTTTTGCGCTTTTTTTTTTTTTGTTTTTTGTTTTTTTGCAAATGGGTTTTGATACTTTTGAATTTCATGAGGAAATAATTATATAAAAGGTGCCCTTATAGAGTAAATATTCAGCCACTTGTGAATCCTCAGGTACTGTTTTATTTAATGTTTGTTCAATTACTCTTTTACTCGCAAATGCAACGTAGGCATTGGGTTCGGTAATAATGATATCTCCCAACATACCAAAACTAGGCATTGGGTTCGGTAATAATGATATCTCCCAACATACCAAAACTAGCTGTTGCCCCACCTGTGGTTGGAGTGTAATGATTGTTATATAGAATAACTTTTTATTTGATTGATAATCACATAAAGTAGAAGATATTTTAGCCATTTGTATCAAACTCAAACTTCCTTTTTGCGTGCGGCTCCTCCGGAAGCACATACTAGAATAAGAGGTAAAAATTGATTGGTAGCATACGCGATCAAATGTGTGATTTTCTCGCCCACTACGGATCCCATACTACCCCCATAGACTGAAAATCCATAACCCCAATTGCCTTTTAAAATATGTCAGTTTTAAACTATATTACATATATGTTTTTTTTATTTAATAAATATGTCTATAATATCTATTTTGACCTTTTATCATAATTGATTTCATTTTATTTTTAAACAGATTCTCTTATTTTCCATTTTTTGTTTTTGTGCTTTAGTGATGGATTTTTTTTTTTTTTTTGCTCACAAATGAGAATTACATTTAATAAACCCAAATTAGTTTTCCCCGTTAATATTCTTTTTATGTGGTATTCATTACTTTATCCTTTATTTTTTGTGTTTGGTATTTCGGGTGTGTCAAGAATAATCCTTTATTTATGTTTATTATGTTATATATCGTTTATATCTTCATCTTAAGGATAAATTCTTTACTATAATAATTATTTTATACAGAATATTCAACTTATATCTACCATGGAATTTGATGACGGGGTTATTTTGCTTTATCATTGTTGTGTCTTTATCTTAAAGATCAATTCTTTATTATAATGATTGATTGTTAGTATATTTTAGATTTTTTATAAACATATGTCTTAAGTATGAATTTGGCTTGTTAAAAACTTATTTTTTTTTAGTATGATTTAAGTTATTTATGATAATTGTAATGTTATTATGATAATTTTTTCTATCTTTATTGGTCTTATTTAAGAGTTAATTACTAAGTTTAAATGTGGTTTGAAATTGCCTATTTCTTTATGATGATTATTATATCATTATGATGTTTTTTTTTTTAATGTAGCATGTTTTTTTTTTCTTTAGGATAATTCTTCTAGCATTATGGTTTTTTTTTTAAGTGCTTTCTGTTTCTTTACAATTTTAATCTTTTAATATATTCATTACAAGCTTTATTATAATGATCAATTATTTATTATAAAGATTAATTTTTACATGATCTATCAAATAACTTATATCTGATGTGATTATTTTTCTTTATATTAAATCAAGTAAAATGGTTTTTTTTAATATAATTCTTATTTGTTCATTTTCAATTCTTAATTAAATGGTAATGTGGTCTATAGATGTATCAATTTAGACATTCATAAAAATAAAAGAAAAAATGGATATTTTTTAAATCAATACCTTTAATTTGAATATTTATGTAAATAACCCTTTTGAGAGAATATAAAGTGATCTTTTTTTTTTTTTTAAAAACCCAAAAAAAGATGTGAAGCGGAGAAAGGAAAAAGAGGTAAAAAAAGGGATAATGTGTCATATAATGTATGATATAAAATATTTTTATATTAAATATAATTGTATAGATTGGATTGGATTGATTGAATTTTCAAAATTCAAATTTAATATCCAATCCAATTCAATTAGATAATCCAAATTATCATCCAAATCTAATTTAATAGTAACATATGTGGACTAGAGGGATGAGCACTTCACACATCAGATTGTTATAATATCATCTTAATTAATAACTAGTCCAATCATCTGTTTATCCACCAAAAAAGTCTATACATCTTGATCCGTCCGCCCGACCACAATACATTGAAGTCTCCATTTATTTTAAAATTGTTAGAAAACATTTTTTTTCTTTTTTATTTTATTTTATTAATATGTGGTTAAGGGGCACATTGGACCTATTTGTGACCGGTAAATTGATGCTATGTACCTATCATTAAGTAGTGTGACTGGTATATTGGTGATAAAGGGTTCGTCTAGTGAATGAGTTTGAGTTAAAAATTTTAAAATTGAGTTAAAAATTTTAAGTTTAAGTTGAATATTTTTATTGGTCTTTTAGAAAGATAAAAATTAAAAAAAAATATAAAAACCGAGATAAAAAATACAGTTTGAGATATTTTTTCAAATGAGGCCAAAGTAGTTGATGTTTTATGCCTATCTCTATGGCATTATTGAGTGTAAAGGCCTGTTTCAACAAGATCTTTTAGACTTTTTACAACTGAAAATTAAGAGGTGCTAAAATAATTCATTGGAGTGTCTTTAATGCAAATTATGCAACGTCAGGTCTGCGTCTCGATGTACCTTTTTTTGTATTTTGTATTTTGTATTTTTTTTTCTTATATAATTTTATTACATCAATGTGGCATTGAATGTAAAGTACCGTTTTAGATGAATAGGTTTAAATACCCTTTTCAAAAACAAATTTTTTTTAATTTTTTTGTTTTGTTTTTTTATATTTTTTCTTACAAAAGTTTAAATCTTTAAGAGGGTGTTTGGTGAACGAGTTTAGTTTAAAATTTTTAAGTTTCAATAGAAATTTTTCAGAAAAGACAAAAACCTTTTTCAGAAAAAGATAAAAATATGATGAAAAAAATACAACTTAATTTAAGTTGAACTTATATCCAAACTAATCCTAAAAAGAGAAGATTTGAGTTAGACTTGTTCACCTAAAAAGAGAAGATTTATATTAATACACAATCTCTAATGAAATGTTAAATTAATGTGCTAATGTTAAATTTTGTCACTTTGGTGAAAAAAAAATTACTCTCTAATAAAGTGTCATCCTTAGATCTTATCTCCAATGTATTTTTCTATGTCAATGCTATATTTATTATTACAAAAAAAAGATAAAAATAATATTATTTTACTTTATACTCCAATGTCTATTTGTAATGTTATATTTATTTTTTGTAACATTATTATGCTTTGAAACTTGTAAAAATTAATTTTTAATATTTAAATAATTTGAAGATAAAAAACATTACAATGATTATACGAAAAAGTGAAGAGGCCAATAAATAAGAATTAAATATTAAAAATTGGCACTGTTTATATATTGGAAAGAACAAAATAATATTTTTGAAGAGAGTAATTATAACATAAGAATTCTAAACATAATAATAAAGACATAATTAAATTTATGATCATATAATACTAAAAAAAAAAAACTTCCTCCTTTCTTTTCTCTCTTTCTAACATGAAACAATACATATAAATTTATTGTAAAAAGTTAACCATAAATCTAAAACTTTTTAGAAAATCTAAAAATTTATAAAAATATATGCTATAATATATAGCCTTTTAAAAATATACTATAAACTTCAAAAGTAGTGATATTTGCTACAATTTTCTTGTAAATTTTCCACAAAGGTTTCACTCAAAAATTAAAAAGTGATAATTAATTCAAATGAATAAGGAGCATTAAAGAAGAAAAAGTAATCTATGAAAGTTGGCCCACACCTGCAAATCGCCCCAATTATAATAGAACAAAAAGAATCCAGATTCCGTACAAGGTTTTTTTTTATTTTTTATTATTTATTTATTATTTTTTATATACACACGATTACAAGCGTACGCGTAAATTTTCACTGGATGTATCGTTCATAGAGACCTTCAAAAAGAAGAAATAAATAGAACTATAAATAAATTATTTTAAGTTATAAGTTTTAAATAATTATTGATTAAAAAAGAATTAATAGATACAAGGTGATGTTTCACGTCTATACTAATCCACCTCATTATTAACAAATATCAAATATGTGGAGCACAGGCAACCACGCGAGACAGACACAAAATTTATGGTGAAAATTTATTTTTGACGATCACAAGTTGTAAAGATGTTACGTATAACACTCATCTTTCTTTTTTTTTTTTTTTTTTTAATTTAAATTGAACAGTTAAACTCAACACTTTCTAATAACTTCTAATGAAACTACTACTACTACAACCACCTAGTCTCAAATATTTCGATTATGTATCATAGCCCAAAAAAAAAAAAAAGATAGTAAACAACAAAGTTAGAGTATAAGTTGAAGATCAAGTAATTTAATTAGATAATGATTTTCACTATCATCATAATAAAAAACTATATGCGTAAATGGAACTTGTTACTAATTAAATATATATATGCTAATATTCTAGTATGAGTTAATTCCATTAATGTACTTTCTAATTTTAATTATTTTTCAATTGTTTATATGTTTTTAGAAATTATAAAAGTATCCTTTAAATGAAAAACTTATTTCAATTTCATCCAGCTTCGCGGCTTTAATCATTGTAAAAATTCAGACGAAACGATATACTACACTGAATAGTTTATGAGAACTATTTCATGCATTGGAAAAAACACATTATGAAAAAGGGGCGTCTGTTCACGTCCCTCCATATACTTTTCCCACTCCTCTCTTAAATTATCCACCAATTAAAATTTAAATGTTTATTATTACTTGTTACACCCTTGTTAATATTCCAAAAAAAATCTCTACGATTTAATTCTACTTTTTTTTTTTTAAATACTCACCAATCAATAAAAAACCCTATTTTTTTTTAAACAATCCTTTTTTTTTTTTTTTTAAATGATTTATCGTTCTTCTTCTTCTTCTTCTTAAAATTAAAATCTTGATTTTTATTGTGAAGGTTGAAAAAAATCTTGATTTATATTTAGGAGATAAATTAAAAACTTAAAACTTTATTTGTTTTATCTTAAAAATTTAATGGATTCACAACAAATTAATCATCTTACTTTGATACATGGAATAACAAATTGAATCATCAAAGAATTATATTATATTTTGTAATTTTATCTTTCCCTAAACAATAACTATTTTTTGTAACAACTATTTTCACAAGAAAATTACGAACAATATCTTACAATCCATATATTTTACAATTACTTTAATATTATTGAATTTCTCAAAAAAAATTAAAAAATAAGAAAAACTATAATGATAAAAAAATATTGTTTAAAAAAGGGTATTACTTGTTGGTTGGTGGATGCAAAAAGAATTTAAATAGAGTTTATGTATAGAGATTATTGTGGAATAAAAAGAGGGGTGTATACTAAGTGATAATGGATATTTACAAATTTTATTTGATAGATAATTTAAGAAATGGTGAGGAAAGTAGTCTGAGGGGTGTTAATAAACATCCCCTTAAGACAAACCCTAACACAAACATCAAATTTCAAAAAAACAAAAAAATCTTGAATTTGTTACAGACTTAAAAGTCCTGATATAAAATTTATGAGGTCCAAAATAGATGAAATATTTTTTAAAAAAATAAACCCAAAATACAGAGTACGTTTCTATAGATTTTCTTAAAATGTAATACGAGAATGATACACGAGGGTTTTAAGAGGAATAAGATGGCAAAAACAAAACAAAACAAAAGCAAATATGGAAAAATAAATATTCAAAAAAAAAAAAAACCAAATCTACGTTGAGTTGGACAATATGATTTCTAATGCCAGATCATGGATTTTCTTTATCTATTTTTTAAAATATGTATTCTCTTTAAATAGTTAAAATTTTATATTACCAGAAAACCCCTTACATAAAAAGACAAAAGTGGCCATTATTCTAATTGGCTTAAATTATATAGTCATATTTAGATACGAAATCTCTTTTAATGACTATTCAAAAAGTCGTTGGAGTAAATTTCAAAGAAAACGAACCCTTTTATTTTCTTTTCTTTAATTGAAATAATCATTCGTACTTACTTTATATACAATTCTAGGCTGTGATCGGATATTAACGAAACATTGACTCTTCTAATTCAACCTTTCTTTTTATGGATGACAATAAGATGAGACAGTTAGATGTACTTCTTTCCCCGACCACACCCATCTACTTTTTTACTCACTTCATATATCTGCTTTATTTAAGGGTAGATAATTCCTCTTAAGCGTGTTATGTCTATACCATGTCCATTTACCTACTAAAAGCAAAAAAAAAAAAACATAAAACAAATTTCATGAAAGTTTTCATAAAAAGTAAAGCTAGGAGGTACCTTTGGTGTATTATACTATCTGAGGCAGCTACTTATATGACTTGTCATTTTATAAGAGGTGGAGCCTATTTTACTAAATGAAAAAACAAAACAACTTTCCAGTACCCCCTAGCTTAATTCTTTCATAAAACATAATCACAAATGTAATTGAAAATTAAACTAAAATCTTAAAACCAAATCCAAACTCCAAATATCCTTGAACTAAATTCATAAAACAACTAAAACATTAAGGTCCCCTTTGATATTGTTTCCAAAATATTTTGGAAAGGAATCTCATGGTTTCCAATAAAGTTACTTTGAAATGATTCTAAAATAGAGTTTGTTTTGCACAAAATTAGAAAATAAAAATGAAAAAAAGCTGCTTGATATTGTTTTTCACAACATTTTGGAATAAGCTATTTTGGAAATAATTATGATATATCGTTTACTTGCACAAAGTTAGAAAACAGGAATGAAAACAAAAAATCATTTTAATTTTTTGTTAAGAAATTTTAAAATGACATAAAGTTGTTGTCCCTTTTTCTATTTTCATTTTCTAAAGCTTACACACTCAACACATATGCAAACCAATTTTACTTTTTCTTGTTACTCAAACAAATTTCTCTAGAAATACAGTCAAACACAATTTCAAAAAAGATCTCAAAGTCATTTTTAAAACATTCTCATTTCTTTTTCATATATAAAATGAAAGTATTCTCAAAACGCTCCCAAACAGATCCTAAAACACTAAAAATTTAATAAATCTTCTTCTAATTTGGCTATTTTAGGCCTCTTTATCAGCTTTATTGCTTCATCTTCTTAAGCATAATATCATATTTATATACATATTTATATGTACATAATTATAATGGTAAATATAAAGGGGAAAGGCGCAAGTATAGGGAGATTCTCCCATTCCCACCCTACAGTCACGTGGAGGGGGTTAATCTTAACCATACCCATACCCACAGGCAACTGTAATCCATGTTTCTTCTTCTATAAAAGAAAGACTCCTCCTTTCTTCAGTGTATAAACAAACAGAAATAATCAAATTAATCTTTTTCATAAATATATTCTCAAGGCAACAACAATGAGTTGGTCGTGGGCAGGAGCAATAAGAGTAGAAAGGGCGAGAGCCCTAATAATAATCACTTTCTTCGCCTTCCCAATTCTTTTCTGAAATTCCATTGAGAGAGATGGTTTTAAATCGTCAAATTTTTATTAGATTTTGTTTTATTATTATTATTTTTTTTGTTGGAATAGATTTTATCGGTTTTATATACCCTTTAATCAAGCATAATTTCAGAAAATACTTAGAAAGCTTTTCTCTTTTTCCCTTTTTTTTTTTTTTTTTTCATTGATCTCTATATTTCACTATCTTGAACATCAATAGCATGATCATCTAATGGTAACAACTGTCACAGAAAAATGGCACCGCCCCACCCAAGGACCAGAGTGTGGCACTCGTCGTCGGAGTCACCGGCATTGTCGGCAACAGCCTGGCGGAGATCCTCCCACTCTCCGACACGCCTGGCGGGCCCTGGAAGGTCTACGGCGTCGCCCGCAGCCCGCAACCCTTACGGAGTGCCGATCACCCCATCACCTATATCCAATGCGACGTCTCCGATCTACAGCAGACAAGAGACAAGCTCTCCAAGCTCACCGACGTCACTCACATCTTCTACGCCACGTGGTCAAGCCGTCCGACAGAAGTCGAGAATTGCGCCGCCAACGGCGCCATGCTTAGGAACGTTCTACAAGCCGTCATCCCTCACGCCCAAAACCTCAAACACATAAGCTTGTTGACCGGACGTAAGCATTATCTCGGCTCGTTCGAGACGTTTCGGAAGATTCAGCCTCACGATCCTCCCTATCATGAGGATCTTCCGAGGCATGACTCGCCGAATTTCTACTATGTTCAGGAGGATATCTTGATGGAGGAGGTCAAGAAGAAGGAGGGCTTGACATGGTCCGTGCATAGGCCTAATTTAATATTCGGGTTTTCGCCTTGTGGCTTGATGAACGTCGCGAGGAGTTTGTGCGCTTACGCGGCGATTTGCAAGCATGAAGGGATGAAGCTGAGGTTCCCGGGGACTCGGGTGTGGTGGGAGAGTTACCGCGACGTCTCCGACGCCAACTTGATCGCCGAGCAGCAGATATGGGCGGCGGTGGACCCGAATGCGAAGAACGAGGCGTTTAACTGCAGCAATGGGGATGTGTTCAAATGGAAGCATTTGTGGAAGGTTTTGGCTGAGAAGTTTGGGTTGGAGTATGAGGAGTTCTTTGAAGATGGTGAGAAGTTGACATTGGAGGAGACGATGAAGGATAAAGGTGAAGTTTGGGATCAAATTGTGAAGGAAAATGGTCTTGTGCCAAGCAAGTTGGAACAAGTTGGGTGTTGGTGGGTTACGGATTTTGCTCTCACTTTCGATTCAGGATTGGACACCATGAACAAGAGCAAAGAGCATGGTTTCTTGGGATTTAGGAATACCATGGCGTCGTTTGCTTCTTTGATTGATAAGATGAAAGCTTACAAGATTGTTCCTTGATTTTTAATTTGTTTAGAATTTTTAACGTGGGAGTGGTGGAATTCGTCTTTTTTTGTGCGTTTTTTTTACCGCAAAGAGCTGTTTGTTCTTTTGGTCATGCCTTTCTTGTTTGTCACGTTGATAGTCATGTGGCTAGTCATCACATCATCACCACGTGGTGATTGTATGTTCTTTTTTTTAAATTTACTTTGTTTATCTATTCAACCCAATACAACTAGTTGTTGTAAATGAGGTTCACTTATGGATCAACTAATTTCTTTTTCTAAAGGTTTTTTGTGATCGAATCATCTGTGAGTTTTGTATGTTGTATTTTCCTTATGTACAAGGAAAAAAAAAACCTAGCTGTTATAAATGCACCTAAAATATAAGCATTAATATCTTTGTAAGAGGGGGCTCGAAAGGAACTCCAATAATTACTTTACGATGTTCCTACAAGGAGGACAATAATTTCAACTACTTTTCTTTATAGCATTAATTGAAGATAAAAAATGTTTGAGACATAAATTTTAATACTAATTTTGGAATATCAATTTTTGTGGTATATATGAGTTGTCAATATTTCATTGACAAGTATTTGAAAAATGGGCATATGAATTAACTGCATCTACTAACAATAAAAAAAACAATTTACTATTGTGTGAGTTTGTATATATATAGAGTTGATGTCTAATACTTACAAATAAGAAAATACAAAGCATTAGCAAATTGCAATAGTTTTTTTTTTTTAAACAAAAATTGAAAAGTATATTTATGGTTCTAGTTTTTCTATACTAAGCATGCGTTAAACACACGGGTTTGAATTGAGTTTTTTGGATTGTAATTGAATTGAATTGAATTGAATGTATATTTGGTGAGGTATTTGAACTGTTAAAAATTAAAAGTGTAAAAACTTGAAATGTGTTCAGAAAAAAAATCACTGTGAAACTTATTTCGTTCGTCTCAAAATTTTAAGTAATTTAAAAACAAAATCATCCCATTTAACTTTGTATATGTAAAGTTATGAACTTCTAAAATTTAAATTATAAAAATTATAAATAATGAAACAAATATTAACTTTTGAGAAAAATATAAAAAATAAATTGAATTTTTTAGATTTGGATTAAGCTGAACTCTGACACCAAACACGTTCGATGGGAGCGAGATTGAAGATTGAAAAAAGAGTTTGACTTTTTTTATTTTCTTAAAACAAGGCCTTTTTCATGATCATGGCTGTTTCCAGTCCTACGTTTGGCAGAGTGAAAGGGAAAGAGTAAAGTTTTTGTAATAGAAATTTTCATTTACTTCAAATATTTTAATACTTACTATTTGGTTTATTTAATTTTTTTTTTTATAAAAATGGTATTTTTTGCAAGTTCCCTAAAAAAATAAGTCCAAAAAATATTGAAAGCCCAACAGTAATGAAGGGATAAAAGAGTGAAAATACATAGATTCAAACTCAGGATCTCATACTCTAATATTATATTAATTTTACAACCTATTTCAAAAATCTAAATTATTAGAAGATGGACCAATATTTTTGTATATATCATACTCATGTTATGTATGTTAAAAAAAATGAAAATAACATATTTACAAATTGAGATGTTATTTTTTTGTGATTAATATATAATTATATTTTGTAACATTATATCTACATTTTTAGGGTCATTTTATTATAATTTTTTCTAGTATTCGTAGAAGTAATTAATTTTCAAAATCTCATCGTTGTTATAAATAATTTGCACAAAAAAAATTACACCATATACGAAAGCAAGTTTTACCAAAATATTAAAATTTGCTATTTACACGTCAATATGACTAAACTGAAGATGATCTAATTAATAGCCTAAAGGACGTTAGGTAAATGACAGAGACTAGTTTAGGAAAAGAAAATAATTATTGTATGTACATTTTTGGCTTTGGGACTACCACGTTTGTGCAAAAATGACCACACAATGGTTGTCTTGGGCCGTATAGTATAGTCAACCTTCCTCGCCAAATTGAATGAGAAAATTTGGTAGAAAGTTATATTTTAAATTCTTCTTTAAAATTTTAATTATTGTAATATTAAGATTGATAATTTTAATATTATAAAATAATTAAATTATTAAATTTAATATTATGATGGATATAAATATATTAATATGTTAAATTTATTACATTCTTGCATGCAACCTGAATTTAAGTGCCACAGAAGCATGGCAAATCCAAGCATCTATAAGCCAATTCGAGGGAAGTTTTTCTTTTTCTTTTTAACTTTTCTTTGTGGATAAATAAGGTCGAGTGAAGTCTTTTGTCCAAAATATAGTCCTTGTGTTCTATTTGATGTGAGCGAATTTCTTATAAATCTCTTTAATATATGTTGGTGTCTTGGGCAATTGATGGAATTTAAGTCTATGTACTCTTTTATATAATAGGCCTGGACTTTGGGGAGCATATATAGCATAGAGAGGAAATAGATAGTGGAGATTTTCACGTTTAATCTTTGTGTCTAATTTGTATTTTTATTTCTAAATCATTTGTTTTATACTTATCCATTTATTTTCTTCAAATCGACATTGCCTAATAATAATAAAGTACATTAACTAAAAGAGTTGCATATCTTAATTCGTTAGAGGTTTTACAATTCTTCTCTCTTTCTAATACATATATATCTATATAATTAGTTACTCTAATCATTTTTTACCGTTAAAATACTTAAGCTAAAATGATATCTTTAAAAATAGTCACTCTTTAAATTTTTGGATAAAAACCATTAAAATGAACTGTTTTTATTGTCATTATGACCCATGGCCTTGAAGGGCTCATAGTGGGCCATGGGTCTTGTTGGTGGTCGTGATTCATCACAAAAATAACCACTATTTGAAAAGGAGCTCACATCCCTGATAATATTATACTATATCATTTGAATTTAAAAATTTAATCACATAAAAAAATTAAATATTAAATTTTTAAATAAATTGATAAGTTATCAAAATATTATTGAGGGGAAAGCTTGATGTACGAGAACTACGTTTTCTCAACAAGAGTTTGAACAACACCTGATTCTTGAGACTCTTCTACTTAAGTAGCAGCTTCCAATGTTTCTATTTCTTCATCAACTTGATTTGTTGGTCCACTAGGAGCTTCAAGGACGACTCCAAGACCAATTTGATCATCCAACTCTACAATTTTAGCAACCTCAAGATGATCCACAAACTCTTCTTGAACAGTATTCCCACAATCAGTTACTATCTGTTTCCCAAAGTATCACAAAAACGCATTTTCATTTTTCTCAAATTCAAACCACTCAGCTACAAATCGCATCATATCGGTGAGAGTTGTGGGACGATCTTTAGGCAACGTGGGCCACTTGAGAATTGAACCACAATTTCCATAATTAGGTCAACACCAAGATTTCCATCATTCGTTTCAAAAACATCTCTATCAATGTTGGTAGCAACTGTTTCCTTCACAAGCATTTCATCAAACAGGTTGCCTGCAGTTATTATTTTTTGATGATGGGTTTTTAGTTTTTTTAGTTTTTTTATTTTATTTTTTGCCCAACACTATAAGTAATTGACACAGATGATGAATCTAACGATCAAAACATACTAATAACGTGGATTTTTTTTTAGTACAAGCTCATCGGTGCTAGGTGGCATCTACATGGCTGAATATTGAAGGGTCTTGTTTTTAGATATGATTTTATGGCTAAAAATTAGAAGTGTTAGTGCTTTGTCTAATTAAAGACTTTTTGGTTTTGATTTTTATGTTTGCAATAAGTGTGAGGTGCATGAATGCATGACTTTTACAGCCATTAGTATGATGTTAGTGCTTACTTTTGGTTTGAACAACGTCTTGGTATTCTAATAGATTTATTTTTATTTATTTTTATTTATTTATTTATTTATTTATTTTTAACTAGCGAGGATGATTTGGGTTATATAAACATTTGATTAGTCCTCTTGGGTGGCTTAAAAATAAATTCCAAAATCCGTGACGTGAAAGTAATAATGAAGTCTTTCAGTGACATTTTTGTCTTTCACTCACGATTTTATAATCATAATCTTTACTTAATATCAAAAAATAATTTTTAATCCATTTCCCACTTAAACTCTTTTTAGTGATAATTAGAATATTCTTACCCTATTATAGTAGTTGAAATATCAATTGTTTGGATTTCACTTACAAAACATATCAAATTGTAATCACAAAAATCAAACCTATTTCAACAATCAACGTTATAATCATATCAATCCTCAACAAATATGAAATTAATTGTGATTAGAAACAGCAAACAGCTTTCATAAATATCATTAGATACATATTAATGATAATAAAAAATAGATGTAAGATCAAAAATAAAATAATATAGTGAATCACATAACGGGATAATGTTATTTTTTGTATTTTTATTTTTGCAACAAATATAGGGGTGTTTGGTATGTTAGTTTGAGTTGAAATATTTTAGTTGTAATAGTAAATTTTTTTGAATTTTCAGAAAAGATAAAAAATTTTTTGAAAAAAAGACAAAAACATTTTAAGAAAAAGATAAAAAAAAGTTTAAAATAAGTTTGAGTTGGAATGTTTGCTATCCTCGTAGTTTTTGTGAAGGTTAGAGTGAAAAAGAGAAATTCGAAATTTGTAAGGGATCGTGTTTTTATATTAAAAGATCAATTGATAAATAGAGTGATCTAATATCATAATAAGAATAGTCTCAGGTACGGTTGGCAGATGCATCCGGTTAGCCAAGCGTGGCCGTTGGATGGGAGGGTGACGGTTAAGATTAGAGGAGGAGAGTAAAGGGCAAGCTACCAAACTTCCGACGGTTGTAGTGAACTTGGGGTGCAGATAAACACAGTAATAAAATAATGTTGAACAGAGGAGAAGAAATACCAAAGGGCACTGACAGCTTCCAAACCAGTTTTTAGATTTATTTTTATTTTTTATATTTTTTTAAATTAATAAAAATTTTAATTAATTTTAAAAAAATTAATCAATTTTAATTTAAAAATTTCATCTCAAATTTGCATTTCAAACGCACGTTAAATTGATCAACCGGGAGTGAAGATTAACCGAGCTTCCCCCCCCCCCTTTCTTCTTCTCCGGCAGCGTTACTTCTACTTCTTCGTTACTCTTCTTCTTCTTCTCCGACATCTATCCCAGTTCCGACATCCGCCGCAGCCATTACTGATCTTGTCCTTTGTTTTTTAACAGCCTAACCCTATAAGCCCAGTCCCAAAGATAGAAACAACAAGTCCCAAGCTATCATCTGATTCATCTCCCCTTTTTTTTTTAATAATTAATTAATTACACTAGTGAATCTTAATCCTCCTGTTTTTATCCGTCTAGAGTTCTAGAAAAGTTTTGCGTTTCTACTATTGTGGCAGATTGGATTGGAGACCCTTTTTTATTCTTGATTTTATTATTCAATTTCAATTTTTATCCAAAAAATAAAGAAAAACCCTCAGTTTTTATCATTAATATATATATAGTTTTCCTGGGTGTTTTTATTTTTGAAAAAAAATGATATAACCTTGTCCAATAATAAGTTCATGTTAGCTACTCTATTTTAACAACTTACTGGCCTTTCTTGTACAACTCCACCGGACAATTTTTTTTTTTTTTTCACATTAAAGTTTTTTAATCACCCTATAATTACACATCTGCCATTTTGTCAAATAATTTACATTTCCTTCCATTGTCGACACTTTAGTTTCTGAGTCTTTTTGTCACTTCGAGCTACCAGGTAGCTTATTACAAGTTTACACGTGCCTCCTCTGTCCCATTTTCCTCTAATCGCCCTATTCACAGGTCAGCATCGCTTGATATCCGGCACCGACATAAGCCTACACCTATCATTTTATGGATTTGTTAGATAAAATATCTCATTTTAAATTAAACTGTATTTTTTTATCATAATTTTTATCCTTTTCCTATAACATTTTTTATCTTTTTTAAAAATTTTTTTTATCTTATCTAAAAAGTTAACAAAAATTACTATTATAATTAAAATATTTCAACTCAAATGAATATACCAAATAAACCCTATATCTATTACTATTATTATATTTTTATGACGTATAGGATTCAGATTTTTTTTTTTTACCCTCAATTGTATTGTTATTAATATGTATGATAATAGAATTTCTCAATCCATCTTGCCTGCACTATAATTTTCCCTCAACTGCTAGCTTCCTTGAATCCACGTATCAGATGAGTCAAACTTGATGGCCTGCCGATGGTGGAAACGAAACGGCAACTACCATAGAAATTTCATTATGGAAATTGAGGAAAAAAAAAAAAACCAAAAACAAAAAACAAAAAAGAAAACTCTTTTTGTTAGTGCCAATAGTAAATTTCGTAGTTTAGGACACTAGATTTTTGATGACGTGTCCCACTAACTCTCACAAGCCCTTAATTCTTCCAAGTAAACGCAAATTGTGGTCGACACTATTCTTAGTCTCGCTTGACTTTGTCTATGAATTTGAATTGTATTAGTTTGAATATAGTTGAGTGAATTGACTGGAGTTATCTGCAATTTTTTTTTTCTTGAGTGAATTGACCGGAGTTATCTACAATTTTTTTTTTTAACTCTTATTTGTCCTTTGAAATCCCTCAAGATCATTTCCAAAAATTATATGCATATATATATATATATATATATGTATGTTACATTGTTGCAAAGATAGGGGGAAACATATCGAGCTGATCTCCCTCGTTTTTTCTGTGTACCGAAACAAAGGAAGCAACAATGAGTTGGTGGTGGGCAGGAGCAATCGGAGCTGCACAGGCAAGTTTCCTATCCTATCCTAAATACCATTTTCTTTATTTATATTCTTTTCTTAAAAAAGAAGGGAAAAAAAAAAAAACAGAAGAAACATTTTTAGGATATCGAAACTATTTTAAACCGTCAAATCTTTATTAGATTAACGATCTAATGTCTTTAACACCTTCATATCTAACGCTAGTCACTTTGACAGAAAAAGCATGAATATCACGACAACGAGACGCCCAAGTACCAGAGTGTGGCACTCATCGTCGGAGTCACCGGCATAGTCGGAAACAGCCTGGCGGAGATCCTCCCTCTCTCCAACACCCCCGGCGGGCCATGGAAGATATACGGCGTTGCTCGCCGCCCACGGCCCTCGTGGAGCGCCGACCACCCCGTCACCTACGTCCAATGCGACGTAACGGATCCACAGCAGACTAGAGACCGGCTCTCCAAGCTCACTGATGTCACCCACATCTTCTATGTCACATGGTCAAGTCGCCCGACTGAAGTCGAGGATTGCGCCGTCAACGGGGCCATGCTGAGGAACGTTCTAGAAGCCGTCATCCCTCACGCGCCGAATCTACAACACATCTGCCTGCAAACTGGACGGAAGCATTATGTTGGCGCGTTTCAGCTGCTCGATAAGGTGGCGAAGCCTCATGAGACTCCATACGAAGAGGATCTTCCGAGGCTAGACCAGCCGAATTTCTACTATGTTCAGGAGGATATCTTGATGGAGGAGGTCAAGAAGAAGGAGGGCTTGACATGGTCCGTCCATAGGCCTACAGTGATATTCGGGTTTTCTCCCTATAGCCTGATGAACATAGTGGGGTGTTTGTGCGCTTACGCGGCGATTTGTAAGCATGAAGGGAGGAAGCTGAGGTTTCCGGGGAATCGGTTGGGGTGGGAGTCGTTCTGGGACGCCTCCGACGCAGACCTGATTGCCGAACAGGAGATATGGGCGGCGGTGGACCCGAATGTGAAGAACGAGGCGTTCAATTGCAGCAACGGGGATGTGTTCAAGTGGAAGCATTTGTGGAAGGTGTTGGCTGAGAAGTTCGAGGTGGAGTACGAGGAATTCGTTGACGGCGGCGAGAGGTTGACATTGGGGGAGATGATGAAAGATAAGGGTGAAGTGTGGGATCAGATTGTGAAGGAAAATGGTCTCGTGCCTACCAAGTTGGAAGAAATCGGGTGTTGGTGGCTTGGGGATTTGTGTCTTTCTTATGGCTCAACCTTGGATTCCATGAACAAGACCAAAGAGTTTGGTTTCTTAGGGTTCAGGAATTCGAAGAAGTCGTTCGCTCATTGGATTGACAAGATGAAAGCTAACAAGATTTTTCCAGCTTAATTCTGGTTATGAATCATAAGGATAAATTTTGGAATAGAAGGTACTTGTGTTTGGCAGTTTGGTTGCAAGTGTCAACGGGCTGCTCTTTTTCTCTCTCTCTCTCTCTCTCTCTCTCTCTCTCTCTCTCTCTCTCTCTTACAATTTCATAGTAGACTGAACGACAGGCATAGAAGTGCTCTGTGAAGCAAAAGTACTCCTCCTTCCTCTTTGATTCTCCCACAACCTAATGATGATCAGACAATAATTTATATATAAATATTTATAGATGTATATATGTGAATATTATATTGTGGTAGAAGAAAGCAAATGGCCGTGGAAGAGGCAGGGCTTGGGCGGCAGGACTCGTTTTGGTACTGCAGCTCGCTCGACGTGGCGATGCTAGCCGTGGGTAAGCTGGTTGTTGCTATGATAAAACTAGGGTTACTAGAGTCAACGGTTGTGAGAAGATTGATTAAGATCAACAACTAAACTTGCATTTCGTACGCTGGTTAGAGTAAAATTTTTTAGATTAGAGTTATTTGACTTTTAAAAATTAATTAAATTTTTTTTATTAATTTTTTAAAAAAATTAAAATTTAATTAAAATTTTTTTTGTTTAAAAAAAAAGGATAAAAATGAATTAGGAAAGTTTTAGTTTGAATTGGTATTTCTAACAAAAATTAAGATGTTTTGGGTGTCACAGAAAATTCAAACCAAAATTTCACAGAGTCAACATCAAAAGATATATTGGTGTGAAATGTTTAGGTCAAACAAATCTTTTAGGACGATGTGAAACAAACCGTAGGATAATTTTTCTAATCCTACGAAAAAGATTTTGATCCTCTCAAATATTAGTGGTTGAGTGTGGACGGTAACGTTGTCGTATTGAGTTATGATGAAGCCATAGATGTTCGCAGACAACCTAACTATAACATTGAATACGAAGTGATCGATAAAGAACTTGACTTTATCCGACTAAAAACAAAAAGAAATATTCACATGTATCCCGAGTGTCTGAATTAGTAAATATATAAATAAATAAATAATAATAGAAATGTCAATTCTAATTTAATTTTTTTAATTAATTTAGTTAATAAATTATTATTTTTTATTAATATGTATTTAAAAATTATCATATCAACTAATAATACAAGGTTAGTGAAAAAAAAAAATGATATGAAAATTGACAGATGCAGCTTGTTTCGTCTTCTCTTCCTTCTTCTTTTTCCTCATAATCACGCAATGTCCTACTAAATCCTTTCGTAATATTATTATCCACTAAAATAAAAAAGAAAAAAAAAAGTCACACCGGATGTACTTATGTCACGCTGTCCGGTAATCAAACATCGTGTGAACTCCCTCCTTTCTTTATTATATATACATACATTCATATGTAATGAAAAAAGTTATTGAAAATTTCAGCTTCATACGGCAAAAAAAGAAAAGAAAAGAAAAGAAAAGGACGATGACATAATTAGATACAAGGTTGTGGTTCTCAGTATTGAAAATTTCAGCTTTATTCGGCAAAGAAAGTTGTTAGGTGGTGGACAGTAAGGAGAAAGAGAGGCTTGAATAGAACAGCGGGGAGAGAGATAGAGAGAGAGAGAGAGATGTGAACCGAACAAGAAGGTGGGGAAAAGAGGATAAAGATATTAGGAGAGAGAGTTGAACTCGATACTTGATAGAATAAGGTGCAATAAAGGCTTTTTTTTTTTTTTTTTTTGTGGTTGGTAGAGATGGAAATAAATCATGTCCCTGTAGTTGTGGGTATTTTTGGGTTGGAAAACAGACACCAGACTTTGAGAAGAAGAAGTCCTGAACTTCATTTTTTGTGGTTTATACAATGATATGAAAATTTGGTGCTACAAAGACAAAAAATGGGTGCGAGCAAAATGAAAATTTGATTTAGGCTTTATTTGAGATTTTAATTTATCTCAAATTAAACTATATTTTTTATTTTATTTTTTATAATTTCTAAAAAAATAAATAAAATTTATAATTAATTTTTAAAAAATAATCAATTTTAATTTAAAATTTTCATCCGTAATTAAAAAAGAGTTAATAATAACCATAAAGATGCCCCAATCTTCAGCAAAGATAGAGTGGAAGGGTACCACCAATTCACTACCTTGACTATGCAAATCTACTGCCCTCTTCTCAGCTCTACGGCCTACTGCTAAACAATGTCAAATTTGTCAAAGTTGCTACCTTGACTCTAGTCCATTATTCATCACCGTCCATCTCCAATCAAACGGTGCCAATTCACTAACCGCATGCGTACACCGAACGTACTCCAGACCCTTTCATATAGATAGATGTACATATATCTATATTTCACTTTTTAAAAGAATCCACACCTCTTTTAATCATGATTTCTCTGTTTATCATGTAACAATTACATGATTATTATATTATCATCACACGATTATCACATTATTATTATACGATGAACATATTATTATCTAGCGAATTTTTTTTACTTTATTTTATTTTTCTATTTCATACCTATTATATAACTCGTTATATAAAAAGAGGAATCATATAGCACGTCACAGAATATGCCGTAGCCAACATGGAAAGCAAATTTAGATTCTTGTCTCGAAAGGTCCAATTGTTTTTAGACCATGGTACACGTGTATGTAACAAGTGCTAGCGGGTTTGATGAGGAAGGAATTCAAACTATCTATCTAATTTTTAATGCTTCAAATGATATTTAACTAATAGAATTATGTTACGTCATTTTAAAATATTTAAAATGTACTATAATTAATTTTTTATACCTTAAAATAAAACTTCATTTAATGATGCGTCAAAATCTAATTAATTGAATATCATTTGAGACAGTAAATTAGGACATGACATGTAGGAGATGACGTGATTATTGAAGTAAAAAGGTTCTTTTTAGAGGGCTAATTTTGTCAATTCCATTGACAAAGCATTAATAAGATATTGAAATGTTGTACGTTCAAAGGAAATTGTAACTAGCAATCATAAAATGTAACTCGCAATCATAAATAAGGAGGGCTTTGACATGGTCGGTCCATAGGCCTGGTGTGGTATTAGGATTTCGCCTTCTAGCTTGCTTATGGGGTGTTTGTTTTCAAGTTTATTTTATATTAAATTGTATTTTTTTTATCATGATTTTTGTTTTTTTTCTGAAAAATTTTTTTATCTTTTCCGAAAAATTACTATTGAAACTTAAAAATCTTAAACTAAACTCATTAACCAAACACCCCCTTAGTATCATTGGTAGGTTGTGCGTTACGCAGCGATTTGTTAGCTTCATGAAAATCGTCATCGTTAATTCTCAAGCCTACTAATTAGACGTTTTCTTTGTCTGCTTATGCAATGTATTTTAGATTTGGAATTTTTTCTGTACACCTATTAAATTTTATCTTTTTTATTTTTTATTTTCTATTTGTTTGTACAAATTATTTGGCTCTTTTCAGTATTCATGAGCTATTCTAGTATGCTTTATTTTTTATTTTTTATTGAGCTATTCTAATATCTTCTAATACTATAATTACTTTGACAGAAAAAGCTATTACCGATCTTCTACTTCTTCGTTACTCTTCTTCTTCTTCTTCTCCGACATCTATCCCAGTTCCCACGTCTGCCGTAGCCATTACTGATCTCGTCCTTTGTTTTTTAACATCAAAACCCTTTAACCCCAGGCGCAAATATAGAAACCACAAGTCCAAAGCCATCATCTGATTCATCTCTCTCTCTCTCTCTCTCTCTCTCTCTTAATAATAAGTACATGTTTGGTTGATCGGTTCAAACTATTAGTTTGAACTGATTTTTTTATCATTTTTCTAAAAAGTTTTTTATCTTTTCTGAAAAGTCAACAAAAATTACTATTGAAATTTAGAATTTTCAACTCAAACTGGTGAACCAAACGGAGCCTAATTTAATTGCACTAGTGGATCTTAATCCTCCTGTTTTTAATCCATCTAGAGTTTTAAGTCGTGTTTGGTTTAATATCTCAACTTCAATTAAACTGTATTTTTTCATATCAATTTTTATATTTTTCTGAAAAATCAATAAAATTTATAATTACTTTTTAAAAAGTTAATACTATTTAAACTTAAAAATTTTAACTCAACTCATTTACCAAACACCGTATTAGAAAAGTTTTACGTTTCTCCTATTGTGGCAGATTGGATTGGAGACCCTTTTTTTTTTTTTTTCTTTTTCTTTTTTTTCTCCTGCTTTGATTATTCAATTTTCAATTTTTATCCAAAAATAAAGAAAAACCCTCAGTTTTCATCATTAATATACATATATTTTTTTCCTGGGTGTTTTTTTTTTTGGAAAAAAAAAATGATACAACGTTGTCCAATAATATGTTCATGTTAGCTACTCTTTTTTTTAACAACTTACCGACCTTTCTTGTACAACTCTACCGGACATTTTTTTTTTTTTCGCATCAAAGTTTTTTAATCAGTCTATAATTACACATCTGCCCTTTTGTCAAATAATTTACATTTGCTTCCATTGTCAACTCTTTAGTTTCTGAGTCTTTTTGTCACTTCGAACTACCAGGTAGCTCATCACAAAGTTTACACGTGCCTCCTCTGTCCCGTTTTCCTCTAACTATCTTATTCACACGTCAGCATCGCTTCCTATCCGGCTTGTCCGTATAAGCTTATACCTATCATTATATCTCTATTCTTGCTTTTATATTTTTATAATATATATGAGATTTAGATGTCTTTTTACCGTTAATTGAATTATTGTTATTAATATGGACAGATGATAATAGAATTTCACATTCCATCATTGCCTCCACTATAATTTTCCCTCAATTCCTAGAATCCACATATCAGATAAGTCAAACTTGATGGCCTGCCGATGGTGGAAACGAAACGGCAACAACCATATAAATTTCATTATGGAAATTGAATAAAAAAAAAAAAACGCTTTTTGTTAGTGCCAATTGTCAATTTCGTAGTTTAACATCCGTTTGATGATTCAATTCAAATTTAAATTTGTCATCTTAGTTTTATTTTTTTTTCCTGAAAAATCCACAAAAATTATAATTAATTTTTAAAAATTCAACCAATTCCAATTTAAAAATTTTAACTTCAACTGTAACACCAAACGGAGGTTAAAACTTTAGATTTTTGATATCTTGTCCCACTAAATCTCACAAGCCATTAATTCTTCTAAGTGAACGGAAATTGTGGTCGAAAGTATTCTTAGGGGTTCGTTTGGTTTTTAAGTTGAGTTTGAGGTAAGATGAAATTTTTAAGTTTGAGTTGAGTTGACTTTTTAAAAAATAGTTATAAATTTTATTAATTTTTCAGAAAAAAATAAAAATTGAGATGAAAAATTTAAGTTGAATTTGAGTTAAACTCATTCACCAAACATAGACTTAGTATGAATTTGAATTGTATTAGTTTGAATATGGTTAAGTATATTGACTAGAGTTTTTTTTTTTTTTTTTTAATCTCTAATTTGTCCTTTGAAATCCCTCAATCCCACAAGATCATTTCCAAAGATTATATATATATAAATATGGATGTTATATTGTTGTAAAGATAGGGGGAGAAAATATCGAACTGATCTCCCTCGATTTTTCTGTGTACCGAAACAAAGGAAGCAACAATGAGTTGGTGGTGGGCAGGAGCAATCGGAGCTGCACAGGCAAGTTTCCCTACCTATCCTAAATACCATTTTCTTCATTTATATACTTTTCTTTAAAAAAAAAAAAAAATAGAGAAGAAGAAGAACATTTTTAGGATATCGAAACTATTTTAAACAGGCAAATCTTTATCAGCTTAACGATCTAATGTTCAGAAACATGCGTATTTTTCACTATCTTCAACACCATTGTATCTAACGCTTGTCACTTTGACAGAAAAAGCATGAATATCATGACAACGAGACGCCCAAGTACCAGAGTGTGGCACTCATCGTTGGTGTCACCGGCATCGTCGGAAACAGCCTGGCGGAGATCCTCCCTCTCTCCAACACCCCTGGCGGGCCATGGAAGATATAAGGCATTGCTCGCCGCCCACGGCCCTCGTGGAGCGCCGACCACCCCGTCACCTACGTCCAATGCGACGTAACCGATCCACAGCAGACCAGAGACCGGCTCTCCAAGCTCACTGACGTCACCCACATCTTCTATGTCACGTGGTCAAGTCGCCCGACTGAAGTCGAGAATTGCGCCGTCAACGGCGCCATGCTGAGGAACGTTCTAGAAGCCGTCATCCCCCACGCGCCGAATCTACAACACATCTGCCTGCAAACTGGACGGAAGCATTATCTTGGCGCGTTTCAGCTGCTCGATAAGGTGAAGAAGCCCCATGAGATTCCATACGAAGAGGATCTTCCGAGGCTTGACCTGCCGAATTTCTACTATGATCAGGAGGATATCTTGATGGAGGAGGTCAAGAAGAAGGAGGGCTTGACATGGTCCGTCCATAGGCCTGCAGTGATATTCGGGTTTTCTCCCTATAGCTTGATGAACATAGTGGGGTGTGTGTGCGCCTACGCGGCGATTTGTAAGCATGAAGGGAGGAAGCTGAGGTTTCCGGGGAATCGGTTGGGGTGGGAGTCGATCTGGGACGCCTCCGACGCAGACCTGATCGCCGAACAGGAGATATGGGCGGCGGTGGACCCGAATGTGAAGAACGAGGCGTTCAATTGCAGCAACGGGGATGTGTTGAAGTGGAAGCACTTGTGGAAGGTGTTGGCTGAGAAGTTTGAGGTGGAGTACGAGGAATTCGTTGACGGCGGCGAGAGGTTGATATTGGAGGAGATGATGAAAGATAAGGGTGAAGTGTGGGATCAGATTGTGAAGGAGAATGGTCTTGTGCCTACCAAGTTGGAAGAAATCGGGTGTTGGTGGCTTGGGGATTTGTCTTTTTCTTATGGCTCAGTCTTGGATTCCATGAACAAGACCAAAGAGTTTGGTTTCTTAGGGTTCAGGAATTCGAAGAAGTCGTTCGCTCATTGGATTGACAAGATGAAAGCTAACAAGATTTTTCCAGCTTAATTCTGGTTGATGAATCATGGGGATAAATTTTGGAATAAAAGGTACTTGTGTTTGGCAGTTTTGTTGCAAGTGTCAACGGGCTGCTCTGTTTTTTTTTTTTTTCCCCTACAATTTCATTATGGGATGTTTGGTGTTTGAGTTTGAATTAAGATTTTTAAATTTTAATAATAATTTTTGTTAATTTTTTTAAAAAAGATAAAAAAATTTTTCAAAAAAAAAAATTAAGTTCTAATTGAATAACAGGTATAGAAGTGCTCTGTGAAGCAAAAGTACTCTTTCGTCTTTGATTCTACCGCAATCTGATATTGATTAGACAGTAATTTATATAGAAATATGTATAGGTGTATTTATTATTTTGTGGGGGTACTGCAGCTCGCTCGACGTGGCGATGCTGGCCGTGGTGTAAGCTGGTTGTTGCTATGATAGAATCAATGGTTGTGAGTAGATTGATTTCAGATCCACAACTATACTTAGAGAGTGTTTGGTATATTAGTTTGAGTTGAAATATTTTAGTTATAATAGTAAATTTTTTTGAATTTTCAGAAAACACAAAAAAATTTTTAGAAAAAAGATAAAAACTTTTTAAGAAAAGATAAAAAAAAATTTGAAGTGAGTTTGAGTTAAACTTACATTTGGTGCTTGAAGTAGAATTTTTTTTAAAAGTTATTTGACTTTTAAAAATTAGTTAAAATTTTTATCAATTTTTTAAGAAAAGATAAAAATAAATTAGAAAATTTCAATTTCAACCAGAATTCTCAAAAAAAATTGAGATGTTTTGGTATCACACAAAATTGAAACCGAAATTTCATAGAGCCAACCTCAAAGATATATTGGTGTGAAATGTTTGGGTCAACAAGTCTTTTAGGACGATGTGAAACAAATCATAGGACAATTTTTCTAATCCTACAAAACAGATTTTGGTCTTCTCAAATATTAGGGGTTGAATCGGGACGGTAACGTAGATGTTGACAGAAAACCTATCTATGACATTGAATACCAAGTGATCGATAAAGAACTTCTACTTCATCCAATTGAAAACAAAAAGAAATACTCATATGTATCCTGAGTGTCTGAATTAGTAAATATATTAAGAAATAATTAATATTAAAGATATCAAATTTAATTATTTTTTACTAATTAATTTAGTTTACAAATTAATTTAAAAATTATCATATTAATTAATAATATGAAATTGGTGGAAAAAAAAAAATGATATCAAAATTGATAGACGTAGGTTGTTTCGCCTTCTCCTCCTTCTTCTTTTTCCTCGTAATCACGCAATCATCCTACTAAATCATTTCGTAATATTATTATCCACTAAAATAGAAAGGAAAAAAAAAAAGTCACACCTGATGTGGTTAAACTGTCATGTACGGTAATCAAACATCGTGTGAACACTCTCCTTTCTTTATTATATATACATAGATATATATATATATATGCTTAGGCTTGTGAACGTACGGTGGCGTTTAGAAACGGTGGCGACATGGACACCAGGCATGTAGGCCGAACCTCAAAAACTTGAAAATAAAGGGGGAAAAAAAAAAGAAAAGGACGATGACATAATTGGATACAAGGTTGTGGGTCTCAGTATTGAAAATTTCAGCTTTATACGGCGAAGAAAGTTATTGGGTGGTGTACTGTAATGAGAAAGAGAGACTTGAATAGAACAAGACAGCGCGGGGGAGAGAGAGAGAGACAGAGAGAGATATGAACTGAACAGGAAGGTGAGGACAAGAGGAGAAAGATGGTAGGAGGGAGAGTTGAACTTAACAGAACAAGGTGCAATAAAGAGCCTTTTTTTTTTTTTTTTTGGTGGTTGCAAGAGATGGAAATAAATCATGTCCCTGTAGCTGTGGGTGTTTTTGGGTAGGAAAACAGACGCCAGCCTTTTAGAAGAAGAAGAAGAACGGAAGTTAGAAGAAGAAGTCCTGAACTTTATTTTTTGTGGTTTAGACACTGATATGAAAATTTGGTGTTACGAAGACAAAAAATGGGTAGGAGCAATTTGATTTAGATTTTGTTTGAGATTTTAATTTATCTCAAGTTAAACTGTATTTTTTATTTTATTTTTATCTTTCTTAAAAAATTATTAAAATTCATCAATTTTAATTTAAAATTTTATCCTTAATTAATGAATCAAACACATACTTATGATTCAATTGATGTTTGGATTACATATAAAATGAGATGAAATTTTTAAATTTAAGTTGATTGATTTTTTAAATTTTAATTATAAATTTTATTGATTTTTTTTAAAAAAAAATAAAACTTAAAATAAAAAAAATATAATTTAATTAAAATTAAAAATATGTGAATAGGATGAAATAAAAAAAGGTTAATCAAAATAAAAAAGATGAACCAATCTTCAGCAAAGACAGAGTGGAAGGGTTCTAAAAACTGCGAGAGAGTAAGAAAACGATTGAAGGATTAGAGCCCTAGAGCGCGTAAGTGGACCCCACATTTTATAAAACTTGTCAGGAAAAGGGAAAGTAGTTTTGAATGTGTTTGAATTGAAAATTTTAAGTTTTAATAGTAATTTTTATTGACTTTTTAAAAAAGATAAAAAAATTTAAAAAATTTTTTTAAAATTTTAAATAGTAATTTTTCATAATTTTTTAAAAAAAATAAAAATATTAAAAAAAATTTTAAAAAATAAAAATAAAAACTAAGATAAAAATTTTAGATTTGAATTCGAATCCCAAATACCGCCTATATTAAAAAAGAAGGACCCACAGATACAAGTCAACTCCCCACTTCTCAGCTGTACAGCCTACTGCTAAACAATGTCAGATTTGTCAAAGTTACTACCTCGACTCTAGTCCTTTATTCTTCACCGCCATCTTCAATCAAACGGCCCCAAGTCACCAACTTTATGCGAAGGAAACGTACCTCAGACCTTTCCCATAGATATATACAAGTTTAATACATTTGCGTTACATAAAAAGAAATAAAAAATAAAAATAAAAAAAATTAAGTATTATATAATAAAAGCAATCAATTAAGATATATATTATAATTACAGTAAATATATTTTTTTAAATATTTATCATTATAATATTAAAATACATATATTCATATTTATAAGTGTAATTTTTTTAAAATAAAAAAGTTCAAATAATAAATAAAATTATTTAAAAAATCAAAGGGATAACAAAGTTGCGGGTTAAATTTGATAAAATAAAACTAATTAAATTAACAAATAAACTTAAAAATGAATAGATATTTTAAAAATTTATTTATAAAGATTATAGATATAAATATAAAATAAAATTATTGAACGTTTTGTTTGAAAAAAAGAAGAAAAAATAACAGAAGTCAAAGAATAAAAAAATAATATCAAATATTAAAATAAAATATTAAGTGTAAGAATTGTTGTTAATAGAATAAAATATAATAATATATTGTTATTAAAAAATTAGAAAGAATAAATAAAATTAAACTTAAATAGTCAAAAAAATTTAATAACTTAAGTAAATTTATTAAATTTAAACAAAATTAATTAAATTAATAAATAAACCTAGAAATGGAATTAATATTTTAAAAAAATTTTAAATTTAAATAATAATATTAATATATGATATAAATAATAATTAGCTATAATAATTATAAATATATTTTTTTTGATAATTACGTTTCATTATAGTAAAAAAATTATTTATTGATTTTTAATTTTATTGTAATTTTATAGACCTTTTTATATTTTGAAATTTCTGTAAATTATTATTTAATTTCAAATTTTTTTAGTTTTTTTTAGTTTATTTTGAATATTATAATTTAATTGTATCAATTTATTCTTTAAATGTATTATTCTATTTTTTTTCGTTAAATTTTTATTAATTCAATAATTTAAAATGTCAAATATTATTTAACGTATATAAGTTTATTTTTATAATTGGAAATTATTTAATAAAATATAATTTTTTTCTTATGGTTTTTCTTTTACTATATTTAATTTTTTCCCTTTTTTTTAATTTATTTTTTCTCGAAAGGAACTTCACAGTCAATTATATAGAGTACTACTTTAGCTCCCAAATGATTTAGGCAAAATATAAGACATTTCCACATCCCATTTGTGACCGTGGAGAAAATAGCTATTGGATCTACTTCTTAAAAAAAAAAATATATATATATATATATATATATAACACCGTCAACACAATCTTTATTTGTTCAATGCAATAAAATACTGTACAGCAATAAAAATCTTTATTTTAATTTCAACGTTTCAGATTGTTTTTGAACCTCCCCAAAAGAAAAAACAAACAAAAAAAACAAAAAAAAAGTGGGGGACACAAAAAAACATGGCTCATTATTATATATTTTACTCTCTTTCTATCTCTATCTCTCTCTACTGTCTCTCTCTCTCTCTCTTTCTAATGGCCGGATAATGCCAAAATGACAAAATCGATAAATCACTATGTAACCGAGAAAATATAGAGGAATTGAAAGGCAAAAACGTCATTTTATTGTATCGGTACTGTATCACACTGTAGCGGTACTGTAGAACACTGTAGCAGAAACAGAAAAAATGAAAAAAAAAACCCAAAAGTTACTGTTTTTTATTGTGTAATAAACAGTAACTCAGTCTATCATTTTAATATATGTATAATTTATATTTAAATTTCACTTTCTAAAAGAAAGAATGTCTGTCTTAGAGTCCGTTTGGTGAATGAGTTTGAGTTGGAAATTTTAAATTTTATTAGTAAATTTGTGTTGACTTTTCAGAGAAGACAAAAACTTTTTCAGAAACTGAGATGAAAATTTTAAATTTGAGTTAACGAGTCAAATAAGACCTTAGTTATGTCTTTTTTATTTTTGAGGCGATTGTATATGATGAATGCATCATTGTTACATGGTGATCGCGTAATGCATATGTATGTCAGAGGTTTATATGAGGAGAGAATTTAAATTTTTAATCTAATTTTTAATATTTTAAACGATATTTAATTAAAAATGTTATGTGATGTCTTTTTAAAATATTTAAAATACATTATAATTAATTTTTATATTTTAAAATGCAACTTCAGTTACTGATAACCTGAAAATCTAATTAATTGGATATCAATTGATATAACAATTTGGGACAGATGTCAATCGACGAGGAGAGGACCCTATAGAGGGCTGGCTTTGTCAATACAGCCTTTGTCAATTCTATTGACAAAGCATTAATAAGAAATTGAAATGTTGAACGTTCAAAGGAAATTGTGACCAGCGAAAGCAGAAATTGAAATGAATTGGTGGGTGGCAAGATCAGTAGGAGCTGCGAAGGCAAGTCCGTCAACCAAACTTAATTTATGATCATCTTCTTTCCCTCATTATTATCAGAATATTTTTTTTGTCAACGTCAATATCAAGGATATGCTAAGGCCGTTCGTCCACTTCGAAGCTTTATTTTAGCAACAGAAAAGTTATCTAATATATTCAAATACTATAATTACTTTGACAGAAAAAGCATGAATATGACGACGCACCACACAAGCACCAGAGCGTGGCACTTGTGGTCGGAGTCACCGGCATCGTCGGCAACAGCCTGGCGGAGATCCTCCCTCTCTCCGACACCCCCGGCGGTCCCTGGAAGGTCTACGGCATCGCCCGCCGACCGCAGCCCTCATGGAATGCCGATCACCCCATTATCCATATCCAATGCGACGTCACCGATCCACAGCAGACCAAAGACCGGCTCTCCAAGCTCACCGACGTCACCCACATCTTCTATGTGACGTGGTCAGGCCGTCCCACTGAAGCCGAGAATTGCGCCGTCAACGGCTCCATGCTGAGGAACGTTCTAGAAGCCGTCATCCCTCACGCGCCGAACCTCCAGCATATATGCTTGCAGACTGGACGTAAGCATTATATCGGCCCGTTTGATATGCATGGGAGGATTCGGTCTCATGAGCCTCCGTATCATGAGGATCTTCCGAGGCTTGACACGCCGAATTTCTACTATGTTCAAGAGGATGTCTTGATGGAGGAGTTGAAGAAGAAGGAGGGCTTGACATGGTCCGTCCATAGACCTGGTGCGATATTCGGGTTTGCGCCTTATAGCTTGCTTAATATCGTGGGGTGTTTTTGCGTTTATGCAGCGATTTGTAAGCATGAAGGGAGGAAGCTGAGGTTTCCGAGGACTCAAGCGGGCTTGGAGACGTTCTGGGACGTCTCCGATGCCAACCTGGTGGCCGAGCAGCAGATATGGGCGGCGGTGGAGCCGCGAGCGAAGAACGAGGCGTTTAATTGCAGCAATGGGGATGTGTTCAAGTGGAAGCAGATGTTCAAAGTGTTGGCCGAGCAGTTTGGGTTGGAGTACGAGGAGTACTATGATGAAGGTCAGAGGTTGACATTTGTGGAGATGATGAAGGATAAAGGAGAAGTGTGGGAGCAAATTGTGAAGGAGAATGGTCTTGTTCCCACAAAGTTGGAAGAAGTTGGGCGTTGGTGGCATTTAGATTTTGTTCTTAATTATGGTTCATCATCTGTGGATAACATGAACAAGAGCAAAGAGTATGGTTTCTTGGGGTTCAGGAATTCGGAGAAGTCGTTTGTTTCTTGGATTGATAAGATGAAAGCTCACAAGATTGTTCCTTGATTTTGGTTTTGCATTATAAATAACTGCAGTTGTGAATCTCTTTTGTGCATTTGTTTCCGTTATGGTTTTTATTTATTTATTTATAATATCCTGTGTTGTTGTACTGATCTGAATATGTGATTTATGAGTATCAACTGGCAGCCAGAACAATTGTACTACTGCTAGTAAACATTGAACAATATAATCAAGAGGAAATTGCAAGCAGATAAAAACTCCATTAATCCCTATCCTTGTAAAAACTTGAACCAAAGTTTCAAGTCTTTTTATGTAATATTTTCCCTTCTAATTAAAATTAAAATTTATCATTTAAATTGTGAGTTAAAATCTCTCATCTAAACAGATTAAAAACCGACTAGGTTACATAAAAGATTAAAAAGAAGTCATATACGTAACAGAGACAAGAAAAGACTTATTTTTGTGGCTTTGGGGGTCAGCAAAGTCTCTGGCAAGAATACCACCGATGTTTTTTTCGTGGCTTTGGGGTCAGCCACGTCTCTGGCAAAAATACCACACAATGGTTTTTTGGCTACGAACCATAGTCAACCTTGGTTATTGAATTGAGTTTAGACTTTAGTGCAACAGCTAAATATCATGTTTCGTGTATAATATCTGCTCACAACAAAATTGACAAAATAATTAATATTAAGGGATGTTGATGTAAAACGTTTTGGACTCGCATATACGTTGTTTACTGTTTAGACAAAACAGAAGAGACATATTTGATTAATTCTCAATTCTTTTGTTGTGCAGCCTGGTTTTAGATTTTGTTTGGAAAAACAAAAGTTTACCAAACGCCAATGGGTCTTATTTGCCTCACTGGACTCTTTTTTTTTTTTTTTTTCTTCTTGAGGTAAAACACAAAGACATGAAGATATAATTATCACGAGATAGACCGATCACAAAACATTTAGAAAGAATACACTAATAAAATTATAAGTGGACCTCATTAAATTATCACTTTTAGATAATTATTAATTAAATAGAAACTTGAGGACACTTACTTATGAACCACTGATTGAAATTCACTTATAATTATACTAATGTTCTATTTGTGAAGATGGTGTAGTCGATTTATCCTGGTAGAGTTGTGTGTTCTCCTAGGGGATTTGCCTCACTAGATTGAACTTAACATGTTACGAAATTATTGCAGGTAGCTTCGTCTGGTAGTGATCTTTGATAGTGGCGGACAATATTTGACACGGAATTATTATGATAAGGTCATTAGATGTTGACAGAACACTTATCAATAGGATTAAATGGGAAGTGGGGCATTTTAAAGAACGTACGTGACATTTTTCAATTAAAAAGAAAAAAGTAATACTCACAGATGTCATGATTAGTTTCTAAATTATGAAAGGAAAATACTCAGAATATGTATCTCGAGTTTCCAAATTCGGGAAAACATTTATAATTAAAAACACTAATTTTTATTTCTATTTTTTTTTCTTTTTATCACATTAGTTATTTAAAATATTGTCATATTATTTGTTAATAAAACTAAGAATTTATTTGTCACTTAAAACTAACAATTTGTTGCCACAATTTGATATAAAAAATAAAATAAAAGTTAAAAATTAAAATTGATGTTCCGCTAGCAGTTTTTTTTTTTTTTTTTTTAATGCATGTTTTGCTTATCTTATTCAAAAACAAAAACCATCACTGCTCCAATATTTGATACCTTATCATATAATTAACTCGTCAAAATTTGACATTCATATTCAGCTTTTGTAGTTACTTTTTTTTGATAGCTATAGTAACTGGACATTGTTATCCTTTTAATGTGTATTTTCGATTTTGCCCCTTGAAGATGTGTTAAAGTGCGATATTTGTATGTATATAATTTAACTGAAATTTATTTATTTATTTATTGTAAAAAACAGTAAATAAAAAAAATAATAGGATCTGTTTTTGATTTTGTTGTTTTTCTTTAATCTTTTTGTTTCCCCTTTTTGAGTTTTTTTTCCTTTTGTTTTTTTTTTTTTTTGTTCTGCTTTATGAGATTTAAAATTTAAAGTTCAGTTTTTTATTCATCTTTTCTTTGTATTTTTGTTATTTTATAATTTTTTTAATGATTTTTGTTTACACATTTCTGATTTTCAAATTTTTTTTATTCTCTTTTTTTTGATTTGTGCTTGGTTTTTTTGGCTTTTTCATTGTTGGGTTTTGTTTTTTAGATGTTATAGTTAATTTTTGTGTTTTGCATGTATATAATCTAATTGAAATTTATTTCTTTTTTTTTAAACATAAAATAAAAAAATAATAGAATATGCTTTTGGTTTTGTTGTTTTTCTTTAATTTTTTCCCTTTTCGAGTTTTTTTTTTTTCCTGTTTTAGTTTTTAATTATTGTGATCATTTTATTTCTCTATCTCTATCTCTGCATCACCGGAGAAAAGTTTTTTTATATTGTTATTATTATTATTATCATTATTATTATTAGTTTACATTTTTACGATTGAGGGAGAACCTGAAAAAAAATTAAAGACAAAAAAGATGGAGTAAAATATAGGTATGTTCTGCTTTCTTTTGTTTTGTTTTTTATTTTTATAAGTTTTTCTAGTTGTTTTTCCCCCCAGATTTATATGTTTTGTTTTTTGCTTCTTAATTTATATTAATTTATTTTTCTAGCTTATAGTGATAATAGTTTAGAATGGGAATGCAAAAAGAACCATTGAAGACCTTTTTTTATTTTTATTTTTTGAAAACTAATTGTAATTATATTATTTATCGTAACCAACTGTCATTATTAAATGTTATTTAATTTTCTTATTTATTTATCTATTTATTTTCCTTTCTTATGCAATGCACGGGTATTAAACTAGTTAGAAACTAAAACAAAGGTTCTTTCGCTAGCAAATATTAATGTCGATTTGAATTAAAAAGAAGGGCCTGACTATAATTCCACCCAATTCACATGAGCAGCCAAACAGTTGAAATGCACGAAATGAGAAATAATATCATTGAAATGGGATTCGAGAGTATTATTTGGAACAACTAGACCTTTTCTTAATTTATTGCGCTGGAGAAACAGAAGCTTTACCTGGGAAAAATATAGTTCAAAGCTTTTTCTGTAGAGAGATGAAGAGGGTACGTGGTGTTTTTTTTTTTTTTTTTTTCCCTAATTTTTTTAATTTTTTAGATATGTATTTACAGGCTTAAGCACAAACAATGGAGAGTTTGTATTTTTTTAAATTATTTTTAGCTAACAACACAAAATATGAAAATAACTGCATGTTATTGAGCACAATTTTTAGGAAGAGTCCGTGAACATATGTACTGGCCACTAATTACTATTATTTCTTAATTACAAGTGGACAAAATTCTAGTTCGACATTAAATTTTAGAACTAAATATTGAATTATTAATAAAATGGTGCGTCGGTGTCCTAAGTCAAAATTTGTTTTGCAGAAATTTATTTGTGGCATAAAGAGCTTGAATTTGCTTGTTTCATAGGCAACGAGGCAACTAAAATGAGAAAAGGACATTGGATTACGCTTAAAATCAAACCCATTATGTTTTGATGTTTTATCATTACGTACAAATCTTGTAATGATCTTTTATTTCCCTTTATATATTTTTTTTCAATCTAGTTTTATCTATTTATCCCTCACCTTTCCCGATCAATTTACATCTTCGCCCAACCCCTCTTTATTTTAACTGACAATTTGTTGCTACGTAAGTTGATAAAAAGGTCAAAGAAATTGATAAAGTCATAGTTGTTAACAGAACACTTATCAATAGGATTAAATGGGAATTAGTAAGTTTAAAGAACTTGATGACACTCATAGAGGTGGATGGGTTGGCAAAGGGATGAATGCCTTTGCTAGGCTTCTCCTTTTGTCTATCTGGGTTTGATTCTCATTGTCTCCCCTTAGGTCTTACTCCAACTTTGACTGTTAAAACATGATTTGATGATGGCAGGGTAGGCCTTGGGTGGCTGACTAAGAGAAATTAATATAAAGAAATTGCATCTGTCATGCCTAGGGAAAATGGTTCCTACATGTAGGACTGAAACCCTAAAAATGATGAGATCACCCCCATATCCTTTTTATTCACAAAAAAATAAAAACTAAAAATAAAAAAATAATTAAGAACTTGACATTTTTCAATTAAAAGAAAAAGTAATACTCACATGCATCATGATCAATTTCCAAATCATGAAAGTAAAATACTCAGAATATGTATCTTGAGTTTCTAAATTCGGGACAACATTTATAATTAAAAACAC
The DNA here is from genome assembly GCA_025413485.1 of Ficus microcarpa. Classification (NCBI taxonomy): domain Eukaryota; kingdom Viridiplantae; phylum Streptophyta; class Magnoliopsida; order Rosales; family Moraceae; genus Ficus; species Ficus microcarpa. The sequence goes on along the minus strand of CM046384.1, from coordinate 10,422,881 downwards.
CAATTTTAATTTTAATTTTTTTTTATATATATCACCTTATATGACTTTTAGTTGTTTAAAAGATTGTCATACATATCAATAGTCAGCCTATGAAAACTAAAACAAAGGCCCTTTCGTTCGCAAAATAATGTCGATTTGAGTTAAAAAGAAGGGCCTGACTATAATTCCACCCAATTCACATAAGCAGCCAACAATTGTAATACATGAAATGAGAAACAATATCATTAAAATGAGATTCAAAAGTATTATTTTGATTAAGTGAACAAACTAGACCTTTTCTTTTATTGTGCTGGAGAAACTTACCTGAGAAAAAAATAGTTCAAAGCTTTATCTGTAGAGAGATGAAAAGGGTCGTTTATTTATTTATTTAGATATATGTTGCGGATTTTCTATCACAAGTATACATTATCGTTCACAAGTAATAAAATGATAGGAATGAGTATCGTCCCACGAGGATTGATCGATTACTAATTATCGAAATTGGTTTAACCCTAGTTTTATTTGGATTAATTGAAAGAAGATATGTTTGGAAAGAAAATAAATTAAACTAAAATTAAAAGAAAGCAACACTAAATTGAACAAATGAAAATTCAATGAATAAAAACTAGGGTTTCCGATTTCACCATAACTGTTCCACCTTGATCATTCAATCTCAAAAGCACCACTTTATTTTCCTACTTGATAGTCGAGAATCCCTAACCTATTCATCAGCCCCTCCCAAGGTCTAACACAAATATCCCTAGAAGCTAATCAACTATATTCTTATGTGAATTAAAACCAATAAGAACTCATTAAAATTTGTGGTTCCCATATAACAACTACACAAGCCATGAAGGTATATTCCTATCTTGCATGCAACCTATGGCATTCAACACAATGAACTAGATACATAAATCTCTTTCCAGTTTCTTTATTATTCACCAATCAACTAAATAGTGGTAAATTATTTAGAAGCATTAAGAACAGTGATGATCACTCAACCATGGAAATAAACAAATAATTAAATTGAACGAAAAATCAAGACTTCATAGTTAGGCTACATCATATCCCTAGAAAAGGAAATTAATTCATGCTAAAACAAAAAAAAAAAAAAAAACCCCCCCATATTAGACATCAAGAGAAAAGAAGAACAATTATTTGGAATTGAATTGAAGCTTCTCTTCGTTTTCGGATTTTCTCGTTCTTAGGGTTAGTTGGAGCTCAAGTTTAAACTTAAGGTTTAAACTCAAATTTTTGTCTTTTTTTGAAAATTTTTTTTGTCTTTTTCTGAAAAATTTTTTTTTTTTTTCTAAAAAGTCAACAAAAGTAACTATTCAAATTTAAAAATTTCAACTCAAACTCATTCGCCAAACGGGCCCTAAGTCTCCGTACTAAATTCTCTCTCTCGACGTCCCCAAGATCTGTCAAAGGTCCCTAAACAAACCCTAAGTTATCCTATTTATAGGTCTTGAGCCAAAAGATTGCATTTTTTCAAATAAAGATTGCACTTCCAAATTTGAATTTCTACTTGGGGCCACGACCTGAATTTCTGGTGCCGCAGCTTGGCTTCTTGTAAAACTAGCGCCGTGGCTTGGATTTCTAGGGCCGCAGCCTGGAGACGTGGGTCTCTAAACTTGTTACACGATGAAACGGTACTACGGCCTGGTTTTCTGGAGCCGCGGCCCAGAGGCATGGGTCTATTGGCCTTTGCTAGTTTTTGAGGCTGCAACGTCCAAACTTTTGAGCCAAGGCTTTCGTTCTCTGCCTTCTCCACTCTTTAACCTCTTTTTCGGCCGTTTTCCTCCTACTTCACTTGAATCTATTATAAACTCCAAGGTTACCTATGCTGCAAATTAACATAAAAAAACGACTAGAAAATGATTAAACAGGCTCTACAAACCAACAAAGTATTAAGTTAAAAGGTACTCAATTCGCGGGTATAAAATCCGGTCATCAATATATATTTACAGGCTTAAGCACAAACAAAGGAGAATTGGTACTAGTTTTTTAATTTTAGCTAACAACACAAAATGTGAAGATAACTGCATGTTATTGGGCATATTTTTAGGATGAGTTGTGAACATAGGTACTGGCCACTAATTACTAATTATTTCCTGATTACAAGTGGACAAAATTCTAGTTCGACATTAAAATTTATAACTAAATATTGAATTATTAATAAAATGGTGAGGCGGTGTCCTAAGTCAAAACTTGTTTTGCATAAATTTATTTGTGATATGGGAGCTTGCTTGTTTCAATGGCAACAAGGCAACTAAAAATGAGAAACGACATTGGATTTTGAAAACGATTACAGTTTTACTTCATTGGATCACTATAGTACTCTCGTACGCGGAAAATACGCTAAAAATAAAATCCAATATGTTCTGGTGTTTTACCAATACGTCTACTACAAATCTCTCTCTCTCTCTCTTTTTTTTTTTTTTTTTATAGAGAAAATTACCTAACTAACCACCTTATTTTCATTTATTAACTAACATGACATGAATTCTCCACTTTTAATCGATATGATATAAATTTTAACTAACTTTAGATTAATTTTGTGTAATATTGATGCAATGGTTTCTAAATTTATGTCATTCAAGTGCTTTCCCCATTTTGTTATTATGGTCTTTTATTTCCCTTTATATTATTTTTCAATCTAGTTTTACCTATTTATCCCTCACCTTTCCCGATAAATTTACATCTTTGCCCAACCCAATCTTTAACCTTTTTTAACCTTTGATAAAAAAGGTTAAAGATTAAAAATTAATTGATGTTCCGCTAGCATTACTTATAGGCTTAATTGCCTAATAAACATTCCAATCTATTAAAATGGAAAAGATCTTGTTAAGTGTTTAGAGATATTAGTTAAACTCTGATTTTTTTTTTTTTTTTAGGGGAAGAAAGTAAAGTTTTAGGGTTTTTTTTTTTTTTTTAAAGGAACTTCCATGTAAAAAATTTAAAAAAAAAAAAATTTGAAACGAACACGCAACTAAAAATACAAATAAACTCATCAATTTCAAAATATATTGCACTTCACATTACAATATCCATAAAAAAACAATTCTAAAAAATCAAACCTATGTCAAATATATTTATAATTTATTATTAAAGTCGAGGCTATCACACTTTCTAGTAATAAGGCATTAAGAGAACTCCACCTTCTTTATAATATATATATAGATAAGGTCTTCAATTTGACAATCATACATCCAACAACTTAACATTTTGACACGGGTAATAATAATATTATTTATGTGTAATATTTTCAGTTAATATTATCCTACTAAAAGTTTTTAAGAGTAATCAGTTACATGTAAAACTAGTCCATGAAAATCAATTTATAATTACATGATCTAAAAAATAATTAGATTTGCTGAAGTGGCATGACCCCCGGACTGATAACTAATTCTATGAATATATATAATATATATGTCTAATTCATCTATGTTATAATCTTGGTAAGCAAAAAAAAAAAAAAAAACAAAATCAAAAACAAAAAAGTTATATTCGTAACAAAAACAAGTTTAAGGCAACAAAAATAATGGGTTGGTCGTGGGTAGGAGCAAAAGCAGCTGCGAAGGCAGGCGAGTCCCTTTACCAAACTAAATCAATAATCACATTCTTTGCTTCATTCAGTACCACCATATTCAATGCCAATATCCAGTATCATCTAATACTTACTACTCTGACAGAAAGAGCATGAATGCGAGGATGCGCCACCCAAGTGCCAGAGCATGGCGCCGGCATCGTCGGCAACAGGCTGACGGAGATCCTCCCCCTCTTTGACACCCGTTGGACAAAATTCAGGGGATCAATTATTAGAAAATTTCATTCAGAGACTAAATTGCAAAACTCAACATGTTCAGGCGACATCCATAAAAAAAATCGACAAAATCAGGAGTCAATATTCCAGTATGCACACACCTATATGTGTGTCACGTGTACATATATATACATATTAGTTGAAATCATATGCTTCACATGTGTAAAGTACATACATACTAAAATTATTGAATATTTAATTTATAAATATATAAATATTAAAATTCTCGATGACATAACATTTTTTCGACACATGTATGTTAGACTATCACAAAAAAAAAAAAAAAAAAAGTAAGTACGTATTTAAAAATATATTTTTATAGGGACAAATTTGATTAATTAAGAAAGTAAATCTATTAAAAAAAGGTTAAAAATTTGAGGGGAAAAAATGAAAAAGAATAGAAGAAAGTAACTAATCAGGAAAAAGTTTTAAAAAAATCATAAAAAGACAAAATAAATTAACCAAAATTTTTAATAGTATTTCTAGCACACTTCACTATTTTAATATCGTTATAAATATACATGAGCCGTACGTATTTTCTGTTGAATTTATCTATGGGATTGCTTTGTTGATTATATGTCAACTAGTTAGCAAACGGACATCTTTAAAAATAATCTAATCGGCTTAATTATTTCGGTTGTCTTAAATCTATAATTATAACAGTTAATTTGGTTTGGCATATGTTGTATATGAAAAATGCCGTCAAACCTTGGAATATTTGTCTTCAGATATGTTGTGCTAATATATTCGTTAGCTTCATCTAAATCATCGATCTTCATCGATAATTCCCAAGCTACTAATTAGACGTTTTCTTTATCTGTTTAGGTTAATATTCAACAGCATTTTTGCCCCCACTGAAATTTAATATTTTCATGTCTACACCACTAAATTTTATTCTTTCAATTTTATTTCTAGTTTTTTGTCCTATGTACTTGGCTCTTTTTATTCATGAGCTATTTTAGTATTTTTTTTAATTTCTTATTGATAATCTTATATATATATATATGTATTTATGAAAGATTTTTTTATAGGGTATCATTATTAGCAGTGCATGTTTATAAATATTAGATTAGTTCAAAACAAGATCAAATAAAGAAGTATGTAAACAACTTTTACAAGTGATTTGACGGTTTGATATAAAATCTTACTAGCATGATATGTTTATATACTGAAACAAACTGAAAAAATTCCAATATGAATACGACAATTTTTGAAAAACGCTTAAAGAAATTAAAATTTTTTTTTTTTTCATGTTGTTCATTAAAAAAAGAAAAAAACAAACAAACAAACTAGTATACAATGTCACCGTGGAGAATTGGCTAAGCCGTTGTAACTATATATATGTGTGTGTGTGTGTGTATCTTTCATTAGCACATACTCTCAACGAAACAAGTTTAGGCAACAATAATGAGTTGGTGGTTGGCAAGATCAGTAGGAGCTGCGAAGGCAAGTCCCTTAACCAAACTTAATTTGTAATCATCTTCTTCTTTCATTTTTTTTTTTTTTTTTCCTGTTAATATCCCATACGCTAACATTGTTCGTTTCCTTCTCAGGCTTTATTTAATCAACAACAGAAAAAATAATCCAATATCGTCTAATACTAATTACTTTGACAGAAAAAGCATGAATACGAGGAAGAGCCAATTTCCAAGTACCAGAGCGTGGCACTTGTGGTTGGAGTCACCGGCATCGTCGGCAACAGCCTGGCGGAGATCCTCCCGCTCTCCGACACCCCTGGCGGGCCCTGGAAGGTCTACGGCATCGCCCGCCGACCGCAGCCCTCATGGAATGCCCATCACCCCATCACCTACATCCAATGTGACGTCTCCGAGCCACAGCAGACCAGAGACAAGCTCTCCAAGCTCACTGACGTCACCCACATCTTCTACGTGACGTGGTCCGGCCGTCTGACCGAAGCCGAGAATTGCGCCGTCAACGGCGCTATGCTGAGGAACGTTCTAGAAGCCGTCATCCCACACGCGCCGAACCTCCAGCATATATGCTTGCAAACCGGACGGAAGCATTATGTCGGCACGTTTGAGATGCAGGGTCGGATTCGGTCTCACGAGCCTCCGTATCACGAGGATCTTCCGAGGCTTGACGGGCCGAATTTCTACTATGTTCTAGAGGATATTCTGATGGAGGAGGTGAAGAAGAAGGAGGGCTTGACATGGTCCGTGCATAGGCCTGGTGCGATATTCGGGTTTTCACCTTATAGCTTGCTTAATGTCGTGGAGGGTTTGTGCGCTTACGCAGCGATTTGTAAGCATGAAGGGACGAAGCTGAGGTTTCCGCGGACTCTAGCGGGGTTGGAGACGTTCTGGGACGCCTCCGATGCCGACCTAGTCGCCGAGCAGCAGATATGGGCGGCAGTGGAGCCGCGGGCGAAGAACGAGGCGTATAATTGCAGCAATGGGGATGTGTTCAAGTGGAAGCAGATGTTGAAGGTGTTGGCCGAGCAGTTTGGGTTGGAGTACGAGGAGTACTATGATGAAGGTCAGAGGTTGACATTTGTGGAGATGATGAAGGACAAAGGTGACGTTTGGGATCAGATTGTGAAGGAGAATGGTCTTGTTCCAACCAAGTTGGAACATGTTGGGAATTGGTGGGGAATGGATTTTGTGTTGAATTATGGCTTAAGTACTATGGATAGCATGAACAAGAGCAAAGAGTATGGTTTCTTGGGGTTCCGGAATTCCAAGAAGTCCTTTGTTTCTTGGATTGATAAGTTCAAAGCTTACAAGATTGTTCCTTGACTCTTTTTTTTTTTGGTTAATTTCCTGTGTTGTTGTCCTGATGGTTTGAATAAAGATACTTATGAGTTATTAACTGGCTGCTATAATAATAAATGTACTGGTAATAAGCATTGAACGATATAGACAGTTGGAAAAATCTCCTATTGTTAATCCCAATCCTTGATGACATTTCAGTGTTTGTTCGGCATCATATTTTAAACTAAAATTTCAATCTTTTTTATAATATTTTCTTTTATAAAAATTTGAAATTATCATTTGAGCTATGAATTTAAACCTATAATTCAAACAAACCTCAATAACTATGAATAACTAAACCGCATGAAAGGCTGAAAAGTATCATGTACATGACAGAGACGAGATGAGACAAGAGTACTTCTAATTATTTCATCGGCGTTGGGACAGCCATTGTCTATGGCAAAAATACCACATAATGGTTTTGGCTACGAATTATAGCCAACCTTAATTAGCGACTAAATAATTGAGTTCAAATAGAGCAATAGGGTATCATGATATACATTCGCAACAAAATTTGACAAAGTAAGAAATATCAAGGGATTTTTTTCTTTTAGTTGCTCTGAATAATATCAAGGGATGTTGATGTAAAACGTGTTGGTCATGCTCGTTATTTACCATTTAAACAAAACACAAGTGGTGGTAGCGGAAAAACAATCCTCATCTGACTTACCAAAATTTTTCGTTGTGCAGTGCTTTTACAATTTGCTTGGAAAGATAAATGTTTGCGTTGTTGATCTTTCTACTGAAAAGTAAAAACAAATCGGTTCAGTTTTCTTTTTTTTTTTTTCCTTTTTTTTTTCTGTACATGAAAATATTTAAAGATTTTCATCTTATTGAAAAAAAAATTATGACAAAAAGGTTTTATTTTTTTAAAACAAATAATGATGATAGAAATTAATAGATGCACCCATGCATTTCGACTAAATCAGTACCCCTTGATATCATCATTCCAAATATTAAAATAACACCGATTCTAATGCGAATAGTTATAATCGATCGGTAGGATCTAGTGAAAGTAATAACATAATTAAAATAAATATTTGTTATTAAAAATACGGATTCTAATGTTAATTTAATAAAATCATGCAAATATACGCACACCTATATATGTCACACATAAATATATGGATATTCACGCATATGATGTACACATGAGCCGTACGATCTTTGTTTTTGAATTATCTAATTAGCAGACGGAGTCAAGGGCTAATTAAGAAATATACATCCTTTAAACATAGTGTAATCCGCTTAATTAATTCTGTCGTCTTAAATAAACAATTATATCAGTTACTTTAGTTCGAACGGTATATATTGTGTATGAAAAATGCCATTTATTTAATGTTGAAATATGGTTGTCTTGACATTGTTGTGCTGATATTTTGTTAGCTTCATGAAAAAGATTGATATCTTCATCCATAATTCCCAAGCTACTAATCAGAATTTCCAAACTAATTTGTATTTTGTTTCAGATTTATATACTTCTTAAATTAGTTGCAGGCTGTTGAGCCAAACAAAATAAATGAATAAATTAGTATGTTTAGGCTTGTCTTGTACTGAGCATTTATGTATAGACACTTTCTTCATTTGAATCCAATCATGGGATAAATGAAAGTTCATTAATCATGAGACAGTTCGAGTCTAAGAGTGCTCATTGTCCTTGTATATTTAATATTTGATCATAATGAGAAGTTAACAGTAGATTAATAGGATTTTATTTTTGACCCATATTAGATTTTTATCAAGTCTTATTAGCTTTGAATACATTTTAATTCGAATTATTTTTACATGTGCTTCCTCAATTTCAGTATCATTCTCACTTTGTCACCTGAATTTTAAAAACTCTCATATCATTCCCCTAAATTTTGACTAAAAAATAGAGAGGTAAATGCAGTCACATGGTTTTTTTTTTTTTTTTTTTTTCCATTTGTTTATGACAGAAATTTTAATAAAAAAATGTTAAGTTAGAGTAATTCCCGTTTTCTCCTTTTTATTCTTAATGGAAAATTCTAACAGGGGATTAAGTGTGATTAATTCAAAATTCAAATGATCAACAGAGTTTTAAATTTCAGAGACGAATTTCAGAGACAAAGTGAAACAACTCTAAAATTTGCAGCGTGATATTACCTTGTGGAAAAAAAAAATTATACATTTGGAAAATTGTAGAGAATTTAGTTTATTTTATTTTATTTGAATCTGAGAGTGTGTGGATTTAAACTCTACACCTTTAGGTAGAGTCAAATGTAATATTATCGTTAGATTATACCTGTAATCACTTATTAAGAATTTATTTTACTAGAAACTTGTGCAAATAAGCCCTGTTTATTAAAGTTAGCATTGTTGTACGGTTACTTTAGAGTACATATGCTATACCATTAATACATAAACCTTAGCTGCGGTCCCAAAAAATTTACATTTGATTTTTAATATGCAATCTTGGTTTTTAGATTATTAAATAAAAAAAAATAAGGTTTGGACATACATGAAAAAGAAACTAGTTACCCAATACTTAAAAAATTTGGAAAAGAAAAAAGAAGGAGGAAGAAAATGACGTTGATAATTGACAGGCCCTTCTGTGCGGATTTGATGTAGAATAACTAATAATGCACAAGTTAAAACTCTAAATTTGTTATCATTTTTGTGCATAGCTAATGTCGTTATTCACTAATTATATCGAACGGTTGGATCTAAAAAATAAAGCAGCCAGCAACATGAATATATTTTTTATGATATTCATTAATAAATTGATGATATTTTTTATTTTTTATTTTCAAGAAATTAGGGGGTGTTTGGTGTGTTAGTTTGAGTTGAAATATTTTAGTTGTAATAGTAAATTTTTTTGAATTTTCAGAAAAGACAAAAAACTTTTTGGGAAAAAGACAAAAACTTTTTAGGAAAAAGACAAAAAAAAGTTTGAAATGAGATGAAAATGGATGGTTTGCCATCCACCCCCTTAACTTTACAATAAAGACACATACTTGTTTGATTGTCTTTAATATTACAGTAAGAGAAATTCACAGATGCTGAATTACATCTGAAAAGACTAGCTACTTCATACTGCAGGGGTTGAATCTACAATAAAAGAAAAATAGGGTCAATGACCGAAATAGGACGATGGGCAAGTCGTTGGTCGGTCATTAGTGAGTTGTAGGAAATAAAATAAAAAGCAGAAAAAGTAAATAGAGACAGAGATAACCAATTTTATAGAGGTTCATCCGTAATCTCTAGACTACATTCTCTGAATTCCTTCTAGGAGCTTCCACTATATGCAAAAGAGCGTTACAACGGTGTTTTTCAATAAGAAAGGGGTAGAAAGGGGAAGAAAGAGATAAGAGATGATCTGATATAGAGAGATTCGGGGAATAATGTGTGAATATTGCTGAGTACAATGTGTTGAGCGTCTGGAATGGCCAAAAAGAAAAGATCTATAGGCCTGCGGAGTAAGCATTGATTTACAGGGACTGACTTCATACTTTGAGTTGCCTGATTTTGATAGAATATTCCTTGAATGTTGATGGGAAGTTGCCCTTTTCTAGATTGCTTGACTTTCTAATTTAGGAAGGATTAGAAGATATCGAAAATTGTCTTTTCTGTGGGATCTAACCTTGCTAGTTCCCATTCCTGATATGCTAGATTTGGTTTCCTTATCTTGCCCATGAAGTCAACTTTCCTTATTTGAATTTGCTTACCAGTCACCTGCCAGTCGTTCTTCTGTCATCCAGAAGTCGTTCCCGGGTCTTTTGACCTGTCTGTCGTCGAGTTGTCTTGTGCTCCCTGATTATAAGGTACGAAATCTAACCTCAACACTGACTCTCTGAAATAATATTAACTTTATCCTTAGCATATGTGGTCGGTTAGTTATATAATTAAGAAAAAAAGTTTTGATCACGGATATAATCTAACAATTATGTGTCATTTCATTAAAAATATGTGGAGTTCAAATATCTATATTTTTAAGTTTTAAAAAAAAAAAGCAAAGAATTTTTTAGGTTATTATGGGTCCTAATCAAAGCTAAAATATGAACACATATTTAAATTGTATGGCTAGATTTCACTGTAAATGTAGAGAAGAGATTCAATGCTGATTGATATCCTACATGTCGCTAATTTGCACCTTAAGGAATAAGCGAGTTTAAATTTATTATCTCATTTTTCATGCCTCATTAGGTGATATCCCTCTAATACTAAATTATCGTGTCATTTAAATTTAAAAATCCGATCACATAACAAACACAAAATACTTGAAAATGCCTCTAACAATTAAATACAAATTAAAATGAAACAAAGTAAATTCGGGAATAAACATGTGCAATTAATGCAAAACCAATTGATGAACTTCGTTAATTCCAAAACATATGTTCGCATGTTTTGGTAATTGTAACACGTAAAATACTCCAAATTTTTATGTTAGTCGTTTATTAGTTTTTGGAATGCTCAGATAACCCGAAGAGAAGCTGGATGCCCTTACACGTGATATATGGAATCCCTCACGAAATAGGTTGTCTACAAACCTAGATTCCTCATGAAGTAGATTGCTCATATATCCCGGTCAATGCAGTGATGACAATTCGAATCTAAACATTCAGCCAGGAGAATGAGCGCCCTACTAACCCACCTAAGGGATGTTGGCTAGTTCGTTTATTAGTTGTTACTTCATTTATAGAGCTTAATGAATGAGGCTAATTAGTGTAAACACATTAAGATAGGTGACATAATCATTTCTCTTAAAAGTTGTAAATGAAAAAAGATGTGCAATTAAATCTTTCAAATACTAGTCAAACAGGTGGTAATTAGTACAAAAGCATTGATTAATTACAACTTGTTGAAGTTCTAATTATGAAGATTATCTTCAATTCGTAGGCACACTCAATGGATGGACTCAGATACTTCTCCAGGATCCAAATCACGTAGGTCGCCTCCCAAATTATTAAAGAGAAATGAAAACACTTTTAAATTTTGAACTTAAAAAATTCCTACCTAAATCCTCACCCTTCCCTCGCTGAATTAACCACAACAAGATTCCATCAAATATTTAGAGGCTGTTTGGGGTATAATCTAGAGATAACCGAATTTCATGTGGATTTCAAATTTTCGAACTCTATATTAAATTTTCTCTCTCTTTCTTTTTCAAAAAATTTAAACTTTAAAAGTTAGTTTTTTTTTTTAATTTCAAATCAAAATGAGATGATTTTTATCTTAAAATACTCGTAACGACGAGACGAATAAGCTAAGATCTAATTTTGTATCTTTTTTCCGAACATATTTCAAATTTTTGTACTATTTTCTATATTGCAGAATTTTTTACCTCCCCCCCTAAACATATATTTTTAACTTAATTTCTAAAGTACCATCTCTAGATGTTATCCCAAACGGGTCCGTAGTTATTCAAACTTGTAATATAATAACACCTTTTTGATATGACATATAATTGTTTAAAAGATTATCATCTCATTTAATAATTAAAAAAATAATAATGTAAACTGACAATTTGTTGCCACATAAATTGATATAGAAAGGTTAAATATTAAAATTAATGTCCGCTAGCATTACTTTAAAAAATGCATATTTTCCTCAAAATTATATTCAAAAATAAATAACACTAATTGTTTAACATATTATATACCTCATCAGATAACTTGTCAAAATTTGACATTCATATGAATGTTGAGCTCATAAAAAGGCTCCGTTTGGATCACATATTTATTTTCCAAAAGAAATTTTTTCTTCATTTTAAATGAGAAAAGTCTTCGCATTTTAAAAATAAAATGGTGCTTGGATGTGTAAAAATTTCTTCTTAAAAACAAAAAGTTAATTGTTTGGAATGGGAAGAAATGATGTTGGGCATAATGCACTGTAAAAAGATTTCAAAAATATTCTTTTTCTTTTTACAAAAGGGTATTACATAAAATAAGTTTGAAAATGAAATAGTTTTTCTTTTTCAAAATGAGAGAATGATGGAAACAAAATTTTTAAAAAAAAACACTATTTATTAAAATTTTCCAATTTCAAAATTGGATAGCCCTAGGGGTGCACAAAATTAACCGCAAACCGCATGAACCACCTATACTATACAGCCTAATTCACCAGTGACAAGTTTACGTCAAAACCGCACTTTAAATGGACAGCGCAGTTTTAATCCGCCATGATAAGTGAACAATTGTGGTCTGACAAATGAAACCGTGGTTTCAAACCGCCCCGCCCACTTAGTATTTTCAGTTATTATTTTATTTTTGTGATGGATTTTGGAGTTTAATTTTCAATATATGTAATGTAATAAACCGTAAAACTTATTAACTAGTTTAACATGCAAACTCAATAAGCGAATTTATTTAGTTACCTTTTTTGTTTGCGTTGTTGAACTATTATTTACATGTTAATAGCTTGCTTTTTTTTTTTTTTTAATTTCTAAAAAAGAGTTGGTATATTATCTTGAATACTTTATCCTTTTAGGATAATTCTTTTTTTTTTTTTTTTGGTTTTGTTATTCTTTAGTGACATGTATTTTGAATCTTGAGATATGATCGTAGAAGTAGTTGTTAGCTCTTAGAACTTGAACTTAATTTCGTAGTTTAATGAAAATAAACCAAAAAAGAAAATCTTGCTTTATAATTAATAAAGAAGTTCTAGTTTTTTTTTTTCCCCTTATTTTCTATTTTGACTCTCTCATTTGATAATGGGTGAAAGATAGTTAGAAATAATATTAATTTAGGCAATATGTAAAATACTTTGATAATTAGTCATAATATATTGAAAATATTAGTATAAAACTCATGTTGCTTGACAAACTACTCAAACCATCTGCTTAAAAAACCATCCAAAACCGCCTAAATTTTGAACAGTTATGGTTTATAATTTTCACAAACCGCCATAAAACAAATTCATCTAAGCCGTCCAATAACCGCCCAAATCATCTGCTGTGCACTCAGAGCCCTTCCAAACAAGGGGTTAGAAACTGAAGCAAAGGCCTTTTCGTTACTAAATAGTGTCATTTTTTTAGTTGGGTTTTTTCAACAGGGTTGGTATGGCACCCACTTCGCGTGCCGCAAGTGATCGGGCAGGTAGGCTAATGATGGGTTGTTGTATGGCTAATGATAGGTTGCCGAATGAGGGAGGGGTGTCCCGAGGCGTAAGAGCGCGGCATGCAGTGGTGTTTGGGGGCGATGGGGCTCTCTCGGTGTGGGGGTTGCAGGGCAGATGGTTGTTGCACTAAAATAGTTGTGACTAATTAAATTGAGTTTAGATCAATTGTTATGACGTTTCGGGTATCATACATATTTCACAACAAAATTTAACAGTGTTAATATCAAAGGATGTTGATGTAAAACGTTTTTATGAAGCACATAATTTACTGTTTAGATAAACCACAAGAGGTGTCAGTACGAAAGCAATCCCTGTCTGATTTATCAAATTCTTTCGTTGTGTAACACTTTCTAGATTAATTATCAAATGCCTTTATGTACTTTTGATTTTTTGACATTAATCTAAAAACAATCATCGCCAGCAATATTGCAAACGGGACCTTTGCCTCATTGGACTGCAGGCAACGTGCTGTGAAACTATTGAAACTACATAGCTTTTACATATTGTGCATGGTTTCTAGATGCTATTGGGTCGTTGATGTTTCTTCTCAAATACAACAAATATTATGAAGACTTTTTTGTATTGAAAAAAGAGCTTTTTTCTTTTCTTTTTTTTTTTGGGGGGGGGGGGGGGGGGGGCTCTTTCTCGTATGATATATATATATATATATATATATATCTTTTTCATTCCTACCGAACAGGTTTGATCTTCTCCAGTATTATGGGGGCTTGAGTGTGGGCAATATTTCGCACTGAATCATCGAATGGGAAGTGGTCAATAAAGATTATCATGACCTGCATTTTTCAATTAAGAATAAATAGAAATTATACTCGCGTGCATCGTGTGTTTCTATACTAGGGCCCGACTACAATTCCACAACATCTACATTTACCCAATTCACATGAGCATCCAAAAGGTTGAAATGTATGAAATGGCAAATAAATATCATTAAAATGAGATCCAAAAGTGGAGGGCACGGGAGGTTATGTATATTTTATTGCCAGTACCCAAAAAATAAAAAAACTACTATTATTATTAAAAACTAGGATATTATTTGGATTAAGAAATCAAAATGAAAAGTCAGCAGATATGACAAAGTGAACATTTAGGGTCCGTTTGGCGTTCAGGCCTAGACCTAAATCTTTCGTCTCGGTTTTTTTTTTTTTTTTTCCTTCCTGAAAAGTCAACAAAAATTATAATCAGTTTTTGAAAAGTAAACAAATTTCAAATTTCAAATTCTATTTCAAACCGGTATTCTAAATACAAGCTAAGTAACTTAGGGCCCATTTGGGGGAGATTTTGGATATGTGTTTTGGTGGGAAAAAAAAAAAAAAAAAACTGTTCAAAACAGGTTTGATCTTCTCCAGTATTATGGGGGCTTGAGTGCGGGCAATATTTGGCACTGAATCATCGAACGGGAAGTGGTCAATAAAGATTATCACGACATGCATTTTTCAATTAAGAATAAATAGAAATTATTCTCACATGTTCTAAACTAGGGCCCGACTACAATTCCACAACATCTACATTTCTACCCAATGCACATGAGCATCCAAAAGGTTGAAATGCATGAAATGGCAAATAAATATCATTAAAATGAGATCCAAAAGTGGAGGGCATGGAAGGGTATGTATATTTTATTGCCAGTACCCCAAAAAAAAAAAAAAAACTATTATTATTAAAAACTAGGATATTATTTAGATTAAGCAATCAAAGTGAAAAGTCAGTGGATATGACAAAGTGAACATTTAGAGTCCGTTTGATTTTCAGGTCTAGACCTAAATCTTTCATCTCAATTTTTTTTTTTTTCTGAAAAGTCAATAAAAATTATAATCAATTTTTGAAAAGTCAACAAATTTTAACTTAAAAATTCTATTTCAAACCGGTGTTCCAAACATAAGCTAAGTGACTTAGGATCCGTCTGGGAGAGGTTTTGGATATGCGTTTTGGGAAAAAAAAAAAAAAAAAACTGTTCGAAATAGGTTTGATCTTCTCCAGTATTATGGGGGCTTGAGTGTGGGCAATATTTGGCACTGAATCATCGAATGGGAAGTGGTCAATAAAGATTATTATGACCTGCATTTTTCAATTAAGAATAAATAGAAATTATACTCGCGTGCATCGTGTGTTTCTATACTAGGGCCCGACTACAATTCCACAACATCTACATTTACCCAATTCACATGAGCATCCAAAAGGTTGAAATGTATGAAATGGCAAATAAATATCATTAAAATGAGATCCAAAAGTGGAGGGCACGGAAGGTTATGTATATTTTATTGCCAGTACCCCAAAAAAAAAAAAACTACTATTATTAAAAACTAGAATATTATTTGGATTAAGAAATCAAAGTGAAAAGTCAGTGGATATGTCAAAGTGAACCTAAATCTTTCAGGTCTCGGTTTTTTTTTTTTCCCCTGAAAAGTTAATAAAAATTATAATCAATTTTTGAAAGGTCAATAAATTTCAACTTAAAAATTAAATTTCAAACCGGTGTTCCAAACGCAAACAAAGTGACTTAGGGTCCATTTGAGAGAGGTTTTGGACATGTGTTTTAGGGGAAAAAAAAAAACAGTTCGGACCAAAAAAAAAAATGTGACATCTTAAAATATGTTAAAAAAAATTAAAATGAATCTTATTTCGTTCCTTTCAAATTATATACAATAAAAAAAATCTCATTTGGACATGAAATTAAAAAAAAAATTATAGACTTTTAAAGTAATTTTAATGTAGACATTTGAATTTGTGAATAGTGAAAAGTAATATTGAATTCAGGAAAAAGACAAAAAAAAAATTCTGGATACCAGATGTAGATGTACCCCCAAATCGGCCCCTTAGCATTTTTTTTTTTGCCGGAGAAAAATAGATTCACCTAAAAAAAAAAAAAAGAATGATTCAAAGCTTTATCTATCTAGAGATGAAGGGGTGGTTTTTGTTTTGTTTTTTTGTTTTTTTGTTTTTTGTTTTGTTTTAATTTCTCCTTTAAAGTTATTTACATGCTGATGCACAAACAATGGAGAATTATTTTTTATCGACAAAACTTTTATCGACAACTTTTAACGGTGACAATTGTATCATCATTAAAAGTTCATAATTTACGACAAAAAGTGTATATTTAGTTGCAAAGTTGGTCATCATTAAAAATCACTAATTCTGAACATATTCAACAACGACATATGATTGTCACTAATTGATATAAGTTGTCATTAAAAGTTTACCCGTCAATACGAGGGTGCCAAACCTCGTTGGCGCCAAAAATGTCAAATTTTTAGCGACAATATGAAGAAAAGTGTTACCAATAAAAGCTTTTTAACGACAACTCTCGTTGATGTTTATATTGCATCCTGTCGTTAATAGCGCAGTTTCAACGACAACCTGTTGTTGAATGTCACTTTCAACGACGAAGTTTTAATCGTCACTAAAATTGTTGTCGTTGATTTTCACTTTTCTTGTAGCGGAGAGAGAGAGAGAGAGAGAGATGAACTGAACAAGAAGGTGAGAAGAAGAGGAGAAAGATATTAGGAGAGACAGTTGAACTTAATAGAATTAAGGTGCAATAAAGCTTTTTTTTTTTTTTTTTTTTGGGGTTGCAAGAGATGGAAATAAATCATGTCCCTGCAGATGTGGGTGTTGTTGGGTCGGAAAACAGACACCAGACTTTTAGAAGAAGTCCTGAACTTCATTTTTTGTGGTTTAGACACTGATATGAAAATTTGGTGTTACGGAGAAAAAAAAAAAAAAAAAATGGGTATGAGCAATTTGATTTAGATTTTATTTGAGATTTTAATTTATTTCAAATTAAACTGTATTTTTATATTATTTTTTATCTTTCTTAAAAAATTATTAAAATTTATATTTAACTTTTAAAAATCAATTAATTTTAATTTTAAAAAATTTCTTCTTTAATCAATGAATTAAATATATACTTATAGTTCCTTTGGTATTTAGATTGAGTCTGAGATAAAATTTTTAAATTTAAATTGATTGATTTTTTAAAAATTAATTATGAATTTTATTAAGTTTTTAAAAAGAGATATAAAAAATAATATTTAATTAAAGTCAAATTTGGACGTAAAATGTGAGCTGAGGAAAAAATAAAAAAGGGTTAATCATAATAAAAAAAGATGAACCAATCTTCAGCAAAGATAGAGTGGAAGGGTTCTAGAAGGAAAACGATTGAGGGATTAGAGCCTTCGAGGGCATAAGTGGACCCCACATTTAATAAAACTTGTCAGGAAAACTAACATTTTTTTATACTGAAAAAAGGACCCATAGATACAACTCAACTGCCCTCTTCTCAGCTGTACAGCCTACTGCTAAACAATGTCACATTTGTCAAAGTTCCTACCTTGACTCTAGTCCTTCATTCTTCACCGTCCATCTCAATCGAACGGCCCCAATTCACCAATCGGATGCGCACGCTAAACGCACTCCAGGCCTTTCATATAGATATATATATATATATATATGCACATATATATATTTATATTTTACTTTTTGAAAGAAAGAATGACATTTTAATTATGTATTTTTTATTTATCATCGTCATATTATTATTACATGATGACCATATAGTGTATATGTATGTAACTTGTGCTAGCAGTTTATATAAGGTGGAGATTTAAATTTTCTGTTTAATTTTTAATATTTCAAATGATATTTAATTAATAATATTATGTGACGTCATTTTAAAATATTTAAAATGTATTACAATTAATTTTTTATACTTTAAAATGTAATTTCATTTAATAATACATCAAAATCAAAATCTATTTAATTGGATACCATTTGAGATAGCAAGGGACATATGTCATTCGACGAGGAAAGACTTTAGAGGGCTGACTGAAATGTTGTAAGTTCAAAGGAAATTGTAACCAGTGAAAGCAGAAATGGAAATGAGTTGGTGGCTGGCAAGATCAGTAGGAGCTGCGAAGGCAAGTCCATCAACCAAACTTAATTTATAATCATCTTCTTCCCCTCCTTATTATTATTATTATTATTTATTTTATTTTTTTTGTCAACGTCAATATGAAGGATATGCTAAGGCCGTTCGTCCTCTTCGAAGCTTCGTTTTAAGGACAGAAAAGTTATCTAATATGTTCAAATACTATAATTACTTTGACAGAAAAAGCATGAATATGACGACGCACCACACAAGCACCAGAGCGTGGCACTTGTGGTCGGAGTCACCGGCATCGTCGGCAACAGCCTGGCAGAGATCCTCCCTCTCTCCGACACCCCCGGCGGGCCCTGGAAGGTCTACGGCATCGCCCGCCGACCGCAGCCATCATGGAATGCCGATCACCCCATCACCTATGTTCAATGTGACGTCTCCGATCCACAGCAGACCAGAGACAGGCTCTCCAAGCTCACTGACGTCACCCACATCTTCTACGTGACGTGGTCAAGCCGTCCCACTGAAGCCGAGAATTGTGCCGTCAACGGCGCCATGCTGAGGAACGTTCTAGAAGCCGTCATCCCTCATGCGCCGAACCTCCAGCATATATGCTTGCAAACTGGACGGAAGCATTATGTCGGCCCGTTTGATATGCATGGGAGGATTCAGGCTCATGAGCAGCCGTATCATGAGGATCTTCCGAGGCTTGACACGCCGAATTTCTACTATGTTCTAGAGGATGTCTTGATGGAGGAGTCGAAGAAGAAGGAGGGCTTGACATGGTCCGTCCATAGACCTAGTGCGATATTCGGGTTTTCGCCTTATAGCTTGCTTAATATCGTGGGGTGTTTGTGCTTTTATGCAGCGATTTGTAAGCATGAAGGAAGGAAGCTGAGGTTTCCGAGGACTCTAGCGGGCTTGGAGACGTTCTTGGGCGTCTCCGATGCCAACCTGGTGGCCGAGCAGCAGATATGGGCGGCGGTGGAGCCGCGAGCGAAGAACGAGGCGTATAATTGCAGCAATGGGGATGTGTTTAAGTGGAAGCAGATGTTGAAGGTGTTGGCTGGGCAGTTTGGGTTGGAGTACGAGGAGTACGTTGATGAAGGTGAGAGGTTGACATTTGTGGAGATGATGAAGGATAAAGATGAAGTGTGGGAACAAATTGTGAAGGAGAATGGTCTTGTTCCTACAAAGTTGGAAGAAGTTGGGCCTTGGTGGCAATTGGATATTGTTCTTAATTATGGTTTATCATCTGTGGATAACATGAACAAGAGCAAAGAGTATGGTTTCTTGGGGTTCAGGAATTCGGAGAAGTCGTTTGTTTCTTGGATTGATAAGATGAAAGCTCACAAGATTGTTCCTTGATTTTGGTTTTGCATTATAAATAACGGCAGTCGTGAATCTCTTTTGTGTATTTGTTTCCGTTATGGTTTTTTTTTTTTTTTTTTAAATTAATAATTTCCTGTGTTGTTGTACTGATCTGAATATGTGATTTATGAGTATCAACTGGCTGCCAGAACAATTGTACTACTGCTAGTAAGCATTGAACAATATAATCAAGAGGAAATTGCAAGCAGATAAAAACTCCATTAATCCCGATCCATGTAAAAACTTGAACCAAAGTTTCAAGTCTTTTTATGTAATATTTTCCCTTCTAATTAAAATTAAAATTTATCATTTAAACTGTGAGTTAAAACCTCCCATCCAACCAGATTAATAAAAGACTAGGTTACATAAAAGGCTGAAATAAAGAAGTTATGTACATGACAAAACAAGAAAAGACTTTTTTTTGGCTACGAACTATACCCAACCTTGGTTATTGAATTGAGTTTAGACTTTCGTGCAATAGCTAAATATCATGTTTCGTGTATAATATATACTCACAACAAAATTTGACAAAATAATTAATATTAAGTAGTGTTGATGTAAAACGTTTTGGTCATGCATACGCGTTATTTATTATTCAGTCAAGAGGCCTGTCTGACTTATCAAATTTTTTTGTTGTGCATCCCTTCTAGATTTTGTCTGGAAAAAAAATAATAAATAAAGGTTTACCAAAGGCCAACGGGGTCTTGTTTGCCTCACTGGATTTTTTTTTTTTTTTTTGGTAAAACACAAAGATAAGAACACACAATTTTCACAAGACAGATCGATCATAGAGCCTTCAAGAGGAGGGTACTAGTGAAACCATGGGATTATTCAAGAGGAGAATACTAATAGAACCACAAGTAGACCTCATCAAATTATCACTTCAAGATAATTACTGACTAAAAGGATTGTGGACACTTATAAACCAATTAGTGGGTCTTATGATTCTACTAATATCTTCCTAAGATCCTTTGATCGATATGTCATATAAAAATTGTGTGTTCTTGTAAGTGATTTGCCTTGTTGGATTGAACTTTACATGTTCTGAAATTATTCGAGGCAACTTTGTCTGGTAGTCATCTTGAGCACCAGCAAAATTTGGCATTTGCAACTTAGCTAATTTTTACATATTACGCATGGTTTGTAGATGCTTGCGTTGTTGATCTGTCTACCAATAACAGCAAATCGTGTCTGTTATTTTATTTTATTCTGGTACATGAAAATAAATATTAATATAAAGATTTTATTTTATTTAAAAATGAGTCTTAGAATATATCTTTTTCAATCCTACCAAAGAGGTTCGATCTTCCGAAGTCAATGCGGGATGAGTGGGGGCAAGATTTGACACTGATTTATTATGATAAAGTCATAGATATTGACAGAACACTTACCAATAAGATTGAATGGGAAGTGGTCAATTCAAAGAACGTACGTGACAATTTTTAATTAAAAAGAAAAAAGTTACTCTCACTTGTATCATGATCAGTTTCTAAATTATGAAAGGAAAATACTCGAAATATGTATCTTGAGTTTCTAAATTCGGGAAAACATGTATAATTAGAAACACTAATTTTTTATTTCTTTATATCACATGATATGATATTAGTTGTTTAAAATATTGTCATATTATTTACTAATAAAACTAAGAATTCATTTGTCACTGAAAACTGACAATTTGTTGTCACAAATTGATAAAAATAAATAAAATTTAAAGATTAAAATTGATATCCCGCTAGCAGTATTTTAAAAAAAAAATGCATGATTTCGTTATCTTATTCAAAAGAAAAAACCATCAATACTTCAATATTTGATACCTTACCATATAATTAACTTGTCAAAATTAGACATTCCTACACACACACACACACACATATATATATATATATAAATGTTCAGCTTATGAAAATTAGAAACTAAAACAAAGGCCCTTTCGTTAGCAAATGATAATGTCGATTTGAATTTAAAAAAAGGGCCTGACAATAGTTCCACCCAATTCACATGAGCAGCCGAACAGTTGAACTGCAGGAAACGAGAAATAATATCATTAAAATGAGATTCAAAAGTATTATTTGGATTTATGTGAACAACTAGACTTTTTCTTACCTGGGAAAAAAATAGTTCAAAGCTTTATCTGAAGAGAGATGAAGAGGGTGCGTGGTGTCTTTTTTTTTTTTATTTTTATTTTATTTAGATATATATTTACAGGCTTAAGCACAAACAATTGAGAGCTAGTTTTTTTTTTTTTCAATTATTTTTAGCAAACAACACAAAATATGAAAATAACTGCATGTTTTGAGCATAATTTTTAGGAAGAGTATGTATTTTCGATTTGGGATTTTATCTATACACCCATTAAATTTCATCCTCTTTATTTTATTTCTATTTGTTTGTACTTGGCTCTTTTTAGTATTCATGACCTATTCTCGTATGTTTTTTTTTAATGTATTTTTTATTGATAGTTATATATATATATATACAAAAAAAAAATTTTAATAGAATATCTCTATTAATAGTGCATGTTTATAATTAACGTTAGATATCCTGAAAATCAAATCAAATTAATATATATATATATAACAACTTTTATAACAAGTATTAAAAATTTTTTTAATTAATAATTTCCTGTGTTGTTGTACTGATCTGAATATGTAATTTATGAGTATCAACTGGCTGCCAGAACTAATGTACAACTGCTAGTAAGCATTGAAAGCTTGAGCCAAAGTTTCAAGTCTTTTTATGTAATATTTTCCCTTCTAATTAAAATTAAAATTTATCATTTAAAATTGTGAATTAAATTCTCTCATCTAAACAGATTAAAAACCGGCTAGGTTACATAAAAGATAAAAAAGAAGTCATATACGTAACAGAGACTAGAAAAGACTTATTTTGTGGCAAAAATTCCACACAATGGTTTTTTGGCTACGAACCATGGTCAACCTTGGTTATTGAATTGAGTTTAGACTTTAGTGTCACAGCTAAATATCATGTTTCGTGTATAATATGTACTCACAACAAAATTGATAAAATAATTAATATTAATGGATGTTGATGTAAAACGTTTTGGACTGCATATACGTTGTTTACTGTTTAGACAAAACAGAAGAGACATATTTGATTAATTATCAATTCTTTTGTTGTGCAGCCTGGTTTTAGATTTTGTTTGGAAAAACAAAAGTTTACCAAACGCCAACGGGTCTTATTTGCCTCACTGGACTTCTTTTTTTTCTTTTTTCTTTTTTTTTTTAAGGTAAAACACAAAGACATGAAGATACAATTCTCACGAGACAGACCAATCACAGAGTATTTAGAAAGAGTACACTAATAAAATTATAAGTGGACCTTATTAAATTTTCGCTTTTAGATAATTATTAATTAAAAAGAAACTTGGGAACACTTACTTATGAACCACTTATTGAAATTCACTTATTTTTATTTTTTTTCTTTTTATCATATTAGTTATTTAAAATATTGTCATATTATTTGTTTATAAAACTAAGAATTCATTTGTCACTTAAAACTAACAATTTGTTGCCACAATTTGATATTAAAAAAAAAAAGTTAAAGATTAAAATTGATGTTCAGCTAGCAGTTTTTTTTTTTTTTTTAAACGCATATTCAAAAACAAAAACCATCAATACTTCAACATTTGATACCTTATCATATAATTAACTCGTCAAAATTTGACATTCATATTCAGCTTTTGAAAATTGTAATATACTAAAAGGATGTGAAGTTTTACTGTTTTTTCTACAGTATTGTGACTTTTTTGCCTTTCATTACAAATTATTTTTTTTCATTGCTACAGTGTTATGCCAGTTTTATCCTTTTTTTTTTTTGTTAATTGGCAATTTTGCTCTTGGACTTTAGTTACTTTTAGAGTTTGTTGTAGTATTGGGACAACTTTATCCTTCTTTTGTAGTTGCTTTTCCTGATAGCTATAGTAACTGGATATTGTTACCCTTTTAATGTGCATTTTCGATTTTGCCCCCTTAAAGATGTGTTAAAGT
The DNA here is from genome assembly GCA_025413485.1 of Ficus microcarpa. Taxonomy (NCBI): domain Eukaryota; kingdom Viridiplantae; phylum Streptophyta; class Magnoliopsida; order Rosales; family Moraceae; genus Ficus; species Ficus microcarpa. The sequence continues at coordinate 10,398,956 of CM046384.1, read as the reverse complement.
GCAATGTTTGTATGTATATATAATCTAATTGAAATTTATTATTATTATTTTTTTTTGTAAAAAACAGTAAATATAAAAATAATAGAGCCTGTCTTTGATTTTGTTGTTTTCTTTAATCTTTTTTTTTTTTTTCCCTTTTTGAGTTTTTTTCCTTTTGTTTTGTTTTTTTTTTTTTTTTTTTTTCTGTTTTTTTTTTTTTTTTTTTTTCTACTTTTTGAGATTTAAACTTTAAAGTTCAGTTTTTTATTCATCTTTTCTTCGTATTTTTGTTATTTTATGATTTTTTTAATGATTTTTGTTTCCACATTTCCAATTTTCAAATTTTTTTATTCTCCTTTTTTGATTTGTGCTTGGTTTTTTTGGCTTTTTTATTTATTGGGTTTTGTTTTTTTAGATGTTATAGTTAATTTTTGTGTTTTGCATGTATATAATCTAACTGAAATTTATTTTTTTTTTTGTAAAAATAGAAAATAAAAAAAATAATAGAATCTGTTTTTGATTTTGTTGTTTTTCTTTAATTTTTTTGCCCCTTTGAGTTTTTTTCCTTTTTTTTTTCTTGTTTTTGTTTTTAATTATCATGATCATTTTATTTCTCTATCTCTATCTCTGCATCACCGGAGAAAATTTTTTTTAATTGTTATTATTATTATTATTTGTTTACATTTTTAAGATTAAGGGAGATCCTGGAAAAAAAAAATTAAAGACAAAAAAGATGGAGCAAAATATAAGTATGTTCTACTTTCTTTTGTTTTGTTTTTGATTTTTATAAGTTATTTATAGTTGTTTTTTCCCCAGATTTATATATTTTGTTTTTTACTTTTTGATTTATGTTAATTTGTTTTTTTAGCTTATAATGATGGTGGTTTAGAATGGGAATGCAAAGAGAATCATTGAAGACTTTTTTTTTTCATTTTTATTTTTTAAAAACTTATTATAATTATATTATTTATTATAACCAACTGTCATTATTAAATATTAATTAATTAATTAATTAATTAATCTATTTATTTTCTTCTCTTGTACAACACACAGGTATTAAACTAGTTAGAAACTAAAACAAAGGCTCTTTCGTTAGCAAATATTAATGCCGATTTGAATTAAAAAGAAGGGCCTGACTATAATTCCACCCAATTCACATGAGCAGCCAAACAGTTGAAATGCATGAAATGAGAAATAATATCATTAAAATAGGATTCAAAAGTATTATTTGGATTTACGTAAACAACTAGACTTTTTCTTAATTTATTGCGCTGGAGAAACAGAAGCTTTACCTGGGAAAAATATAGTTCAAAGGTTTCTCTGTAGAGAGATGAAGAGGGTACGTGTGTTTTTTTTTTTTTTTTTTTAATTTAATTTTTTTAATTTTTTAGATATATATTTACAGGCTTAAGCACAAACAATGGAGAATTTGTATTTTTTTAAAATTATTTTTAGTTAACAACACAAAATATGAAAATAACTGCATGTTATTGAGCACAATTTTTAGGAAGAATCCGAGAACATATGTACTGGCCACTAATTACTATTATTTCTTAATTACAAGTGGACAAAATTCTAGTTCGACATTAAATTTTATAACTAAATATTGAATTATTAATAAAATGGTGCGTCGGTGTCCTAAGTCAAAATTTGTTTTGCACAAATTTATTTGTGGCATAAAGAGCTTGCTTGTTTCATAGGCAACAAGGCAACTAAAATGAGAAAAGGACATTGGATTTGAAAACGACTACGTTAATTTTACTCCATTGGATCACTTTACTCTCTGACGTGGAATTTACGCTTAAAATCAAACCCATTATGTTTTGATGTCTGATCATTACGTACAAATCTTGTAATGATCTTTTGTTTTTCCCTTTATATATATTTTTTTCAATCTAGTTTTATCTATTTATCCCTCACCTTTCCCGATCAACAATTTGTTGCTAAAGTAAGTTGATAAAAATGGTCAAAGAAATTGATAAAGTCATAATTGTTAACAGAACACTTATCAATAGGATTAAATGGGAATTAGTAAGTTTAAAGAACTTGATGACACTCATAGAGGTGGATGGGTTGACAAAGAGATGAGTGCCTTTGCTAAGCTTCTCCCTTTATCTATCCTGGTTTGATTCTCATTGTCTCCCCTTAGACCTTACTCTAGCTTTGACTGTTGAAACATGATTTGATGATGGCAGAGTAGGTCTTGGGTGGCTGACTAAGAGAAATTAATATAAAGAAATTGCCTTTGTCATACCTAGGGAAAAGAGTTCATACATGTAGGGCTGAAACCTTGAAAATAATGAGATCACCCCCATATCCTTTTTATTCAAAAAAAAAAAATAAAAATAAAAAAATAATTAAGAACTTGACATTTTTCAATTAAAAGAAAAAGTAATACTCACATGCATCATGATCAATTTCCAAATCATGAAAGTAAAATACTCAGAATATGTATCTTGAGTTTCTAAATTCGGGACAACATTTATAATTAAAAACACCAATTTTAATTTTAATTTTTTATATATATCACCTTATATGACTTGTAGTTGTTTAAAAGATTGTCATACATATCAATAGTCAGCCTATGAAAACTAAAACAAAGGCCCTTTCGTTAGCAAAATAACGTCGATTTGAGTTAAAAAGAAGGGCCTGACTATAATTCCACCCAATTCACATAAGCAGCCAACAATTGTAATACATGAAATGAGAAACAATATCATTAAAATGAGATTCAAAAGTATTATTTGGATTAAGTGAACAAACTAGACCTTTTCTTTTATTGTGCTGGAGAAACTTACCTGAGAAAAAAATAGTTCAAAGCTTTATTTGTAGAGAAATGAAAAGGGTGGTTTATTTATTTATTTAGATATATGTTGCGGATTTTCTATCACAAGTATACATTATCGTTCACAAGTAATAAAATGATAGGAATGAGTTTCGTCCCACGAGGATTGATCGATTACTAATTATCGAAATTGGTTTAACCCTAGTTTTATTTGAATTAATTGAAAGAAGATATGTTTGAAAAGAAAATAAATTAAACTAAAATTAAAAGAAAGCAACACTAAATTGAACAAATGAAAATTCAATGAATAAAAACTAGGGTTTCCGATTTCACCATAACTGTTCCACCTTGATCATTCAATCTCAAAAGCACCACTTTATTTTCCTACTTGATAGTCGAGAATCCCTAACCTATTAGCCCCTCCCAAGGTCTAACATAAATATCCTTAGAAGCTAATCAACTATATTCTTATGTGAATTAAAACCAATAAGAACTCATTAAGATTTGTGGTTCTCATGTAACAACTACACAAGCCATGAAGGTATATTCCTATCTTGCATTCAACCTATGGCATTCAACACAATGAACTAGATATATAAATCTCCTTCTGGTTTCTTTATTATTAACCAATCAACTAAATAGTGGTAAATTATTTAGAAACATTAAGAACAGTGATGATCACTCAACCATGGAAATAAACAAATAATTAAATTGAACGAAAAATCAAGACTTCATAGTTAGGCTACATCTTATCCCTAGAAAAGGAAATTAGTTCATGCTAAAACAAAAACAAAAAAAAAAAAAAAAAAAAAGAAAAAAGAAAAAAACCCTATATTAGACATCAAGAGAAAAAAGAACAATTATTTGGAATTGAATTGAAGCTTCTCTTCGTTTCCGGATTTTCTCATTCTTAGGGTTAGTTGGAGCTCAAGTTTAAACTTAAGGTTTAAACTCAAATTTTTCTATTTTTCTGAAAAAGTTTTTTGTCTTTTATAAAAAGTCAACAAAAATAACTATTCAAACTTAAAAATTTCAACTTAAACTCATTCACCAAACGGGCCTTTAGTCTCCGTACTAAATTCTCTCTCTCAACGGCCCCAAGATCTGTCAAAGGTCCCTAAACAAACCCTAAGTTATCCTATTCATAGGTCTTGAGCCAAAAGATTGCATTTTTTCAAATAAAGATCGCACTTCCAAATTTGAATTTCTACTTGGGGCCACGACCTGAATTTCTGGGGCCGCAGCTTGGCTTCTTGTAAAACTAGCGCCGTGGCTTGGATTTCTAGGGCCGCAGCCTGGAGACGTGGGTCTCTAAACTTGTTACACGATGAAACGGTGCTGCGGCCTGGTTTTCTGGAGCCGCGGCCCAGAGGCATGGGTCTATTGGCCTTTGCTAGTTTTGGAGGCTGCAACGTCCAAACTTTTGAGCCAAGGCTTTCGTTCTCTGCCTTGTCGACTCTTTAACCTCTTTTTCGGCCGTTTTCCTCCTACTTCACTTGAATCTATTATAAACTCCAAGGTTACCTATGCTGCAAATTAAGATAAAAAAACGACTAGAAAATGATTAAACAGGCTCTACAAACCAACAAAGTATTAAGTTAAAGGTACTCAATTCGCAGGTATAAAATCCGGTCATCAATATATATTTACAGGCTTAAGCACAAACAATGGAGAATTGGTACTAGTTTTTTAATTTTAGCTAACAACACAAAATATGAAGATACTGCATGTTATTGGGTATATTTTTAGGATGAGTTGTGAACATAGGTACTGGCCACTAATTACTAATTATTTCCTAATTACAAGTGGACAAAATTATAGTTCGACATTAAAATTTATAACTAAATATTGAGTTATTAATAAAAGGGTATGGCGGTGTCCTAAGTCAATACTTGTTTTGCATAAATTTATTTGTGACATAAGAGCTTGCCTGTTTCGGTGGCAACAAGGCAACTACGTATGAGAAAACGACATTGGATTTTTAAAACGATTACAGTTTTACTTCATTGGATCACTCTACTCTCGTACGCGGAAAATACGCTAAAAATAAAATCCAATATGTTCTGATGTTTTACCAATACGTCTACTACAAATCTTTTTTTTTTTTTTTTTCCCTCTTTCAGAGAGAAGTACCTACTAACCACCTTATTTTCATGTATTAACTAACCTGACATGAATTCTTCCCTTTTAACTAACATTACATAAATTTTAGCTAACTTTTGTTTAATTTTGTTTCATATTCGTCTAGTATTAACTTTTTGTGTCATATTGATGCAATAGTCTCTAAATTTATATTATTCAGGTGCTTTCCTCGTCTTGTTATGGGCTTTTATTTTCCTTTATATTATTTTTCAATCTAGTTTTACCTATTTATCCCTCACCTTTCCCGATAAATTTACATCTTTGCCCAACCCAATCTTTAACCTTTGATAAAAAAAGGTTAAAGATTAAAAATTAATTTATGTACCGCTAGCATTACTTATAGGCTTACTTAATACATTCCAATCCAGTAAAATGGAAAAGATCTTGCTAATTAAGTGTTTAGAGATATCAGTTAAACTCTGATTTTTTTTTTTTTAGGGGAAAGAAAGTAAAGTTTTAGGTTTTTTTTTTTAATTTAAATGAACTTCCATGTTAAAAGTTTTAAAAAAATAAAATTTGAAACGAACACGCAACTAAAAATACAAATAAACTCATCAGTTTCGAAATATATTGCACTTCACATTACAATATCCATAAAAAACAATTCTAAAAAATCAAACCTATGTCAAATATATTTGTAATTTATTATTAAAGTCGAGGCTATCACACTTTCTAGTAATGAGGCATTAAGAGAACTCCACCTTTATAATATATATAGATATGGTCTTCAATATGACAATCATACAGATCCGACAACGTAACATTTTGACATTTGTAATAATATTATTATTTATGTGTAATATTTTCAGTTGATATTGTCATACTAAAAGTTTAACTTTTACAAGTAATCAGTTACTTGTAAAATTTGTCACATGAAAATCAATTTATAATTAAATGATCTAAAAAATAATTACATTTGCTGAAGTCGCACGACCGCCGGACTGATAACTAATCCTATGAATATATATAATATGTCTAATTCATCTATGTTATAATCTTGGTAAGCAAAAAGAAAAACAAAAAACAAAAAAAAAACAAAAAACAAGAACAAAAACAAAAAAGTTATATTCTTAACAAAAACAAGTTTAAGGCAACAACAATAATGAGTTGGTCGTGGGTAGGAGCAAAAGCAGCTGCGACGGCAGGCAAGTCCCTTTACCAAACTAAATCAATAATCACATTCTTTGCTTCATTCAGTACCACCATATTCAATGCCAATATCCAGTATCATCTAATACTTACTACTCTGACAGAAAGAGCATGAATGCGAGGATGCGCCACCCAAGTGCCAGAGCATGGCACTTGTGGTCGGAGTACTGGCATCGTCGGCAACAGGCTGACGGAGATCCTCCCCCTCTTTGACACCCATTGGACAAAATTCAGGGGGTTAATTATCAGAAAATTTCATTTAGAGATTAAATTGCAAAACTCAAAATGTTCAAGAGACATCCATTAAAAAAAATCAACAAAATCAAGAAACAATATTCCAGTATACACAAACCTATATGTGTGTCACGTACACATATTAGTTGAAATCATATGCTTCACACTTGTTAGGTACATACATATTAAAATTATTGAATATTTAATTTATAAACATAAATATTAAAATTTTCAATGATAAAATATTTTCTGAGTTAGGCTATCACCAAAAAATAAAAATAAAAAGAAAGTTAATACATATTTAAAAATATATTTTTATAGGGAAAAATTTGATTGAGAAAGTAAATCTATTAAAAAAGATTAAAAAGTTGAGAGGGAAAAAAAATAAAAAGAATAGAAGAAAGTATTAAATCAAGAAAAAGATTTTAAAAAAAAAAGTCATCATCAAAAAAAAACAAAATAATTTAACTAAATTTTTTAATAGTATTTCTAGGACATTTCACTATTTTAATATAGTTATAAATATACATGAGCCGTACGTATTTTCTGTTGAATTTATCTATGGGGTCGCTTTGTTGATTATATATATGTCAATAAGTTAGCAAACGGACATCATTTTAAAATAATCTAATCGGCTTAAGTATTTCGGTTGTCTTAAATCTATAATTATTACAGTTTATTTGGTTCGGCATATGTTGTGTATGAAAAATGCCATCAAACCTTGGAATATTTGTCTTCACATTTGTTGTGCTAATATATTCGTTAGCTTCATCTAAATCACATCGATCCTCATCGATAATTCCCAAGCTACTAATTAGACGTTTTCTTTGTCTGTTTATGTTAATATTTAACAGCATTTTTTTCCCACTGAAATTTAATATTTTCATGTATACACCACTAAATTTTATTCTTTTAATTTTATTTCTAGTTTTTTGCCCAATTTGGCTCTTTTCATTCATGAGCTATTTTAGTATGTTTTTTTTTAATTTCTTATTGATAATCTTATTTATATATATATTTATGAAAATTTTTTTATAGGGTATCAGTCTTTTTTTTTAATTTCTTATTGATAATCTATATATATATATATATTTATTAAAGATTTTTTTATAGGGTACCATTCTTTTTTTTTTTTTAATTTCTTATTGATAATCTTATATATATATATATATATATTTATATTTACGAAAGATTTTTTTATAGGGTATCATTATTATTATTTTTTTAAATTTCTTATTGATAATCTTATATATATATATATATTTTTTTATGAAAGATTTTTTTTATAGGGTATCATTATTAGTAGTGCATGTTTATAAATATTAGAATCGTTCAAAATAAGATCAAATAAAGAAGTATGTGAAACAACTTTTACAAGTGATTTGAAGGTTTGATATAAAATCTTACTAGCATGATATGTTTATATATCCTACTGAAACAAACTGAAACAATTCGAATATGTATACGACAATTTTTGAAAAACGCTTAAAGAAATTAAAAAAAAAATTTCATGTTATTCATTAAAAAAAAAAAAAAAAAAAAAACTAGTATACAATGCCACCGTGGAGGATTGGCTAAGCCGTTGTAAATATATATGTGTGTGTGTATCTTCCATTAGCACATACTCTTAACAAAACAAATTAAGGCAACAATAATGAGTTGGTGGTTGGCAAGATCAGTAGGAGCTGCGAAGGCAGGTCCCTTAACCAAACTTAATTTATAATCATCTTCTTCCTTTCATTTTTGTTTTCCCTGTTAATATCCGATATGTTAATAACACTGTTCGTTCCCTTTTCAGGCTTTATTTAATTAGCAACAGAAAAAATAATCCAATATCGTCTAATACTAATTACTTTGACAGAAAAAGCATGAATACGAGGAAGAGCCAATTGCCAAGTACCAGAGCGTGGCACTTGTGGTTGGAGTCACCGGCATCGTCGGCAACAGCCTGGCGGAGATCCTCCCGCTCTCCGACACCCCTGGCGGGCCCTGGAAGGTCTACGGCATCGCCCGCCGACCGCAGCCCTCATGGAATGCCCATCACCCCATCAGCTACATCCAATGTGACGTCTCCGAGCCACAGCAGACCAGAGACAGGCTCTCCAAGCTCACTGACGTCACCCACATCTTCTACGTGACGTGGTCCGGCCGTCTGACCGAAGCCGAGAATTGCGCCGTCAACGGCGCTATGCTGAGGAACGTTCTAGAAGCCGTCATCCCACACGCGCCGAACCTCCAGCATATATGCTTGCAAACCGGACGGAAGCATTATGTCGGCACGTTTGAGATGCAGGGTCGGATTCGGTCTCACGAGCCTCCGTATCACGAGGATCTTCCGAGGCTTGACGGGCCGAATTTCTACTATGTTTTAGAGGATATTCTGATGGAGGAGGTGAAGAAGAAGGAGGGCTTGACATGGTCCGTGCATAGGCCTGGTGCGATATTCGGGTTTTCACCTTATAGCTTGCTTAATGTCGTGGAGGGTTTGTGCGCTTACGCAGCGATTTGTAAGCATGAAGGGACGAAGCTAAGGTTTCCGCGGACTCTAGCGGGGTTGGAGACGTTCTGGGACGCCTCCGATGCCGACCTAGTCGCCGAGCAGCAGATATGGGCGGCAGTGGAGCCGCGGGCGAAGAACGAGGCGTATAATTGCAGCAATGGGATGTGTTCAAGTGGAAGCAGATGTTGAAGGTGTTGGCCGAGCAGTTTGGGTTGGAGTACGAGGAGTACTATGATGAAGGTCAGAGGTTGACATTTGTGGAGATGATGAAGGACAAAGGTGAAGTTTGGGATCAGATTGTGAAGGAGAATGGTCTTGTTCCAACCAAGTTGGAACATGTTGGGAATTGGTGGGGAATGGATTTTGTGTTTAATTATGGCTTAAGTACTATGGATAGCATGAACAAGAGCAAAGAGTATGGTTTCTTGGGTTCCGGAATTCCAAGAAGTCGTTTGTTTCTTGGATTGATAAGTTCAAAGCTTACAAGATTGTTCCTTGACTTTTTTTTTTTTGGTTAATTTCCTGTGTTGTTGTACTGATGATTTGAATAAGATACTTATGAGTATTTTCATTAACTGGCTGCTATAATAATAAATGTACTGGTAATAAGCATTGAACGATATAGACTGTTGGAAAAATCTCCTATTGTTAATCCCAATCCTTGATGACATTTCAGTGTTTGTTCGGCATCATATTTTAAACTAAATTTTCAATCTTTTTTATAATATTTTCTTTTATAAAAATTTGAAATTATCATTTGAGCTATGAATTTAAACCTATAATTCAAACAAACCTCAATAATTATGAATAACTAAACCGCATGAAAGGCTGAAAAGAATCATGTACATGACAGAGACGAGATGAGACAAGAGTACTTCTAATTATTTCATCGGCGTTGGGACAGCCATTGTCTATGGCAAAAATACCACATAATGGTTTTGGCTACGAATTATAGCCAACCTTAATTAGCGACTAAATAATTGAGTTTAAATAGAGCAATAGGGTATCATGATATACATTCGCAACAAAATTTGACAAAGTAATAAATATGAAGGGATTTTTTTCTTTTGGTTGCTCTGAATAATATCAAGGGATGTTGATGTAAAACGTGTTGGTCATGCTCGTTATTTACCATTTAAACAAAACACAAGTGGTGGTAGCGGAAAAACAATCCTCATCTGACTTACCAAAATTTTTCGTTGTGCAGTGCTTTTACAATTTGCTTGGAAAGATAAATGTTTGCGTTGTTGATCTTTCTACTGAAAAGTAAAAACAAATCGGTTCAGTTTTCTTTTTTTTTTTTTATTTTCCTTTTTTTTTTCTGTACATGAAAATATTTAAAAATTTTCATCTTATTGAAAAAAAAATTATGACAAAAAGGTTTTATTTTTTTAAAACAAATAATGATGATAGAAATTAATAGATGCACCCATGCATTTCGACTAAATCAATACCCCTTGATATCATCATTCCAAATATTAAAATAACACCGATTCTAATGCGAATAGTTATAATCGATCGGTAGGATCTAGTGAAAGTAGTAACATAATTAAAATAAATATTTATTATTAAAAATACTGATTCTAATGTTAATTTAATAAAATCATGCAAATATACGCACACCTATATATGTCACACATACATATATGGATATTCACACATATGATGTACACATGAGCCGTACGATCTTTGTTTTTGAATTTATCTAATTAGCAGACGGAGTCAAGGGCTAATGAAGAAATATACATCCTTTAAACATAGTGTAATCCGCTTAATTAATTCGATCGTCTTAAATAAACAATTATATCAGTTACTTTGGTTCGAACGGTATATATTGTATATGAAAAATGGCATTTATATAATGTTGGAATATGGTTGTCTTGACATTGTTGTGCTGATATTTTGTTAGCTTCATGAAAAAGATTGATATCTTCATCCATAATTCCCAAGCTACTAATCAGAATTTCCAAACTAATTTGTATTTTGTTTCAGATTTATATACTTCTTAAATTAGTTGCAGGCTGTTGAGCCAAACAAAATAAATAAATAAATTAGTATGTTTAGGCTTGTCTTGTACTGAGCATTTATGTATAGACACTTTCTTCATTTGAATCCAATCATGGGATAAATGAAAGTTCATTAATCATGAGACAGTTCGAGTCTAAGAGTGCTCATTGTCCTTGTATATTTAATATTTGATCATAATGAGAAGTTAACGGTAGATTAATAGGATTTTATTTTAGACCCATATTAGATTTTTATCAAGTCTTATTAGCTTTGAATATGTTTTAATTTGAATTATTTTTACATGTGCTTCCTCAATTTCAGTATCATTCTCACTTTGTTACCTGAATTTTAAAAACTCTCATATCATCCCTAAATTTTGACTAAAAAATAGAGAGGTAAATGCAGTCACATGGTTTTTTTTTTTTTTCCCATTTGTTTATGATAGAAATTTTAATAAAAAAAATATTAAGTTAGAGTAATTCCCGTTTTCTCATTTTTATTCTTAATGGAAAATTCTAACATGGGATTAAGTGTGATTAATTCAAAATTCAAATGATCAATAGAGTTTTAAATTTCAAAGACAAAGTGAAACATCTCTAAAATTCGCAGCGTGATATTACCTTGTGGAAAAAAAAAATTATACATTTGGAAAATTGTAGAGAATTTAGTTTATTTTATTTTATTTGAATTTGAGAGTGTGTGGAGTTAAATTCTAAACCTTTAGGTAGAGTCAGATGTAGTATCACTGTTAGGTTATACCTATAATCACTTATTAAGAATTTATTTTACTATAGAAACTTGTGCAAATAAGCCCTGTTTATTAAAGTTAGCATTGTTGTACGATTACTTTAGAGTACATATGCTATACCACTAATATATATACCTTCGCTGCGGTCCCAAAAAATTTACATTTGATTTTTAATATGGAATCTTGGTTTTTAGATTATTAAATAAAATAACAAGGTTTGGATATACATGAAAACGAAATTAATTACCCAAGACTTAAAAAATTTGGAAAAGAAAAAAGAAAGGAGGAAGAAAATGACGTTGATAATTGACAGGCCCTTCTGTGCGGATTTGATGTAGAATAACTAATAATGCACAAGTTAAAACTCTAAATTTGTTATCATTTTTGTGCATAACTAATGTCGTTATTCACTAATTATATTGAACGGCCGGATCTAAAAAATAAAGCAGCCAGCAACATGAATATATTTTTTATGATATTCATTAATAAATTGATGATATTTTTTATTTTTTATTTGTCAAGAAATTAACTTTACAATAAAGACACATACTTGTTTGATTGTCTTTAATATTACAGTAAGAGAAATTCACAGATGCTGAATTACATCTGAAGAGACTGGCTACTTCGTACTGCAGGGGGTTGAATCTACAATAAAAGAAAAATAGGGTCAATGACCGAAATAGGACAATGGGCAAGTCGTTGGTCGGTCATTAGTGAGTTGCAGGAAATAAAATAAAAAGTAGGAAAAGTAAATAAAGACAGAGATAACCAATTTTATAGAGGTTCGTCCGTAATCTCTAGACTATGTTCTCTGAATTCCTTCTACGAGCTTCCACTATATGCAAAAGAGGGTTACAACGGTGTTTTTCAATAAGATTGGGACCAAATTGTGAAGGAGATGATGAAAAAGAGCTTCCACTAGGAGATGATGAAGGATAAAGGTGAAGTCTGGGACCAAATTGTGAAGGAAAATGGACTTGTGACCACCAAGTTCGAACAAGTTGGGTGTTGGTGGATTGCGGATTATGGTCTTAATCAGGGCACAGGCTTGGATAGCATGAACAAGTGCAAAGAGCATGGTTTCTTGGGGTTCAGAAATTCGAAAAAGTCGTTTGTTTCTTGGATTGATAAGATGAGAGCTTACAAGATTGTTCCTTGATTTCGGTTTCGATATTTAATAAAATGAGGCTTCTTCTTCTTCTTCTTCTTCTTTATTCGAAATTTCATGTTGTACCGATTGAATAAGAGACTTATGAGTACGACTGTCACTTTAAAATGTACTGGTAATAATCATTGAACAATAACTCCAATAGAGGAGAGTGTTTTAAAAATTTCCATTAATCTCAATCCTTAATAACGTTTCAACTTTCTTTTGTCATCTCGTTGTAAACTTATTTTTTAAATTCTATAGTAATTTATTTAAATAAAATAGATCAATTAATGCTTAAATTGTGAGTTTGAATCATGCACGTGGAAAGACTTCTTTCTATGGCTTTGGCTAGAGTAGAACCTTCTCACAGAATTGAAGTATTGCTTAAAAGTATTATTTGATGTATGTAGGTAGGTTGGGTAAGTGAGGGAGCGCAAGTCATTGGCTGTTTTTCTAATTAATAATGGTTAATTCCAATAACAGCAATTTCAAAAATTTTAATTTCGAATCTAGCACTATTTTTTTTTTTTTTGGTATTTTCGTTCCTAGTATTGTAAATCAGATTTTGTAAGTCCTCCACATGTACATTATCAAATATACTCTCCCGACACAAAACTCCCTTCTTTTTACTTTCAAGTCAAAACTCATTGCAAGTAATGAGAACAATTACCAGTGATAAATATCATTATGACTCATTTAATAATTTTTATCATTACCAATTATGATTGTGACTAAATTATAACGTGTTTTTAGTTCTCTAAGAGTAATTATATTACATATCAATTTGTTTTGTCTTTTTAATTTTCCTTTTGTTTTATTTATAATCAAATCTATATCTCTCTTTTTTTATTCTTTTTAATTTATTTTGTAGCTTGAATGTTAGCTTCCATTTGATTATAAGTTACTAGATTATATTTGCTTTCTAATATTTATAGTTTGGGAATAATCAAACATTAGGTTATTAGTTTAGTCGTCATCTAATAATGTGATGAAAGACAACTCTCACCCATAAATTTTTACTTATCACGTGGTGTTAGATATTTCGTAGTTATAATTATTATAATCTCATGATGATAACAAATTTTTAGCCCATGATGTTGTACTCAAAAGATTGGAATAAAACGAAAGCCAAACTATCATATTAATTCTCTTTTATTTGTTATTATGATTCTTGTAGTCTCTTTACCAAAAGAGAAACAATATTATTTAGTTTTTGCTGTATTCCAATCTTTTGAGTTCGACACAATATGCTAAAAATTTATAATTGTCATGAGACTACAAGAATCATAACGACAAAGTATTTAGTATAATGTTATAAGTTATAAAAAAAAAAAAAAAAGGTTAGGGTTCTCTTTCATCACATTACATTAGTACTAAATTAATAACTCAAGGCTTGATTATTCATAAACTGTAAATTTTATCTGGTTATTTATCTGTTTATTCCAAAAATAACAAATATGATCCAAATTGATTCAACAGATAAACGTGAAGATTTGCAAATCAAAATTTAACATAGAGGCTACAAACGTAACGTCTACACAATGGCAATTGACGTTTCAGAAAGTTCAAATTTTAAAACAAACAAACCTAGTTGAAGGTTAAATAATTCAAATTGTTGGTTGATATACGAGAGAATCGTAGTTTAAATTGGTGAATTATGATTTTTTGTTTAGTCTTTTCTCAAAATGAAGATATATATGGTTTAGCTAATAGATTTTTCTTTTCTTTTTTTTTTTTTTTTTTTGAATCTTAACTGCCGAAAATGACAGGCGTCGTCTACACAATCTAGCCGAGAAGTGCAATATCCACACAATGCTAATCGGATATTCAAGAATTCAAAATTCAAGATCTTCGAATATCTTGGAGTCGTTCTTCTGAACAATATATTTTCAGCAAAACGTGTTAAAAGGATGAATCTAGACGATTTATTGTACCTAGGTTTTTCTTATATATTGATTCTCATATTGAGAGTCACGTATTAGGGTTTTAATTGTGAGATAAAAATTTGAGTGTGTGTGAGACTCAAAGCTTTAGCTCTCAAACGGTTGGTTTTACATTCATCCTATCAGTACGTCGAGGACTGAAGGCAAACAATCTAGCTTGGGTTAGGTTCATTGGACCCAAGACAAGATATAGACTTGGAATAGGGCTGCGAGTCAGAGGCGAGTTGTTGAAGGAGAAGACGATGTGGCTCTGCGTCGGTGGAGTTTTAAAGTAAGCTTTTAATTTCAATTTCTTGTAACCACATTTATTATTAATAAAATTCTCATATTTAAGCTAGTCTACTTAGCACCCAAAATTTTTTCTCTTAGAGATTTTGACCAAGTTAAATAATATATTAACGTGTTGATTATTTTTTTAATGTAATTCATTTTTTTTTTTAATCAAATAGTGGTCTCGTTTTGATCGTTTTACATTATGCACGGTTTGTAGATGTTTGCTTCGTCGATCTTTCTACTCAATAACAACAAATCCCTTCTGTTTTTTTTTTTTTTTTTAGTGTGTTTTTCCGCACATTAAAATGTTACAAATACTTTTTTTTATCTGAAAAAGAAAAACTCTTTAAAAAAAAAAAAAAAAGGAAAGGAAGAAAGAAAAAGTCGTATAATTGGGTAATATCTTTTCCAATACCAAACAAGTTTGATTTTTAAATAGAGGTTGAGTGGGAGCTATTTATGACACTGAATGATGATAAAGACATTAGAAAACACCTATCAATGGGATCGAATGGGAAGTGGTCAAAATATAGAAGTTGACTTTTTTCAATTAAAATAAAAACAAATTCTTGCTTGCAAATTATAAAAAGGAACGCTCACATGTATTGGTGGGTTTCTAAATCATATCATAACATATCCAAAAGAAATTTATTATATATTAAAAACACCAATTCTTATCTTTATAATTTACACCAAATGGTGTAAGGTAATAGTTGTTTAAAAGATTATAATATCATTTAATAATAAAATAATCCCATTTGTCTATAAAAATGACAACTTCCTACCACAAAAGTTGATAAAAAAAAAAGTTAAAAGATTAAGCTTCCATTTGGTATTCGAGTTTAACTCCAACTAAACTATATTTTTATTTTTATTTTTATCTTTTTCTGAAAAAAAAAAAAAAATTAATAACTAGTTTTTAAAAAGTCAACCAACTCCAATTTAAAATTTTTATATCCAACTAATTTACTAATCAGAGGCTAAAATTGATGTCACTACTTAAAAATATGCACATTTTCATTATATTATCTAAAAATTAAAAAAAAAAGTAAATAGTTCCATATTTAGAACAATTATTCGGTGAACCGAGTATACCATATCATCGTGCTTATATAGTACACCCATCCAACAAAATTTTGACATTTGAGTGTTTTTTCCATGTCATCCCTTTGTTTTATTTTTCTCTTTCATAATGTGCAATATATTAGTCATCAACTCAAAACTACTATAAATGTCTCACCTAAATCTTATCATAATCAATTCAATATAAATAATATCATCTTTTTCTATTTTCTGATATCTTTTAATATATTTAATTAATTTTTGCTTTAAAAAAAAAAAAAGAAATTAAGGAACCATATAATCCCATATCCACGATTATAAGGAACCTTCCTCATTCAAATAGAAGTTCAGCAAAACAAAGATAAAACTATGCGGAAAAAAAATTGAAGGTAATTAAAAAAAAAAAATGAAGGCTCTGTTATGTTTTGGACATGAGAGAAAAAGGTAAGTTCAACAGCTATCACCATGGAAATTGAAGTAGGTGTTTTGTGCCATTAAAATCTGTTGATTTTAATATCATTTTTTTTATATCATTTGATATATTTACTTAATTTTTGCTTTTTAGAAAGAGAGATAATTTTTTATACTTTAAAACTCTAATTAATTTTTGCTTTCAGGAAATAAAAAAAGTACCACAACTACAAATTTGATCCCAAAATCAATGAAAATAGAGTTTAATTAAAAACGAAAACGAAAACGAAAACATGACATTTAAATCTGCATAAATAAAATGAGTTTGAAAAGGCCGACTAATCAATACAAAAATTAAATATATGAATGCACTCTTTTAAATTTCAAAGTATTATCCACGAACATTTTTTTAAGGTCCAATCCATTTTGAATTAAAAATAAATAAATAAACTTTCTGCTTTCATCACGCCAAAGAGTTGTTTCAGTGTTAATTTTACCAAATCCCAGATATTAAATTCATATTTTGCTCCGTTGTCTACAAAATTAAAAGAAAAAGAGTTACTTAAAATACTATAGTATTGGTCCTATTGGAACTACACGGTTTTTTTTTTTTTTTTTTTACCTCGCGGTTTTATCTATGTTTTACTTCTATTTGAATGAGGAAGGTCCCTCATTATCGAGGATATGGGAATATATGGTTCCTTAATTTCTTTTTTTTTTTTAGCAAAAATTAATTAAGTATATTAAAAGATATTAGAAAATTAAAAAAGATAATATCTAATTTAAATTGAATTGATTATGATAAGACTTAGGTGAGATATTTATAGTAGTTTTGAGTTGAAAACTAATATATTGTACATTAAGAAAGAGAAAAATAAAACAAAGGGATGACATGGAAAAAAAAAAGCCAAAATCTCAAAATTTTGTTGGATGGGTGTACCATATAAGCATGATGACGTGGTACACCTAATCCACCGAATAATTTCTCGCATATTTGATACCTTATCAAGTAATTTCACAAAAGAGAATAATTATTCTATTATGCATTAATAAGAGAGAAAAAGAGAATATATAATGTAATTGGTAAAAGAAGTTAGAAAAATTAAGAGTATGAATAACGAAATTAGACGTTTTCTTTGTCTGTTTATGTACTGTATTTTAGATTTGGGATTTTATCTATACACCCATTAAATTTCATCCTCTTTATTTTATTTCTATTTGTTTGTACAAATTATTTGGCTCTTTTTAGTATGCATGACCTACTCTCGTATTTTTTTTTTAATGTATTTTTTATTGATAGTTATATATATATACAAAAAAAAAAAATTTTATAGAATATCTCTATTAATAGTGCATGTTTATAATTAATGTTAGATATCCTCAAAATCATATTAAATTAAAATATATATAACAACTTTTATAACAGGTATTAAAATTTTTTTTAATTTATAATTTCCTGTGTTGTTGTACTGATCTGAATATGTGATTTATGAGTATCAACTGGCTGCCAGAACAAATGTACTACTGCTAGTAAGCATTGAACAATATGATCAATAGGAAATTGCAAGCAGAAAAATCTCCGTTAATCCCAATCCTTGTAAAAACTTAAACCGAAGTTCAAAGTCTTTTTACGCAATATTTATAATTAAAATTAAAATTTATCATTTAAACTGTGAGTTAAAACCTCCCATCCAACCAGATTTAGAAAAGACTAGTAGTGTATTTGGAACTCAGGTTCCAATTCAAAATTTTCATTTTAGTTTTTGTTTTTTTTCTAAAAAGTCAACAAAAATTATAATTAATTTTTGAAAAATCAACCAACTCTAACTTAAAATTTTCATATCCAACTAATTTATCAAACGGAAATCAAATTATACAAAAGGCAGAAATAAAGAAGTCATGTACACGACAGAAACAAGAAAATACCTTTTTTTGTGGCTTTGGGGTCAGCCACGTCTCTTGCAAAAATACCACACAATGGTTTTTTGGCTACGAACTATAACCAACCTTGGCTATTGAATTGAGTTTAGACTTTAGTGCAATAGCTAAATATCATGTTTCGTGTATAATATTTACTCACAACAAAATTTGACAAAATAATTAATATTAAGTGGTGTTGATGTAAGACGTTTTGGTCACGCATACGCGTTATTTACTCTTTAGACAAGAGGCCTATGTCTAACTTATCAAATTCTTTTGTTGTGCATCCCTTATAGATTTTGTCTGAAAAAAAAAATAATAAATAAATAAAGGTTTACCAAACGCCAACAGGTTCTTGTTTGCCTCACTGGATTTTTTTTTTTTTTTTTTTAATAAAATGCAAAGATAAGAACACACAAT
Source organism: Ficus microcarpa (assembly GCA_025413485.1). Classification (NCBI taxonomy): domain Eukaryota; kingdom Viridiplantae; phylum Streptophyta; class Magnoliopsida; order Rosales; family Moraceae; genus Ficus; species Ficus microcarpa. Next base: position 10,380,233 of record CM046384.1, on the reverse strand, counting down.
TCTCACAAGATAGATCGATCATAGATCCTTCAAGACGAAGATATCAGTGAAATCATGAGATTCTTCAAGAAGAGAACACTAATAGAACCATAAGTGGACCCCATTAAATTATCACTTGAAGGTAATTGCTGACTGAAAGGATTGTGGGCACTTATAAACCAATTAGTAGGGTTCACTTATGATTCCACTAATGTCCTCCTAAGATCGATCTGTCTTATAAAAATTGTGTGTTCTTGTTAGTGATTTGCCTCGTTGGATTGAACTTAACATGTTCTGAATTATTCGAGACAACTTTGTCTCGTAGTTATCTTGAGCACCAGTAAAATTTGGCATTTTGCAACTTATCTAATTTTTACATATTACGCATGGTTTGTAGATGTTTGCGTCGTTGATCTGTCTACCAATAACAGCAAATCGCGTCTGTTATTTTATTTTATTTTGGTACATGAAAATATATATTAATATAAAGATTTTATTTTATTGAAAAATGAGTCTTAGAATATATCTTTTCAATCCTACCAAAGAGGTTCGATCTTCCAAAGTTAATAGGGTATCAGTGGGCGCAAGATTTGACCTGATTTATTATGATAAAGTCATAGATGTTGACAGAACACTTACCAATAAGATTGAATGGGAAGTGGTCAATTCAAAGAACGTACGTGACAATTTTCAATTAAAAAGAAAAAGTAACTCTCACTTGTATCATGATCAGTTTCTATTATGAAAGGAAAATACTCGGAATATGTATCTTGAGTTTCTAAATTCGGGAAAACATGTATAATTAGAAACACTAATTTTTTTTTTTTTTTTATATCACATGATATGATATTTAGTTGTTTAAAAGATTGTCATATTATTTACTAATAAAACTAAGAATTCATTTGTCACTATTTTCAAAAAAAAAATTTCAAAAAAAAAAATCCATTTGTCACTTAAAACTGACAATTTGTCGTGCCACAATTTGATAAAAATAAATAAAATTTAAAGATTAAAATTGATATCCCACTAGCAGTATTTAAAAAAATGCATTTTTTTGTTATCTTATTCAAAAGAAAAAAATCATCAATACTTCAATATTTGATACCTTACCATATAATTAACTTGTCAAAATTAGACATTCCTACATATATATATATATATATATAAATGTTCAGCTTATGAAAATTAGAAACTAAAACAAAGGCCCTTTCGTTAGCAAATGATAATGTCGATTTGAATTAAAAAGAAGGGCCTGACTATAATTCCACCCAATTCACATAAGCAGCCAAACAGTTGAACTGCAGGAAACGAGAAATAATATCATTAAAATGAGATTCAAAAGTATTATTTGGATTTGTGTGAACAACTAGACTTTCTTCTAATTATCCTGGGACAAACAATTAGTTCAAAAGCTATTAACTGCATGTTAGAGCATAATTTTTAGGAAGAGTCCGTGACCATATGTACTGGACTAATTATTCCTAATTACTTTTCTTTTTGTCTTACCAGTGTCATATATGTATATATATATATATATGTCAATTCTACCAAACAGGTTTTTGATCTTCTCAAGTATAATAGGGGGTTGAGTGGGGTGATTTTGGCATTGAATTTAGAATAATGCTAAGAAACATCAACAATTTTAAACCTCATTCACTAATAAAAGATGGATTCCATGGTATAAGACCTCACTAATAATAAGATTTATTTATCTATTAATGTGATGTTTTCTAACATTTTTTCCAAATATATCATTATAAGTCCATAGATTGAATGGGAAGTGGTCAATAAATAACTTTCCAACCAATTCTGATCATGAGTTTCTGAACTAGGGCCTGACAACAATTCCACAACATCTAGATTAACGTGAGCATTCAAATCGTTGAAGTGCATGAAATGGCAAATAAAGTCGCTCTAATGAGATCCAAAAGTCAACTTTAGTTTATAGGGCATGAAAGAGTGTGTATATTTTCTTGACCAGATTGTCCCCCAAAAAAAGAAAAATGCAAAAAACCTATTTTTTTTAAAAAAAACTAACGTGATATTTGGATTAAGAAATCAAAGTGAAAAGTCTGGGGATGACAAAGTCAACATATAACGACTTGGCCCTTTTTTTTTTTTTTTTTTTTTTTTTTGGGTGCTGGAGAAAAGTAGCTTCACCGGAAAAAAGAGGGGGGGAATCAAGGATTCGAAGCTTTATCTGCAAGGAGATGAAGGGGTTGTGGTTTTTTTTTTTTTTTTTTTTTTTATTTATTTACATGCTGATGCACAAACGGTGGAGAATTAAGTTTTTTTTTTTTTTTTTTTGTTTTTAATTGTTAGCTAACAAATACAAAATATGAAGATAACTACATGTTACTGAGAAAAAATTTTAGGAATTTTTAGCTAAAAAGATATTAAAAGGAGCCAATATGTACACTTGAAACAAAGACACGACTAAAAATACAAATAAAAGCAATTGCATTAAAAAAACAAAAAAAAAAAAATTAACCCCTTCCTTTTTTTTCCCCATAAAAACCACAATATACTGCATTTCACATCAACATCCATGAAAATAAAAAAGGAAACCAAACCCATGACAAATATATTTATTATTTATGACTCAAGTGGGGACTGTCACATTCTCCATTAATGAGAGATTGAGATAACTCCGACCAATTTCTTTCAGTGACGTAGGCAAGGTTTTGAGTCTGACGTAGCCACCGCGTATAAATTTGACATATATAACAACAACGTTGTTGTAAATATTTAAAGTTTTCGGTTGACATTTCGACTTTGTATTGAAAGTTCAAAAAAATATGTTAGTATGTTACATATAAAATTAATTACATAAAAATCAACTACTAATTAGATGATTTCAAAAAAAATATATATTATATTTACTGGATTGATATGATTGATTTATTGATGCTAGTATTTATATTTTAATGATTACTTTAATATTTATTTATAAATGATTATCGTTGTTTTAATAATTTCATATAAATTAAATGATTGTAATCAATTTAATGATCCGTCAAAAAACAGTTATGATAATAACATTGAACCTATAGAACTTATTAAAGATAACTTAAATAGGTAACTTGTTGATATGATTTTTCTAAATTATTATTTTTTATTTTAATGGAATTTAATTTGAATATTTATTTTCTAATTTTTTAATCTCATTCGTATATTTCTTTAAGTTTTTCTTTAAAAGTTACCATTATATTTCAATTGTTTTTTTTTTTAGTGCATTAGTTTAGTTAGTTGCATGGTTTTTTTCTTTTCTTTTCTTTTTGGGAAACACGGTCTTTTGTTTTAGTGACGTTGCTCAATACAATGTTCTCTCCAATAATTTCTTTTTTTTTTTTTTTTTTGCTGAAAATATTGTCCTCTATCTTACTCTTTAAAGGTATTTTTTTTCCTCAAAATTTCTTCAAGCGTTTATTGTTAAATTATTTTTCCTAAAGTATTCTTCACCGTTATTTTTTTTTCTCATACTATGCCACTATTTATACAGTTTTCCAAACAATCATTTCAATTTTTTTCCGAAATATGACCCTATAAATTATAATAAAATTTTTAAATAAACTTCCCTTGAGATAATTTTCTTTCTTGCTTCTTTTCTTCTTTCCTTCTTCTTCTTTTTTTTTTTTTAATATCTATTCTTAAAATCTTTTGTTAGCAATTTTTTTTTAATTTACCCTTTCAAATAATGTTTTTTTTTTTTCCAAAGATCCCTACTCAAAAAATTTTTTTTTGAGGCATTCGTCCTTTTTTTTTTTTTTTTTTTTTGTAATATGCATATAATCTTCTTTAGCTAAGAGCCCCATGGAGATCATTTCTCTTAAATATGTTTAAAGTTTTGAAGTAGAAAATGACAAAAATGATGTTATTTATCTTTTAAAAGGAAATTGGTTGTTCAATCTACTATAACAAGAAATGAAAAATGTCACGTCATTAATATAATTAAGGTAGGCATTACATTTTATAATTTTGTTTTGTATCATGAATGGTTACAAAAATATAGTAACGATTGAAAACTCTTCCACGCTTCCTACGCGCGCGTGGGTATATATATATATATAATTCATTCACGTCGTACTCTAGACAAAACAAAATAATATGGCAACCACAATGAATGGGTGGTGGGCAGGAGCAAAAGCAGCTGCGAAGGCAAGTCCCTTACCAAACTTAAACCACAATCACATATTTCGCTTTATTTGTTTTTTAATTTTTAATTTTTAATTTTTTGGTTGTTTTTTGTTTTCTTGTTTTACAAAACTAACTTCTTCGACAGAAAAAGCAAGAGGACGAGGATGCGCCGCCCAAGTACCAGAACGTGGCACTTGTGGTCGGAATCACCGGCATCGTCGGCAACAGCCTGGCGGAGATCCTCCCTCTCTCCGACACCCCCGGAGGGCCATGGAAGGTCTACGGCATCGCCCGCCGCCCACAACCCTCATGGAATGCCGATCACCCCATCACCTACATCCAATGTGACGTCTCCGATCCACAGCAGACCAGAGACAAGCTCTCCAAGCTCACCGACGTCACCCACATCTTCTACGCCACTTGGTCAAGCCGTCCGACGGAAGCCGAGAGATGCGATGTCAACGGCGCGATGCTGAGGAACGTTTTAGAAGCCGTCATCCGTTCATGCACCAAACCTCCAACATATATGCTTGCAAACGGGACGGAAGCATTATGTCGGCCCGTTTGACATGCTGGGGAAGATTCAACACTCTGATTCTCCATATCAGGAGGATCTTCCTGAGGCTTGACAAGCCGAATTTCTACTATGTTCAGGAGGATATCTTGATGGAGGAGGTGAAGAAGAAGGAGGGCTTGACATGGTCCGTGCATAGGCCTAGTGGGATATTCGGGTTTTCGCCTTGTAGCTTGATCAATATCGTGGGGTGTTTGTGCGTTTATGCAGCGATTTGTAAGCACGAAGGGAAGAAGCTTAGGTTTCCAGGGAATCGAGTGGGGTGGGAGGATTACATGGACGCCTCCGACGCCGACTTGATCGCCGAGCAGCAGATATGGGCGGCGGTGGACCCGAATGCGAAGAACGAGGCGTATAACTGCAGCAATGGGGATGTGTACAAGTGGAAGCATTTGTGGAAGGCGTTGGCCGAGAAGTTTGAGGTGGAGTACGAGGAATTCGTTGACGGCGGCGAGAGGTTGACATTGGAGGAAATGATGAAAGATAAGGGTGAAGTGTGGGATCAAATTGTGGAGGAGAAAGGTCTTGTGCCTACCAAATTGGAAGAAGTTGGCTGTTGGTGGATTGCGGATTACGGTCTTAATCAGGGCACAGGCTTGGATAGCATGAACAAGAGCAAAGAGCATGGTTTCTTGGGGTTCAGAAATTCGAAGAAGTCGTTTGTTTCTTGGATTGATAAGATGAGAGCTTACAAGATTGTTCCTTGATTTCGGTTTCGATATTTCAATAAAATGAGGGAGTAGTGCATATCATTTTGTGTTTCTTCTTCATTTTTTTTTTCTTTTTTAAGAAATTTCATGTGTTGTTGTACTGATTGCATAAGAAACTTATGAGTATCAAATGGCTGCTCTAATAACAAATGTAATGTCATTAAGATGAGAGTGTTACTCTCAGTCGTTAATGACATCTCAACTTTCGTTTGTTATCTTGTTCTAAATTTATAATAATTTCTTAAATTTCATATCTGCAGTGTTGTGTTTTAAAACATATCTATACACACACGCACACGCGCGGGCGGACACATAAGTTAGATTATGGGGGAGTTTGGTGGAGTAGTTTGAGTTGATATTTTTAAGTTGGAATAGTAAATTTTTTTGAATTTTCAGAAAAGACAAAAAACTTTTTTAGAAAAAAACAAAAACTTTTTGGAAAAAAGACAAAAAAAATTTTGAGATGAGATGAGATGAGTGGGTGTACCAAACGCCCCCTATATTTAAATTGTAAATCTGAATCTATAATCTAAATAAAACTTTAATCATTAGGAACCAATTAGGGTGTTTTAAAAGGCTAAAAAAGAAGTCATGCACATGACAAAGATTAAGCTTTTGTTTGGTGTTTCAATAGGAATTCAAATTTTTCATTTCAATTTTTATCATTTTCTGAAAAATCAATAAAAATTATAACTATTTTTTAAAAAGTCAACTAACTTCAACTTAAAAATTTTCATCTCCAACTAAGCAACCAAAGAGAGGCTAAGACTTCTTTGGCTTTGGGACAGCCGTGCGATGGTCATGTCTTTGGCTACGAGTAGAACCTCCTCACAAAATTGAAGTGTTGCGGAAAAGTATTCTTTGATGTACGCAGGTAATTGGAAAAGTGAGGAAGCGCAAGTCATTGGCTGTTTTTATAATTATGGTTAATTTCAATAATAGCACTTTTAGTATTTCTTAAAATCTAACATCACTTTTCAATTTTTTTTTTATTTTTTTTAAGGGAAACAATATTTTCATTCTACCATTGCCACATCAGATTTTGAAATTATTGAGATTAAAAATTGTAGTTTTAACAATACTAAAAAATGAAAGTATTAAAAAAATTTTATAATAGATTCCAAATTAAAATTTTTAAAAGTGCTATTATTAAAATTAAGCCTTATAATTAAGCTTATATATAGTAGAAATATTGTCCCTTTTTCTAGATGTATATTAATAGTCGAGTCATCTTAAATCTTTACCTTTTTCTAAGATACTTTAAATCATTTATGGGATTTATAGCCAAATAACCTTTTTTTTTTAAAGAAATTTTTAATAAATGACCGAAGTTTTTAAAAATTAGTTAAAAGGTCCTTTTTTTTTGAAAATGGTTAATCAATTATCTTAAATGATCAATTAGTGATTGACCGCATAATAATCAATCAATGATTGACTTATGGTCAATCATTGATTAACCATAACATAAATTACCAAATTTTATAGTCAATCACTATTTACCATTAATCAATCAACAAATTTCATAATCAATCACTGATTAATCATTAGTCAATCATTGATTAATCAATCAACAAATTTCATAATCAATCACTGATTAATCATTAGTCAATTATTGTTTAATCAAATATAAAAAATAACAAATGATTATTTTTCTAAATAAAAAAATTTGGATCATTTTTCTAGATTATATAATTAAAAAAGGTCATCCAACCTAATTTTCGATCACTTATTTTCTTGTTCATTTATTTTCGGCATTCCGCTTTAATATGAATATAGTGTTTTAAAAAGATACAAACATCTAAATCCTGAAAGATTCTTGGCTTTTTTTTTTTTTTCCTCTATCTAATTTTAATTCTATACAATAATATTTAACCAGAAATTATCAAAGGAATGAGAAAAAGACTGCCCAAGCTTTTACATTAAAAAGAAAGGTGACTTTTCTTTGCCTCCAAGTCTATCTATTGATATGGAACTCAAGTCGGTCAAGTAAAGCTATCGAGAAACTAGTGGTTTATAAGGAGCCACATCTCCTTGCTCTAGTCAACTCGATGTTGATCAAGAAACAAGAAGTTTCCCGCCCCTATTAACATAGGCTCCCCAACCCTATTTCTGGGTGGGTGGGGTCCTCCACTGCCGTCTAGAATCTTGAACATCGGCGGTGAAGAAATCAACGAGGAGATCTTTCTTTATTGAAAAATTAGTTTTTTATTTTTTATTTTTTATTAAACATTGGAAAATTCCTAGATCATCTGACAAAAATGCAGAGAATAATTAAAACGGCATGGTTCTACTCACGAAAAGATTAAGAGGGGATGTCATGTGCTACCAAAATCCCGGTTTTTTCACTTCTTCGTTCAATTTTTGGATGACCTTGTAAATTAGATGGTTGTTATAGTTGTCGGGTTATTTTATTATAGGTTTAGGTAGAGAAGATAGGCAAATATTCCAACTCAAACTCATTTTAAATTTTTTTTTTGTCTTTTTTAAAAAATGTTTTTTATCTTTTCTGAAAATTCAAAAAAATTTACTATTACAACTAAAATATTTCAACTCAAACTAACATACCAAACACCCCCTTGATAATGTCTTGTATTCTTTTGTAGCAGGGATTCATTAAAATTTTCTCTCTAAAATTAGTTTTCTTAAATTAGTAGTGCAAAGAGCGCGCGAGTATGGTTTTGTGGGGTTCAGGAATCTAATGACGTCTTTCATTTCTCGGATTTATATGATCATGAAAGCTTACAAGATTTTTCCTTGGTTTCGGTTTCGAATCATAAACGTGGGCGGGATCGTGGATTTCATTTTGTGTTTTTGTTTCCATTATGACTTTTTCCTCCTCCTTTTTTTTTTTTTTTTGTCCCTATTTCTTTGTGTTGTTGTAAATGATCTGAATAAGATATTGAATGTACTGGTATTAAGCATTGAACAATTACTCCATAAAGAGGAGACCATTGTAAAAATTTCCATTTATCTCAATCTTTAATGACATTTCAACTTTCTTTTCTCATCTTGTTCTAAATTTATTTTTTAAATTTTATTTTTTAAAAAAATTAAATTAATTACTATTTAAATTGTGAGTTTGAATTTATATTTCAAACGAAACCTTAACCGTTAGGGCACGTAAAAGGTTGAAAAGAAATCATGCGGAGGACAAAGACTTCTTTGTTTGGGTTTCTGGGAAAGCCGCGTTTCATAGTCATGTCTTTGGATATGAATAGAATCTTCAATTTCATAGTATTGCTGAAAAGTATTCTTTGATGTAGGTAGGTAGGTTGCGTAATTGAGGGAGTGCAAGTCGTTGGCTGTTTTTATAATAATGGTTACTTTCAATAACAACACTTTTAAAACTTTCAATTTCAAATCTAGCACTATTTGTTAATATTTTCATTTCTAACATTGTCACATTAGATTTTGTGAGTCCGACACATTTACGTTACCAAATATACTCTCAGTAGAAACCTTACACAAAACTCCCTTCCTTTTAATTACATGTCAAAACTCATTGCTAGTAATAAGAACAATTGCGAGTGATAAATATCGTTATGATTCAGTTACCATTTCTTAAAAATTATGATTGTGACTAAATTATAATGTGTTTTTAATTCTATAAGAATAATTGGTGTCAACGATTTTTTTTTTTTTTGTCTTTTAATTTTCGTTTTGTTTATTTATGAACAAATTTTTTGACTTTTTTTTTTGTCTTTTAATTTCGTTTTGTTTATTTATGAACAAATTTTTTTTTACTTTTTTTTTTCTTTTTAATTTATTTTGTAGCTTGAATGTTAGCTTCTCATTTGACAAAGTTACTAAATATTTGCTTTCTAAAATTTAAAGTTTGAGAATAATAAAATCTTACGTTATTAGTGCAGTCATCATCTAATGTGATGAAAGACGACTCTCACTCATAAATTTTTACTATTCACATTATATTAGATATTTTGTGGTTATAATTCTTGTAGTCTTATGATAATTATTAGTCTAGATCTACTATCTCATTTTCCTATCTCAGAGATTGTCCCCTCAATATATAAGCTTTTAATGACTCATCAATTTATTCCGGAATTTTTAATATTTAGCATTTTTTATGGACTAAATTCTTAAATTCAAATAATATGATATAACATTATTAGAAGGATAACTAATGAGATAAGAAATTGGAAACAATAGATCTCGATTCGGTTTGTATATGTTTGCTTTGTCGATCTTTCTACTCAAGTAACAACAAATCGCTTTTGTTTTTTCCGTACATTAAAATATTACAAGATTTTATTTTATTAAAAAAAGTCTTATAATAAGGTAATTCTTACTGGTGTGATATATCTTTTTCCGTAGGGGTTGATTTTTAAATTGGGGGTTGAGTTCTTGCATTGTATGAAACTGAATTATGATGAAGCCATAGATGTTTACAGAACACCTATCAGCCGGATCGGACGGGAAGTGGTCAAAAAAAAGAAGTTGACTTTTTTCAATTGAAACGAAAAACAATTACTCACTTGTATCGTGAGTTTAAATTATTAAGAAGGAACGCTCACAAGTCACGTGTACTGGTGGGTTTCAAAATCATATCATAACATAACCAAAAAAAATATATATATATATATTAAAAACACCCATTCTAATCTTTTATTTATACCAAACGATGTTATATAATAGTTGTTAATTTAAAAGTTTATTACATCACTTAATAATAAAAGAATCCCATTTGTCCAAAAAATGACAAATTGTTGCCACACAAGTTGATTAAAAGAAAAGGGCTAATAATTAAAATTGATGTCACTACTCAAAACTATGCACCTTTTTCTTATATTATCCAAAAATTAAAAAATAAAAATAAAAAAAGTAAATAGTTCAACATTTTTTACCTTATCAGATAACTTCTCAAAAGTTGACATTCATGTCAACTGTCAGCTTATGAAAATTAGAAACTGAAACCAAGGCCCTTTCGTTAATAAATAGTAAGTGTCAATTTCATGGTTGGGTTTTTATGATTATTTTAAAGCAATTCTTTTATTGAAACATTTTGATAGTATGCATTCAGGACAACAAGTTCTGCTATGAAAAGAAAATGATTCTTAAATAGGATGACCATCTCCGATATGTAATCTAGTGCAAAAATAAATAAATAAAAAAGAGAAAAATAAATTGAAAAAATAAAAGAGGGAGAAAAATAAATACACTATTTAATAAACATTCAAATCTATTAAAATGGTAAATATCTTCTCAAGTGTTCAAGAGTATTAGTTGAACTTTGGTTTAAAACTAATATTCTCTCAAATTTTGAGGAGAATTAAATAAAGTTCTAAGTTTTTAAAAAGGAACTTCTTTTTTTTTTTTTTTTTAAATAGTTAACATGAAAATTTGAAACAAAAACACAACGAAAAATACAAATAAAATCATTTTTCATTTTTTAAAATATACAAATAAAAAATTAGTCCCTTCCTTTTTTTTCCCCCTTATAAATACCACAATATACTGCATTTCACATTACAAAATTAAAAAAAAAAAAAAAAAAAAAAGATTAAAAAAGAAGAAGAAGAAGTAATCAAACCCATATCTGATATACTTATTAGTTATTACTTACAGCTATGCCAACGCTTCCATAATGTCCGTCACGGAGAAGACAAGTTTTGTTGTCTTAGATTTCCTATTTTGTTGGATGTCTCTTCAATAATGTTATGTTATATCATTTGAATTTAAAAATTTAATCACATATAAAAAGCTAAATACTACAAATTCTTAAATAAATTGATGAGTTATCAACACACTATTAAGGAGACAACCATTAAAACAGAAAAATGAGATAGCAAATCTGAACTTGTTACAGAGACACTGAGAAAGCACCCTCAATCTCTATACTATATGTATGTACATTAATATAAGATGAGTTTTATATCCAATATATATATATAAATTCAGACCTATGTAATTATTAATTGATCTACATGTAACATTCTATAATTTAATATATAACAAATAATATTTTAGAACTTTTATTATAAGTGATAAAGTATCAACAAAAAATAAATAAATAAAATTACACATTCATAAGTTAGTATTACAAGATATCAATCTTGAAAGTTGTACGATCGGTAGGTACAAGTATAATCTAGTGTTAATATCACGTGTGATTCCTCTAAAAATACATAATTTAAATCACCCTTCCCTCAAGTTAAAAAATAATAATAATAAACATAAAAATTATACGGTCGCAAAACATGAAACTTTACCTTTATTTATCTGGTTCTTCCATGCAATACTCTGAAAAAAATAAGTGAAGGCAACAACAATGAGTTGGTGGTGGGCAGGAACAGTAGGAGCTGCCAAGGCAAGTCCCTTCGACCAAACTTAATCAATAAATCGCATTCTTTGGCTTCGTTTGTTTATATCATTATCACCTAATAATACTAACTACTTTGACAGAAAAAACATGAATACGAGGAAGGGCCAACCAAGCACCAGAGCGTGGCACTTGTGGTCGGAGTCACCGGCATCGTCGGCAACAGCCTGGCGGAGATCCTCCCTCTCTCCGACACCCCCGGCGGTCCCTGGAAGGTCTACGGCATCGCCCGCAGACGACGACCCTCATGGAATGCGGATCACCCCATCATCTATGTCCAATGCGACGTCTCCGATCCACAGCAGACCAGAGACAAGCTCTCCAAGCTCACCGACGTCACCCACATCTTCTACGTGACGTGGTCAAGCCGTCCGACGGAACCCGAGAATTGCGCCGTCAACGGCGCAATGCTGAGGAACGTTCTAGAAGCCGTCATCCCACACGCGCCGAACCTCCAGCATATATGCTTGCAAACCGGACGGAAGCATTATGTCGGGCCGTTTGCTATGCAGGGGAAGATTAAGCTTTATGACTCTCCGTATCATGAGGATCTTCCAAGGCTTGACACGCCGAATTTCTACTATGTTCAGGAGGATATCTTGATGGAGGAGTTGTCAAGAAGAAGGAGGGCTTGACATGGTCCGTGCATAGGCCCAGTGTGATATTCGGGTTTTCGCCTTATAGCTTGATAAACATGGTGGGGTGCTTGTGCGTTTATGCGGCGATTTGTAATCATGAAGGGACGAAGCTTAAGTTTCCAGGGACTCGAGTGGGGTGGGAGGATTACATGGACGCCTCCGATGCCGAGCTGACCGCCGAGCAGCAGATATGGGCGGCGGTGGACCCGAATGCGAAGAACGAGGCGTATAACTGCAGCAATGGGGATGTGTACAAGTGGAAGCATTTGTGGGAGGCGTTGGCCGAGAAGTTTGAGGTGGAGTACGAGGAATTCGTTGACGGTGGCGAGAGGTTGACCTTGGAGGAAATGATGAAAGATAAGGGTGAAGTGTGGGATCAAATTGTGGAGGAGAAAGGTCTTGTGCCTACCAAATTGGAAGAAGTTGGGTGTTGGTGGATTGTGGATTATGTTCTTACTTATGGCACAATCTTGGACAGCATGAACAAGAGCAAAGAGCATGGTTTTTTCGGGTTTAGGAATTCGATTTCGTCGTTTGCTTCTTGGATTGACAAGATGAAAGCGTACAAGATTGTTCCTTGATTTAATTCAGTTACTGAGCGATGATAAATGTGTGTGTACGTAAGTTGATTTCATTTTGTGTGCTTGTGTTTGGCCGTTATGTTTGTTACTTTTCCTTTGTTGCTCCGCTGTGAAATCTGAATAATACTTGTTTTGTATCAACTGTTTTGAGCAAATGGTACAATTGCCCTGATAATCATCATCTAACCTAAACATCCTTTTAACAGAAGATATAAAGAAAATATATCACCAAATTCCTTGGCCATTTTGTCATATTCCTCTTGATGGTTATATTATGGATGGTTATATTATGTATGTTCATAGGTGAAGATTGTGGTGGGTTATTAAACTGATAATTTGTAGAAACGTATTTGTGTGAATTTGGAGTTGCAGTCGGACTATTTAGGGGATGTTTGGTGAATAAATTTAGTTTAAAATTTTTAAATTTTAATAGTAATTTTTCAGAAAAGATAAAAAAATTTTCAGAAAAAATAAAAAAAATTTTCAGAAAAAAATAAAAATCATAATAAAAAAATATAATTTAATTTAAAATAAATTAACAACCAAACACCCCATTGATGTATTGGTTGATAGGCAACAATGGGTACAGTCTAGTAGTTAGAAATAAATGTGTTTTCAGATGATGAAGTGATGGGACCACACATAAACACTTGGCTTTGAAAGAAATTGGAAAAAAAAACGTAATATAAAGAAACATAGTACAAATAAAGCTTGTTTTCAGCTTTTCGCCTTTACAACGCTTTGAATGTCCCAAGAAGTTGGTCGGGCAGCAGCAAGTCACGGGTTTCACTTTTCTACAGAATTGTACCCTACGTTTGCTATGAAATATCCAATTGAAATTGAAAAAAAAAATTTATTTTTTGTAAAAAGAATGTTTTTTTCTCAACTCTTCAACTCAGACATTGCTAACAGATGCAACAGATAAAAGGCTTATATCAAAAGCATCTATTTTGTAAATATTAAGGAAAAAGTGTTGGGCGTCCATTTATTCTTCTTATAATAAGTGAAAGTAGATCAACCAAAGAATCCATCAAATGGGAAAGCACTCCTGTACTTACGAATATAATTTAACGATAATTTTACATTTTATTTGACCATAAAATACAGAGTTCACTTCTTTTCATTAGCAAATAAAATAAAAAAAGTATAGTACTTAAAATACTTGCATAAGAAGAGAAAAATTACCCAAGTAATGACTGCTTTCACTCCCAAAAAATATAGTTTAGCTCTTTGATAAAAATATATATGATACAATTAAAAAAAAAAAGGAAAGAAATTCAAGACGAAATTCTAGAGAAACTAAAAATTAAAGAACTGATTTTACATAGAGTGGTAGAAAAGCAACGACTAATTTTTGAGAAAAAAATATATATAGGGATCTCTAATGAGACAAAAGAGTATACGATTTTGAAGGTATTTTAAAACCTTTTTAATATTCAACAACTTCCATCTAATTCAACGCTTTCGGTACCATAATTTTAATAGAGTGAGCATATTTAAGACACTTTTTAAAGCAAAGATCAATAATAAAATAAAATGTTGACTAAATTGAAAAATAATTTCAAAGAGACATCAATAACGTAGGACATGAATTTATTACTAAAATGAACCATGGTGTTAGAGAAGATAATTCAACGTTTGTTGCTTTGCACCAACACCAAAACGATGCCTCCTTGCGTTTACGGTGAGTGACAGTTGAACTTGTGTTACATTTGTTTTGATTTAAAATGTAAATTATATACAAGTACACATATATAAAAACGAAGGGGGCAACTTGTATCACGAGATGTTAAGCATATCTAAGTTATAGGTTGATATTTGGAAGACACGTTTTTTTTGTATTATATTTCAATATAATGTGTAGAATCTAATATGTATTTAAATGTCTCTTTTTGTATTATATTTGAATATAATGCATGTTCTTATTGTTTATTTTTAAATAATTATTCCATTATGTGTTAATAACAGAGAAAGAGAATATATGATGTAATTAGTAAAAGAAGTTAAAAAAAAATTAAGAGTATGAATAATGAATGAATAGATTAACTGTTCAAATATGTTTGTGTTTAAATAGAATATATGAGACACTGAAACACACAAATTACGTTATATTAAGGTGTAATACATAATGAAAGTGATTTTAAAACTAACCATTATTAAAAATTCAATCCTAAGTGAATAGTTGTCAAAAAGGAAAATGAGCTGTATACCACCAGGCACTAGGGAATTGTGTAATTTGACTTGAATTACATTCACACGCCACACTCTTCGTGTGACTCCACCAGAAGTTGAATATTAATGAACTCGCCACATTTTCTGCCATTTTTATTTTTAATATTCACGCAGCCAAAAACAAACACATTCTTTATGAGGCAGATAATCAGCTGCATAATACTGGAGATTCGATTTCGTAGGGTTGTTTTTCCTTACTAAATTATAGACAAGTTGATTGATCAATTCCATACGTATATACATACATACATCTATATATATATATTAAACAAGTTGACTGATGAATTCTTTATATAAGATTTAAAAAATAAAAAAGTTGATTGATCAATTTTTATAGAAACAAAAAAAAAAAAAGTTGGTTGATCAACTATATCAATATAACATATAACAATGCTAGTAATTAATATGCTATTGTAATATAAAGCCAATTGATAGAATTTTTATTAGTAAATTAAGAACTTTTTTTTAAAATATATTTATTGTAATTTTTGAATTTGATAATTTAGTTTTTTTTTTTTTTTGACAATGAACCACTTAAACATATAATTTTTATACAGTCAGTCCTTTTTACTCATGTCGATTTAAGTTTAAACAGTTTTTCACAGTTAAAAGCCCAAAAGAGCATTGCTTGCAGTTTTAAATTAATTTCATTAATACAATTTCATTTGAAAAATTTGAACCTAATTCAATAATAATACGAACTTAAAACCTAAATTATAAAAAAGAATTTTTATTGAAATTAAGTAAAAAGGACCAGTAAAATATCCTTCTCGGACTATCACGTGCAAATCACGTGTAAAAAAACTAGTAAAATTTTAATAAGATGTGAACAAAAACAATTGATGCTGTCAAAAAGAATTATAAGTTTGTTGAGTTGATTGTCAAGAAAAAAAAATTAAAAACTAAATCATCAAATTTGAAAAATTTAAGGGATGTTCGTATATGGTGTTGTATCTTAAATATAAAATGTGGCAAAAATAACTGTAAATTAAACAGCATTTCTAAATTCCTTAATTAAGACAGCTGACAGACTTGGGACCTTCCCCAACATGTCAACCCTAGTTTGCATACAAGGCCAAAAGAGATGGAAAGTAAAAAGGCAAGTAGAGTAAAAGTCTCATTTTTCTTCACTACTCAAAATCTCGCGTTTGTAGAGCTAGGAGGGACTTAATAGTATGAATAAGCAAAAGCTAGGATGTGTTGTTTTATCTGCTTCATTAGTTAAAAGAAGGATAATTTTCACAAATATAAGTCACGAATTATACACTCAATTTTATGTTAACTGCAATACAATATCTCAAATATTTTCTATTATTACACAATCAGTCCTTCTAACTATAACTTTTAAAAAATGGACAGAAATTGAATATGTTTTAATTACATGAGTTTCAATTAAAGATAAAAATTTAAGTATGTATAAAAATTGTACCTCAAAAATATATCCGATGTGAAGTTATAAAACTTAATGAAGGTACAATTCACTTAAGATATATCTCTATTGGAGGCAGAGTTCTTCTCTATAGGCATTTAATTATGGTTTTGGTTTTAATGAAAGCTCATATGATCATAATGTGCTTAATTTCTATTTAACTTTTAACAGAAAATTAATCGAGAGGCAGTTTACATAACAGCAAAGAAGTTAAGTTCAAGATGCAAAACAATAAAAGTCATAGACTTATACTTTCGCAACAAATTATAAAAATAACGCTTAAAAAAAAGAATCTTATAATTGACCCTTTCTTAAATGAATTCAAGATGCAGATTCAAATTCAAGATCTCAATTTTAAAGTGAGAGTGAATTTAATGTGAGGTCAAACTTTTTTTTTTCTTTCACCTAAATATATATCCTTTACCTGCCCAAGGTTTCACATATCTCGATCGTCATTTTGGACGACCACGTGATTGGTTTTGTTATATGCTTTTTAAAAATGATACTATCTTCCCTCTAATGACCAAAAAAAAAAAAAAAAACCTGTGGATTTTCATGTAAGGGGACATACGTGCATGTATCATGAGTTTTTTTGTAAAGGAGAAGATCTCACCTATGGGAGTAAAAGGTCTGTTTTTTTTTTTTTTTTTTTTTTTTTTTTTTTTTTTTTTTGGCTCAAGTGGCTGTTTGGATTTCGTTGGTAAGGTTGGAATTGTTGTTGGAATGCAAATTTTAATTTTTGAGAGATGAATGCATTAATTATATATATAGATATTTGAAATAAGAAAAATATTATCAAAAATAAAGGATAAAAGATCATACAATCATAAAATAAAAGAGAGCCGAAAAAACTAGGAAAAAAATACAAATCAGACAGAACAATAAAATAAAATGAAACCGCGCAGCATTCCTCACTGTCGCCAGTGAGGAAATTGGGTACTTGAAGGAACTTAATAAAACAATGGGGGGCTTCTAAAATAAGGTAAAAATATATATATATATATATATATTTAATGGAGTAAATAACTTGTATTATTTTAAAAAGAGGAAAGAGCCAAATGACATATTTGAATAACAAATAAAAAAATTACAGCTTTATTTTTTAAGATGAAAAACAATAGCATATTACCCACTAAAATATTTTAAATTCCCTAAATACTCTTGAAAGAGTCGCAATATCCTCGCCGTCGTTATCGCTAATCTATTTAGTATAGGATCTCCAAAATTTTGAACTAGAATTTTTTTTTTTCTTATGAGGATTTACTAACCATTTGTAAAGAATCTTTGAAAACAAATGTGAACTATTTTTTCACTAGGGCTACTAATCAATGTGCTATAGAACACCTAACACTTTGCATTGAATGCTTTCCTTTCTAAGGATTTACTAACTAATGGCATAGAATTCTTTAAAAATGTTGGTTTTCATTTCTAGAGTTACTAACCAATTTGGTATAAAACCCTAGAGTCTTGAGTTGAGTATTTTGTCTTCTAAAATAAAGAAACAAAAAAAAAAAAAAATGTCTCATGCTTATCTTTCCTTCAATAGCCGACCAAGTAACTTCGTAGTAAAAAAATAAAAAAATAAAAAAAAAAACTTGCCACGTTTTCTAAAAATAAATCCTACATTTCTTTTCTTTATTCAACAATGTGCGCAATGCTCACATGAGTACTTCATTTGGGTTTGCGTTTAGGCTTTGAAACTTTACAGTAAACTAATTACTTAGCACGCGTTTCGTTCTTGCGTTATAAATTAAAAAAATGATACCATATTGCAGTAATTGGACTGTAAATGGTGGTCCTAGAGCAGTGATAGTGCCCACTATCACAAAAGTCATTGTTCAAGAGCCATAATCTCTTTTAAAGTATAATATAGATACTAGTTTCCAAAATAATATAATTTTTTTGAAGAAACTAAGTATCTTTTTGGCGTCTTCGTTCAAATTGAAAAAAACTTAATTCAGTTTTTGTTTTCTTCTAAAAGATCAACTCAATTTCACTATTTTTTTTTTTATTTCAACTATAATTTGAAAGCTCAAATTTTAAAAGTCTAAACTTTGCATATACAAGTCCAAACCATATGATTTTCTTTCTTAAATTGTATAGAATTTTGAAAAAAAAGAAACAAGATCCAAATTGATATTTTTCTAAAAACATTTCAAGTTTTTACTCTTTTTAACTCCAATCAACCAAACACATAATTCAACTCCAACTCAAAATTTTCAACCCAAAGCAGACCAAGTAAACACATGTTAAGTCTATGTTTGAATACACTCCATTCAAAATTTTTCAAAAAAAAATTTTTTTTTTTGTCTTTTCTGTAAAAGTAAACTCATTTCACTATTTCCATTTACATGATCTCTTTTAAAAACTTAAATTTTAAAAGTCTATAATTTTGTTATTTCAAGTAAAAATCATAAGATGATTTTTATAATTGCATAAATAATGAGAAAAATAAAACAAGATCCATATTGCTATTTTTTGCAGAACACATTTCAAGTTTTCATACCTTTTAATTTTAAACGGTTCATTTTCAACCAATCACATAACTCCAAGCATTCACATTTTTTCAACCAAAACATTTCCAAAACTCTAATTGAAGTGCATGCTTCAAACAATACCTAAAGAAAGTAAATAACAAGATTTTAAAATATTTGAAACAAACATTAGTAAATAGAAAGTTTACTAGACAATCAATCTAACAAATAGTAACTTTACTACTTATTGTTATTTACTCTAAATACTTTTAAAATATGTTATTAGGTGTGAAATTATCGAATTTCACAAAGTTATTCTTACAACTATAGTAATTCCCTTTTTTTTTTTTAGTTATAATCGGCACGAGGAGCAGGCATGAGCGGATGGCTGTAAAAGAGGTAGGGCGCGGCATGCAGTGGTGGCACAAGGTCTCACTCGGCTTGGGGCGGTAGGGAGCGGCAGCGCTAGAGCCCCTTGGGCCTCGGCATGGGGGCTAAGAGCCGTACGCGGGTACTGATGTTGTTGTTGCTACGATAAGTTAGGGTTCTTAAAATGATTGTGATTAAATTGAGTTTAGATCAACAGTTCTATAATGTTTTGAGTATCATATATATATATATATTATTTACATTTAACAACACAGTTTAACAAAAAGTTAATATATCAAGGGATCTTAATGTTAAATGTTTTAGTAGAACAACTCTATTCGACTTCTTTCAAATTCTTTTGTTGTGCAATGCGTTCAGAATTTGTTGGGAAAAAAACAATGTTTATGTAAATTTTTTGACAATCTAAAAAACAATCGTCAACGGCAATGCAAACGGGGCCTTTTGGCTCACTGACCAACATTCTGTGATATTATTCTATCTCAATTAATCCTTTTTATTTTTTCTGTACATTAAAATGTTACAAAGATTTTAATTTATAAAAAGAGTCTTATAATAGGGTATATTGTCCCGTTTAGTTATTCCTTTAACTGTCTCATCACTAAAATATTGACAACTCATCATGATGAGTTATGTCGGCTTTTCTTAACTCTTGCGTGCGGTTATCAAATGGAAGACATCCAAGCAAAAACAAAAAAACTAGCGGAAGACAAAGGCCTCAGGCCTCAGCGGTACAAAGAGGAAGCAATGGTGGCTGGTGGGTTTTTACCACCATACTCCATGCTTCAGCACAAAAAAAAAAGTGTTTTTTAAAAAATCAAAAAAGAACCAAAAAAAAAAAAAAAAAAACATTGCATTTGTATGTGTATATATATTTGTTTAAGTGACGGAAGCAACGGACTTCGCCAAGCTGACGAATCGGCGGCCTTGGCTTTCATATGTAAAAGGCATTAATTTTACTTTCTTATCTATTACCAACAAAACCGGGAAAAAAAAAATTTTGCATGTATGTACAAAGTTTTTCATCTGACTTCTAACACCTACTTGATAGACTGCAGCAATAGATGTCTTCCGTCTTCAAGTTTGTTAATTGTGCGTGTTTTGGAGGAAGAGTTAAAAAATAAAAAAAAGCTGACGTGATCCGTTATGATAAATTGTCAATATTTTAATGGTGAAATATCTAAGGGGATAATTAAAAGGGAACTATAAATGTAGACTCATGGTATGATATATCTTTTTCAATCCTATCAAACGGGTTTGATTGATCTTAATCTTAAGTAATAGGGGTTGAACCCTGGCGATATTTGACACTAAATTATCTAACAGAACACCTACTAATACTCACATGTATAATCAGTTTCTAAATTATTTCATAACGTAATATAGTAAAATGAAAACATATATACTAGCATTAATGTTACAAACTTCAATTGAACCTTAGTTCTTTTGTATCAACTTTATATGACATATCATAGTTTAAAAGTTTATCACATTAATTACTTGATAATTTTGTCCATAAACGATACAATGCCGCTTAGCCCACACCAAGAGCATTACTCCAAAATATGAATGTGTGTGCACGTTTTCCATTTTTTTTTTTTTTTAAGAAAAATATGTTCACAATACCTAATGTAATAATAAAAGCCAATAAAAAAAATACAATAATAAAAGAATTCATTTGTCAATTAAAAATAAAAGAATTCATTTTGATATGCTCGTTTTCCTTATTTTCAAAACAAAAACCGTCAATAGTTCAATATTGATATAACTTCTCAAAGTTTGACTTTCATATCAACGTCCCAGCTTATGAAAATTGGAAACTGAAACAAAGGCCCTTTCATTAATAAACAATACCTTCTTTTGGAACCATTTCAAATCATTTTTATCTTTTTCTAAAAAATCAACAAGTTTTTTAATTAGTTTCTGAAAATTCAAACGATTCGAACCTAAATATTTTGGAAAAGTCAAACAACTACAACTCAAATATTTTCAACTCTGATATACCAATCAAACACGCGTTGTTTTATAATAAGGTTCGTATGATTATTTTAAAGGTGATTTGTAAGACCTCAAAAATGCACATATCTAAATTACTGTCTCAATTAATAGTTTTTTGTTTGACCTCCAATTAAATAAATATAGATAGTTAAAATTGTAAACAAGTATTAAGAGTGGATAAAAAAACATAAACATTTCATTTTTAGAGGTTGCTTTCATAATTTTCTCAGACTTTTACCTTTTTTTTTTAATATTCTGAAATTACATTTTTTTTTTTTTGGTAGTAAAGGATTCAATTTTGATATTACATTGACAATGACAAGTTTTGTTACGAAAAGATAACGATTAAAATTTCTGATATAAAATAGTGGAAATTATGACACAAACAAACTTAGGGAGAAAGAAATAAATTACAATTTTCACAAAATAGTTAAAGTATATAGCAATTTTTTAAAACATTTGAAGTAAATAAACAATAAATAACAAATTTATCAAGTAAATAATCCATTTACATAGTAAAATTTTTATTTACATAATAAATTTACTATTTAATTAAAATATTTTAAAACCTCTATTATTTACTTCAATTATTTATTTACTACAATCTTCCACCTATTTATAAGCAAGCCCATTTTGAATCTCAATGGTGTATCTAAATTATTAATTATTTACGACTCAAGTAGAGGTTTTCACACCTTTCGGCAACGATATATATATACACATATATCTAATTTCATCTATGGCATACTCTGAACAAAACAAGTGAAGGCAACAACAATGAGTTGGTGGTGGGCAGGAGCAACAGGAGCTGCCTAGGCAAGTCCCTTCAACCAAAACCTTATCAATTTTCACATTAATTTTCACTTCATTTCTTTGAATCTCTCTATCTTCAATCTCTATTTCTAATATTATGTGATACTGATTACTTTTCGATAGAAAAAGCATGAATATGAGGATGCACCACCCAAGTACCAGAGCGTGGCACTTGTGGTCGGAATCACCGGCAATGTCGGCAACAGCCTGGCCGAGATCCTCCCTCTCTCTGACACCACCGGCGGTCCCTGGAAGGTCTACGGCGTCACCCGCCTCCCGCATAGAGTGCCGATCACCCCATCACCTACATCCAATGTGACATCTCAGATCCACAGCAGACCAGAGACAATCTCTCCAAGCTCACTGATGTCACCCACATTTTTTACGTCACGTGATCAAGCTGTCCCACTGAAGCCGAGAATTGTGCCGTCAACGGCACTATGTTGAGGAACGTTCTAGAAGCAGTCATCCCTCACGCGCCGAACCTCCAGCATATATGCTTGCAAACTGGACGGAAGCATTACGTCGACCCGTTTGAGCTGCAGGGGAGGGTTCAGCCTCACGAGCCTCCGTATCATGAGGATCTTCCGAGGCTTGACACGCTGAATTTCTACTATGTTCAGGAGGATATCTTGATGGAGGAGGTCAAGAAGGAGGGCTTGACATGGTCTGTTCATAGGCCGAGTGTGATATTCGGGTTTTCACCTTATAGCTTGGTGAATATCATTGGGTGTATGTGCGTTTATGTGGCGATTTGTAAGCATGAAGGGAGGAAGCTAAGGTTTCCATGGACTCGAGCAGGCTGGGAGGATTACATGGACGCCTCCGACGCTGACTTGATCGCCGAGCACCAGATATGGACGGCAGTGGACCCGAATGCAAAGAACGAGGCATATAACTGCAGCAATGGGGATGTGTTCAAGTGGAAGCATTTGTGGAAGGTGTTGGCAGAGCAGTTCGAGTTAGAGTATGAGGAGTACTTTAATGATGGTGACAGGCTGACATTGGAGGAGATTATGAAGGATAAAAGTGAAGTGTGAGATCAAATCGTGAAGGAGAATGGCCTTGTGCCTACCAAGTTGGAAGAAGTCGGGCGTTGGTGGGTATGCGGATTTCGTTCTTAATTATGGTTCAAGTGTGGATAGCATGAACAAGAGCAAATAGTATGGTTTCTTGGGGTTCAGGAATTCCAAAAAGTCGTTTGTTTCTTGGATTGATAAGATGAAAACTTCCAAGATTGTTCCTTGATTTAGGTTCCGGATGATGTTAAATGAGTGTGTTGTGGATTTCATTTCGTGTCTTTGTGTTTTGCCATTGTGTTTGTCTTTCCTTGGCTGTTCTACTCTGAATAAGACTTATATAATCTTGCAACAAGTGAAAGTAGAAACCTTTTAGCGAAAAAAAAAAATAAAAGAAGGTGAAAGTAGAAACCAATGACATTCCATCAAAGGCGAGAGTACTTTAAAATATTCGCATAAGAAGAGACTCATGAATTCTAAGCTTATGCACTACCTCTGCTTTTACCCTGCTACAAAATTCGAAAGTTGAGATTGTACAAAATATATATACATGTATGTATATATGTTTGTGTAGAAGGTAGAGTACATGTGTTAGAGCTTGGAAAGTAACAATGCTAGCTGCTCATCAGACACCTCAACTTCAATGCATGACCTGAGTGAAGCAGCAAGTCTTGCAGCTAATTGATGCTTACACTGGACAAAAAATGAAAATGGCATTAACCCACATGAAAGCTTTAGTGAATATATATATATATATATATATATGTATAAAAAAATAAATATAATGAGCAAGAACCACAATAGGAATCTCACACAAAGCTGCTCTGCCTTGCTCACAATATCATAGTAGAAAGAATAACAGGCACAGAAGTGCTCTGGGAAGCAAAAGTACTCCTCTTTCCTCTTTGATTCTCCCACAACCTAACAAACCAAACAAAACACAAGTGAAACCCATTCTCAGCTGTTTGATTTTTACTTGTTTGGTTCTACATTTGGTGGAAATTTCCAAGATTTTCTCCATATAAAATTTTAAAAAATAATAATAGTAAAGAGAAAGACCTGAAAGATGGAACGGCCACTAGGCTGTGCTGAAATCTTCTTGACACCCTTTTGATCAACAATCCTAATAGCACGCTCAAAGTTCTTCCCAAACAAGAA
Source organism: Ficus microcarpa (assembly GCA_025413485.1). Taxonomy (NCBI): domain Eukaryota; kingdom Viridiplantae; phylum Streptophyta; class Magnoliopsida; order Rosales; family Moraceae; genus Ficus; species Ficus microcarpa. The sequence continues at coordinate 10,355,767 of CM046384.1, read as the reverse complement.
AATCAAGCTGAAATTTTGAAGAAACCAGACACCAAAGTCGAAACCAATTTGAACCCAAGTTAAGAAAGTAAACAAGGACTCCGAGATGCTTTTTTACTCACATGGAAAGTTGGTCATCTGTCACTGCAACATTTTTGCAAGTATTTTCCTCTCATCAAAAACCAAACCAGAAACCGACATCATTTGCGTTTGGAATCAAAAACTAGAGGAAAATGGGTCTGAGAATAAGAAGGTGAAACCTGGGAGTACCTGAACAAGTTGATTCAATTTCATTCCACACCGTCTCTGCCACCAAACTACTAGAGCTCATTCTCTTTCCCGTACTGGCTCCGAATGACAAAGATTCTCCGGCAAAAATCTTGCGCCGGAGAGTACCACGGCCACCGCTCCTTGATATTGCGACGGAGCAGCCCCAGCACCTTACCGGATCTCGACGACGACAAGCGCTCCTCCTTCAGTGTTGGCGGCGAGCACCTGCTTCCCCACTGCGGGCAGGGTCGCCTCAAGACAATTGGAGGCCTCGGCCTAACATTTTAGATTAGGCCCATAAACATCTAATAGTAACGGGATTTATCTCAAAATTTTTGTGTAGTTAAAAATTGTTAATTTTTATTTTAATCCTTCAATTATTACTCAAGTCCAATCTCATTTTAATTTAAAACTTTAATATTTCAGAATCAACTTTTCTATTTTATCGGAAATCATAACAAAAAACAGTTTCAGTTAATGTGTTTTGCCCTCTTTTTTCTTTGTTTGTTTTCTTATTTTTTCAAAATTTTTTTTTTAACGGAGCAGCGTTTTGCTATGATTTCAATCTCAAAAAAAAAAAAAAGAAAAAAAAATTCAACAAAAACTTTATTATTATTATTATTATTATTATTAACAAAATAAGATTGGACTTAGACCCCATTGTTTTTGGCCAAAAATCGTCAAATGAGTAATTTTGAAGGGCAAATGAGCACACTTACTCCTCATCAAAGAAAAAATTCCTCAAATGTTTTTCTCCTTTTTTTTTTGGGATAAATAATGTTTTTGTCCTTTGTCTCTCTCTCTCTTGCCTAAACTAAATAGACAATCCTAATCTAATATTATACGTCAACAATCCTTTGCACCGACACGCTTAATACTTGTTATTAACACTCTAACTTTATTTTTTTTTGGGTTGAATATCAACACTCTAATTTGCAGTAGCCAAAAACTCCATTCAGCCAACCAAAACGCAGTCGCCAAAATTGACCAATTAGCTTGCCTACCAACTTTCTTTTTCATAGATTCTAACAAGATTAAGGAGATTGACTTTGACTATCCACAGTCCATTAGATTATCTACTGATAGTGTTTGCCATGGTGTTTTAAGTTGCATTTTTGCAATTCAATAGAATGATACCATTACTTCGAAGGGAGATCTATATGCCATAAGATGGCAGAACCGAAGAACATACTGTTGTTCTTTATCTATGAATTATTTATTTATTTTTTCAAATGACATTTCTTGTTGATTTTATTTTGGTCCGGAATGAAGTGTTTAAGCAAATACAAATAGATATAGCATTTTGAAAATGATATTATTGTATAGTAATGATTTTTAAGAATATATATATATGATGTTAAGATCGTTTCAAAATTTTTATTTAGTTATGTTTTTGGAGAGATTGATTTGAATATAAGAATTCAGACTCTGTTTGGTTCACCAGTTTGAGTTAGAAATTTTAAGTTTCAATAGTAATTTTTGTTGATTTTTCAAAAAAGACAAAAAACTTTTTTAGAAAAGACAAACTTTTTCAAAAAAAGACAAAAACTGATATAAAAATTTTAAGTTCGAGTTGACAAACCAAACGAGCACTCAAATTTTGAAAAAGAATGACAATGCGGTAACATCTGATTGCCAGTAACAGCTTGCAATAAACACCGACCAATCAGCATCTATTAGTGACTCGGATATCTAGTTATCTACACGATTTGCATGTGTGTGCGAGTGTATCTTATATGTCCACATAATCTTTGCTTCCAGAGGATGACCCTCGCGGTCAACAGATATAACATTTCCCTTCTCTTTAAAAATAAAAAAATTAAAAAAAAAAAACCCAAAAATGTTGGTTTTTACACTTCCGAGTACTTTCTTGATTCAGGAATAGAGATCTTCTTCCGATCCATCTGCACTCAGAGAGTAGATGTCAACTGGTGCAGTTGTGCAGCCAAGAGTGTGCTGTTTAAATCGGCGCTTCGAAGAGCTATCATGGTGGTCAAGAAACACTACAACCACAGTGATATCATCGTGGAAATGACGCCTTATTCCTTTGTCGATTTTCTTTATGTCAGCATATCTCATCTCCCTCTTCTTAGCAGCCTCTTGAATAGCCGTTCTTACCAATCTCTTCGCAATTCCCTGGAAGTGGTTTAACCAATGAAATGAACAGTCAATTACGAGAGTAAAATTGACCCTAACTTAAAATTATGCTACACAAACAAATACAAGATTAGCATAACAAATAAGTGAAAACTGAACACTCACAGCTCTTGGATTTTTAGAAACAATCTCTACCGCCACTTGATCGCTTAACTGTTCCCAGAGGCCATCTGATGCAAAGATCAGGAACAAATCCTGCGGTCTAAGCTCTCTTGTAAGGATCGAGGGCTCTGCTGTCATCACTGGTCGCCTCAGAGGAATAGGGTTCCCGAATTGCTGAAAAATTGGGTCTCTGATAAACTCAGGCTTCTTCAGATATACATCGCCAATGGATCTTGACACCTAAAGAAACAAAAGAGGTTTAGAACATTCAACATATTCTCCCCCACCACATTAATCAACACAAAAAATTACCAAATCCTAAACTTGAAGAAACCAGCCAGCAATATGAACGAATCAACCAAGAACATCATGGATTCGGTTCACATGTCCCCTTTTTCTTTTCCCTTTTCAAGTCCCCTTAATAATATCATATCATTTTAACTAGTTTAACTGACATGACCTTCTAATTGATGCGATATGAGTATTTTAATTGACGTGACAAATACAGGGACATGAAAGGGGACAATAACAATGGACACCAGAGCCGAATCTGAAAGTCGTGGTCTCATAAATATAGCAAAGAACTTGAATGGAAAGAAACCAAAAGACAAACTCCTAGTTACAGAAGCCTTAGTGTATGCTTCAGACAAGACACTTCTGACTTAAGCTGCATGAGATGTTGGATCAAGGTATCGAAGCATAACGTTCCCCGGAAGAGTACGGAACAAAAAACCAATTTTCAATACAAATAAGAACGAAGATTTAGAAGTTCATTTACAACTGCTGAATGATTAAACGCATGATCGAAAACCAAAAACACCTCAAGTTCATCAAGTTCAGTCCAACAGTCATGGTCTAACAATTTGACAACGATCAAGGAGAACTAATAAGCCATCTTGCAAAACAAACAATTCATTCTCGCAAATCACAAGAAAGCTCAATGTTTAATACCTGAATGATGCCCTTTATTCTCCAAACTCCGCGAGTATAAACGACGATATGAGAATCATCAGGATGAAGGGCTTCAACCTCCTTCCTCACCTCCTCAACCCCCACATTGTGATCAGTCGACAGCCGCTCCGCCACCACAAGATTCTTCTTGCTCCCCGAGCCTTGCCGGCCAAGGACCGCCCTCGAGTCCCCGAGATTCGCCACATAAAGAACATCATTTGCAATGGCACCAACAAGGCAGCACGATCCGACCGAAGCAATTTGCGGCATCGCCGGCAATGATTGCTTCACCAACCGCAAGAACTCCTCTTCAGTGGCACTAAACGCCTTCCTTATAACATCTGCTGATAATCCTCCTTGTTCTGTCGCAAACTCTACAAATTGAACAAAAAAAACGACACCATCACAGAGAATCCAAGACTTTGTTTCTAAATTCGTTTCACAAACTTCAAATTCAGAACCTAAAAAATTAACCAGAAAAAAAAAAATCCAAAATTTTATCAAACAATTAAAAAAAAAATCTAGGGAGTTGAGGGAAAAGAGAGAGTACTCTGCATATAAGGGAAGAGATGCTTGTTGACGAAACGAGAAGCTTCGGGACCGCCATGGCCGTCGTAGACGCCGACGTAGATAGCGGAAGGAGACGTGAAGACCTGGCTCTGATCCTCTAAGCTCGAATTCGCCTGAGCCACCGCGATCGAGTAGTCGCCGGAGGCATGCGATTTCAAATCCGTGTGCCACAGAAGCTTGTCTCTGCCTCCTCCTCCGCCGCCGCAGCATCGGAACCCAAAGCACCTCTCCAACGGCCTGAAACACGACCGCAACATCATCAACACTCCTTCTTCTTCCTCTTATTCTTCTTCTTCTTCTTCGTCTGCGTGTTTGGTTTTGGGGGAATTGTGGTCGCTTTCTGCGGGGTGTGGTTTGGGGAAGGTTTGGTAAAGAAAATCTTTTTAGAGAGAGAACGAGAAAAAGAGGGGGGAGAGAGAGAGAGAGAGAGAGAGAGAAAGCGTGTGCAGAGTGGTGTAAGAGAAGAAAAAGTCGCAGCGTTAAGAGGACGGAAACCTTATAAACCCACTCAGAATTCTCGTTACTCTACCGCGTTTCAAAGCTTAAAGCTTTAACGTTACATAACAACACCACCACCACCACCACCATAACAGGAATCAAAATAATGAATAATTAAATGTATATGTATATAGATATATATATATGTATTTATGTATCACTTTCTTCTTCCTCAATTCCTTTTTCCCCCACTTTTAGACATTTATTTCGCCTTTTTCTTTCCTCTCTCTAAACGTAGCTTTGAAGCTGAACGTATAATATCATATTCTCTGAGTATGTATATACACACACATATATATTTTATATATATAATATAGTATACACACATGTCACACATCATATCAAACTTGGACCTCGACCCATTGTTTTTTGCCAATCCAAAAAGGTAATAGGAATACACGGTTTCAAAAAGAGTTCTTCTGTTCTACGATTTACTTTAATCAGAAAAATTATGTTGGAAATTTTTTTATGTTGACGTCAAGAAGGAAGACTTTTATATGCAAACACGCAAAGGAAGAATCGGGGGAGGGTAAAATATCTTCCATAAAAGTCACGACCGTTGATTTGTATTTATTGTGTATATACATACGCGTATATATATATATCTATATACTGTCACCGTATATATCCCCATGGATATGGACCGCTTTTCTTTCCCAATATGAATACCCCTTAGCTGTATATGAAGTGTACACCGTATTTTGTAACGTTTCATACTTGTGTCAAATTCTCTAATCTTTCTTCCAATGTACTCTGTTTAATTTTTTAACTGTATCTAATCAATAATATATATATATATATATATTTTTTTCACTATTCAGAAATTTGATCTCTCTATTTTGTCTTTTTGTGCACTTTCTTTTCTTTTTTTCTTTTCTTTTTTTGTTGAGTTGTTTATCTCATTCTTTGTTTTATTTTTTTGTTTTTATCTTTTCTCCCCCGAAAGTTTCTCATTTTTCTAGTTGGCTCATTTAAAATACTTTTTTACCTTTTTAAATCTATCTCTATGTAATATAACTTTTTTCAAATATGTCCCAACAAAATTTTTTCTTACTATTCCTCAAATTGCTATGTTCTTTTTTAATCACTCATTACTTGATTTTATTAAACTCTTTAGGAGATCATAAATAAATTAAGAAAATATATTGATTTCTTCGAAAATTTAAATACACTAATTCTTTATAAAAATAAACGAACATTTGTATATTTAAAAAAAAAATCAACACCTTAAATAACACGTGTGATATATGTGCCTAAAAACTAGTATTTGTGAGAAAAGATAACCAATTGTCACTTTCTTAAGCGTTAGAGAACCAATAGCACCAAGAATTCTTTTTGATATAGTAATGACTAATGTGTTATAGCTGGCGTTTTGGTGTCACTTATCATAGACTTGACTGTAAATTTTCTTTGTTCAATGTCTTTTGGAGAAAGAAAATGGAAAATTATTGGCACGATTTGAGAGCCAATTTGTTGTCGTTTGCGAGTTGGTAGTACAGTTCATGGATAACACGAACAAACAACAAGAGGGTTCACAGAAAAAAAAAAATATATATATATATATATATATATATACATACACACACATACAGCAGTCCATGTTACTTAGGTGATGTTTGGATGGATAGTTCAAACTATGAGTTTGAACTAAAATTTTTGTCTTTTTCTCAAAAAGTTTTTGGTCTTTTTTGAAAAAGTTTTTTGTCTTATCTAAAAAGTCAACAAAAATTACTATTGAAACTTAAAATTTCCAACTCAAACTGATGAACCAAACGGAGCCTGTTCATCATAGAATTGGCTAGTTTGGGGACCAATGCGAAGGGACAATTACAATCCAGTCTAGTGAAGAAGAGTCTTTCAAAAATTTGAGTAAATTACTCATTTAGTCCCTAAACTTTTAATCTTGTGCAAGTTTAGTTCCTGCATTTTTTTTTCATAGCTAGAATGCTTTTAAACTTCTAAAATATTGTTACAATAGTTATTTCTGTCAATTTTTGGAAGGAACATGTTAGTAATTTAATCAAAAAATAGTACAATTATAAACCACCAAAAAATTAATAGAACTGACTATTATAGTAACATTTTTAATTGTTTATGATTATTCCATGTTATGGAAAAAATAATAGAAAATCCCATAAACTATTGAAAAGTTAATATAATAGTCATTTTTTGCTAATTTTTAAACGAAATACGGTAGTAATTTGATCAAAAAGTGATACTAATTAGTGGATTGTGTCAAAAAATTAACATAAAGGACTATTATAGCAATATTTTAAAAATCTAAAGACATCCCAACTATGAAAAAAATTTTAAGGAGCAAAATTGTATAAAGTTAAAAGTGTATGAACCAATCAAGTAACATATCAACAAAAAAAAAAAAAAATTTAGTTAGCTCATTTCGTTTGTTTGGTGAACAGAATGGTTGTTTTCTTATCGGTGGCCGTTTATTGAACCGACCTTCAATTAAAACTCGTGTCATTTGACTTGTACCAGGATACCAACAAGCAAATTGGAGTTATCTCATTTGTCTCATTTTTTATTTATTCATTTCTAAAGATCTAGCTATTTTAGAGTTTTGGAAATCCGTTTACTGGGTCCTTCTGTTAACATATTTTAAGATGAAATTTAATATAAAATTAAAGCAGGAGACACGAAATAATAAAAGAACAAGCAGATTTGGAAAAAAAAAATTATATACATATATATATGGGAGAATTTGTGATCTACCGATACAGTCTTTTTTTAGGCCGTTGATATTTAATCAAACAGTTGAAATGTTGTTGGTATATTATATTTATCATATACCTTACTTCATATTACCCTTCCCACCCAAAGTCTTCTCCGTCGCCGGCGACCTTCCCGCCACTGGCGACGGACGCCGACAACCCAACCTCGACGCCAGCGACCCATCCCTGGCCCCCCCACCACCGGCCCCAGCCCTGGCCACCCCCTCCCCCACCGGCACTCCCCCTCTCTCTGTCTTCTCCTCTCTCTCTCTCTTCCCCTCTCTCTTCCCTTGTCTCTCTCTTCTCCCCTCTCTCTCTCTTCCCACCCCGACCCCAACACCAACGTCGGTGATCCACCCCCGACCCCCCACCACCGGCCCCAACCCCGGCCGCCCCCTCCCCTACCAGCACCCTCTCTCTCTTTTCCCCTCTCTCTTACCCTTTCTCTGTCTTCTCCTCTCTCTCTCTTCCTCTCTCTCTCTTCCCGACCGGTGCCCCCCACCTAGGTCCCCTTCCCCCGACCTCCCCCCACCCACCCCCCGGCGCCTCTCGGTTTCCCCCCGATAGGGACCCCCCATCCCCCACCTCTCTCTCTCTTTCTCTCTTCTCCTCTCTCTCTCTTCTGGCATCGGGGGTTAGGGGGCTGCGGGCTTGGAAGTGATATAGGGGAAGAGAGAGAGGAGGAGGAGAGAGAGAAAGGGGAAGAAAGAGAGGGGGTGGGGGGTCCCATCACGAGGGACACCAAGAGGCGCCAGGGTAGAGGGAGACCTAGGTGGGGGGTGCCGGGCTAGGAAGAGAAAGAGAGGAGAAGAGAGAGAAAGGGGGTGCCGACGGGGGAGGGGCAGCCGGGGCTGGGGCCAGTGCTGGGGGGCTGGGGGTGGGTCGCCGGCGTTGGTGCTGGGGCGGGGGTGGGAAGAGAGAGAAAGGGGAAGAGAAAAAGGGGGGACCGGCAGGGCAAGGGGTGGCCGGGGCTGGGGCCAGTGGTGGAGGGGCTAGGGGTGGGTCGTCGGCGTCGGGATTGGGTTACCGGCGTCCGTCGCCGGCGGCAAGAAGGTCACCGGTGACGGAGAAGACTTTGGGTAAGAAGAGTAATATGAGGTAAAGTGTATGATAAGTATGGTATACCAACAACATTTCAACCGTTCAATTAAATATCAACGGCTTAAAAAAAGACTGTACCGGTAGAGACCCTCACCACAGATTCTCCCTATATATATATATGAAAAGCAGATTTGATTGTTTTTAGGCCCTTTTTAATTTTTCAGAAATGTTTTTTTATTATTATTTTATACCATTTTATTTCTGTAAAGACCTTCCTGTTCGCGTTATCCTTTGTCAAAATATAGATAACAAGATGGAGAGACAAAATTGTAGATTTCAAAAACAGGCAGCTATTTGTTTTGAAGTGAATTTCAAGGACCAAAGTGAGATAAGTGCATAAATCTTTGGAGTCCTTTGTTGACAATAACCCAAAAAATTATAAAGGGGAACTCTAGTTTCAACAAAGATGATAGATTATAGCCTAGGACTTCGGAGATAGGGAGGACTCTCAAGTAAATTAAGATAGGAAATAAACTAAATATTATATTCACATTTTGGACTAAGAAACCCAAATTCTTAAATGGCGCGGATTTATCGTAGTATCTGTAAGTTGATGTACAAACACAACAGAAGTTACAACAATAGCATCCATAAGTTGATTAGGAGTTCCAAAACTTTCACGACACTACAACACCACCGGATCAACCGAGACTATGAAGTCTCCGTGGTTCTTTTCTCTATGACAATCACACTTCGACAATATGGACAGTCCCCACGTATCCGAACCCAGGGACCCAAGCAAACAGAATGGAAACGATGCTCACAAGGCAAACATATAAGCCGATCTCCGTGGAAAAAGCTCTCGAGGCATATACTGCAATCCCGGGCTGCTCTTGGCACCGCTTCATTGCTGCTGAAATGCTCCACTTGTAAGCAATCGATAGCCTCTTGAGTAAGACCACTTGGCTTCTTGTTGTGTCCTCCCAAGGACTGCAGCTGTACGCTTTGGGAGCTCAAATCGGTAGATGGGAAGCCATTGGTTAACCAGTCAGTTAAGCTAACATTGTCCCATTCACTTGCATCAAAAGGCCTCGTCTCACCACTGGCCCCTATCCCACCATTGTTAATGTTAGACATAACTCTGCTGCGCGGCCTGAATAAAAGCCGAAGAAATAGGAAAAACATTAGATTCAAGCTGAGCTGAGGGCCAGAGAGCCAAGATCATAAAGGACAAGAAAAGCACTATAGAACAATTCCTTTGCATAGGTATTTCGACAAGAAACTAATAACCTAGTACAGCTCAATGTAACTAAAATAACATAGAAAATCTTTCCGTAAAAGAAACAAATGCCATGTTGCAATGATGGAATCCTTCCAATGTTTTAAGAACTTTCGCATAAAAATAACTTAGAATGCCATGTTGCAGCAAACCAACCTGCTTCCCGAGAGAGGAAGACCTCTCAACCTCTCGCGAAGCCTCGCCCTTGCAAGCAGCACGGCTCCAGGTAGCCTTTCATTCGCAGTCAATTCTGGCCCGCTTGGACTGGTTAAATTTTCTGTTTCAATACCATTACCGGAACCAAACTGACTCGTACTTTCCTCAAGTCGAAACGCTGCCCGCTCCTGAACAATAACCCAATACATGAAAAAGCGAACGAAGCTTAAGAACAACAAAAGTAACACTCCAATCAGTTGTTACACAATACCAACAGCACATAATCAAGAGACAACCGAAACCCACAGGAGGAGCATGGTCCCCCCATTAAACATAGCTACTCGTGTGTGGAAAAAGAATGCAATTAACAACTAATTAAGACAGTACATCAAAGTAAAGCATTTTGTCGACAAAATTAAGAACTTCCTATTATTGAAAAAAAAAATTTCGCTTCTTTAGTTGAATTGTTGGTCATATGACATTTACCCAAGCAAACCAAAGATCTTCTGCTCATGGATTCGAAGCCCAACAACACTTCAACAAGTTCAAACCAGAAAAACTTGAAATGTGTTTCAGATTGCAGTATGCAACCTATGTAAGCAAAATTATTGTAAAACTTGTAATCAAATTAAGAATTCGCACAAACAAAAGCCACTAAATCGCCAAAAATTAACCTAAATTGATTTCGAACTTTTGACCCACGCCAATAATACCAAAAACACTTTTTTTTTTTCAACTTTACAAATAAAAACCGAAATTAAGAGATGAATCTGGCGGCAAACCTGGTGAGAAGCGCGGGGGTAGGCATGGCGGGCGTGGGGGTATCGCCGGAGGGGGTCGCAGCCGTCCAGATCATGTCGGTGAGTCCGGCGACTGTGAGTCGAATTGTGGTGAAAACTCCGGTCGGGCAGAGGAGGAGGAGAATCAAGCCCTAGGTCGGGACTGGTTCGGCCGAAACGAGACCTCCTGTTGTAGAACAGCTCCGAAGCGCTCGTCATGCACGCGCCACCACTCTGTGCCCTAGCTATGGCGCTTCGAAACCAGATCCGAATTTATAAGGAAGGTGAGTTTGAAAATGAAGTGGAAAGAGCGGTGGAAGTTTCACAGAAAGCTTGGAAGAAGACTCGGAGAAGATCAGCGTATGGCTTCCATGGAAGGAGAGAGAGAGAGGGAGAGGGAGGGAGAGGTATTACCTTCCGAGGGCGAAGTTTTCGTGGATGATTTTTAGGGCTGTGATTTCACCACGTGGTGAGATGCAGGAGTAGTGGATTTTGCGGCGTCCGATTGAGGTGATATTGTGGGGTCCAAGCGGGAATGGTGACGGTGATAGATATTTATTTTGTCGGTTTTCCGCGAAGAATGGTGACCGGACAATAGTCAGCGAGGTTGGCTTTGGACATTTAAAAGGTGTCGTTTTATTGGTGACTTTTTAGATTTTTCTCTAAGGAGGTTTTTTTCTTTCCTTTTTTGATGGGAAAGTTTTTTTCTTTTTTTCTTTTTTTTTTTTTTTGTTTTAAAGGAAAGTTATTTATTATAATTGAGAAACTTGTGTTCTCGTTATCTCAACTTTAGGATTGAGCATTAGAAGTAAGGGGGTCTTATTGTGTAGGTCTACATAAAAAGATTATCATACCTCTAATCCTCAATCAAACCCCGAATAATGGTTATTGTTTTTTTTAAAAGGAGAAATGAAATTCATTAATAAAAACAGTCATGTTGTTACTTAAAAATGAAGCAATATAACAAAGAAATTCTTCAAGCCAGTAACAATTTTCAGCTAAAGAAAAAGTTAATTTTGTTGATCTCATTGTTACGTTTTTTGTGATGTGACGGTAACAACCACCATTACTTTCAATCAATACGACATTAATGTCACTTAGAATAGGAAACTCCGTGTGAAAAGGATTTTGCTAATAAATTGTCCAAACTGTGGTTCTAAAGTCGCTCTTTACAATTGATACTTGAAAGTTCACTCTAAAATCTCGTTTGACATTTAAACTTAAATTGTATTTTTTTATCCCGATTTTTGTCTTTTTCCCAACAAATTTTTGTTTTTTCTGAAAAATTAACAAAAATTTTCAACTCAAACTCATTCATCAAACGGACCCTAATTAGCAAATAATATACCTTATAGCATATCTAGGCATTAACAAATAGAAAGATCAATCTATTTTTTTTTTTTTTTAAAGCTCTGAATATCTCGAGAATTCTTGAGTTTGTCATCATGAGTTAATTGGTTTCTATCTTTCCACCCAAACCATAATAACATTCAAGAGACTTCAAAATTCGTCTCTTTTAAGCACGCTAAAAAGTTCTAACGACAAATAATTCACTTTGTCACATTTTAAATTTAGTAGTTGATTAAAAACAAAAAAAAAAAAAAAAAAACACAGTTTAATCCGAAATTCTTGTTGAATGATCACACGACATCGATGCGTGGGAAGGTAGTTTCTTTCCCATTTAGTCATCCTTTTGCAGCCATCAAAACAAAATAATGCCCGTGTGTGCTAGGTTTCACGCCAAGAAGCAAGGACATTAGGAAAGATATTCAAAAAAAAAAAAGCTTCACCCTACGAGGGAAGTTCATCCACAAAAATTTGCCACCGTCTTTGGTTCGCATTTCGAACTCATCTGAGGCTACAAAAAACCCCGATTTTGTGGAAATTTTTTCATTCCCATTATGATGCAACAATCACCTATCCTCTCTACGGATTACACCATTTGGAACACTCTTAATAAGTTGATCAATGTCGAATTTAGGAATGAGAATGATTCAACTCAAGATTCAAATGCGGAGAATTAGGGTCCATTTAGGAGAAGTTTTGAAAATATATTTTGGTTTGAAAACCAGATGTAGCTTTGAAAATATGCGCTTCAAGGGAAAAACTGTTTAAAATGAGAAAGTGAAATATTAAAATATTTTTGAAAAAAGACAAACAATATGGATTTTTTTGTTTTTTTGGTTTCTCTTAAAAAAAAAAAAAATCTCCTTTAGACTTTAAAGAATAAAGTTATATGGATGTCTAAAGTTTAAGTATACTGTAAACATTTTAAGACGTAATAGTTAAAAGTAGTTTTGAGTTGAAGAAAAAGATTAAAAAAGAAAAGGGAACCACAAGCCAATAATCCTCTAAAACAGGCCGATCAATATTTGAAGCATTCATAAGATTAGCAACATACTGTTACTAGTAGGGCCGAATTATGTTGTGCCGAGTGGAGATAGCCACCACCACTAAAATTTTTTTTTTTTTAAATATAGTATGAAATATTATGTGATTTTTCCTTTTTATCCATATTCAAAATTGAGTATCTTATGAAAGCTCTCATTAAAAACTCTACTCTTTCACATAGAAGCTCATTTTAGGTGGCAAAGCCACATTCTTACCCATTCTGTCATACACATCGAGCAAGAAACTTTTATCTTAGTGAAAACGAAATTATCTATAGAATTTAATTTTGGTATACGCATCCACTGAACCAGAAAGCTAACTCCACCGCTGATTACCACTTCCGAGTTTGACCATTATCTATAGAATTTAATTGAAACATCTAAAACTATGCTAATTGATATTTTTCCTATACTAATTTAATTCCAAATAAAATCCAATCACACGTCGACTATGGGTTGTGCACAACTCTGTACAACCCAAAGTCCGACACTTAATTAGGTACCGAAACCAAGCTCCCCTTCAATAATCGATTTGCACATCTTCTCCTACGATCACCAATGAAGCTTCCTTTTAGATTCATCCCCTTCCCTCCAAAACCATGCGATTAGGATATCAAGATCTACACACAAGCTAAGCAACTAGTAAGGCCTTTTGTCTTGTGAAATTTCCAACTCACATTCTGAAAATTTGTACTCTCTGGATGAACATGCCAATTCTTAAATTTTTAAATTTTTTTTAAAATAATTTTGCGCGTATTCTACGAAGTTGGTTATCCTTAACAAGATGAGCATATCAAACAAAATAATGTTGACTTTGTGACAAATAAAAAAATTTAAAAAAAAAAAAAAAAAGTTAGAAGGCCATAATTCTTATGAAATGAAATCTTTGTTTGATTATCTTCATGATCATCCATCGTTTATTACTCAAACGTGTTGGCTCTTAATCCATAGATGGCGTCATTAGCAATCAAGAAAAAAATAAATTTGAAAAGTCGAAATTTACATTTTAAAGATGAAACCAGGTCTAGAGTTACTACTAGATAATGTTTATAATCATTTTGATGAGAATAATTTTTAAAGTACTTATAATCTTTATTCATTTATTTATTTATTTTGTTTTGAAAATCTTTGTTTTTTTTTTTTTTTTCAAAAGTACGCAACTTTTCCTGTCAACTATACATTCTCTGCCACAGCACTACCGCCATTGATTGCTGCTCGAATTAATACTTGTACTTCTTATAGAACCAGATGATAAAAACTTTCTATAAATCCATATTTTAGCATAACATTACTTCAGAATATATTATATACAAACAATAAATTAGTCCTTTAGGCTTTTTAAAAAATTAGCATTGCTTTATTATACCTATCATGTCTAATGATAACGATGAGAAAAGAATAATATAATTCAATGATCACTAGACTATTTATTTAATCAAGGAATTTTTGTAATTTTGACCAGTAGAAAAAGAAGAAAAGACAGCACTAAAACAGCAACGTCGCGTTAAAAATTTTCACTATGTTTTAGAAAAGCATCGTGGGATCGAATATCGTTGAACGTTTGAAACTTACAATGACCAATCTACAACGTCGTGAAATCTACGAGCGATAAAATTAGCTAAGAGAACAACAAACAAAACTCAGTCTAATCGCCATAAATCACAAATCTCCTAATTTGTTTTAGTTTAGTTTTAATCCCAAGTCAATAATTCCGCACATGTATTCTTAAAGTTTAAATCCGAACACCAAAAAAAAAAAAAAATTCAATAAAGTATCAAATATATTATAATTAGCCTAAAGATAGTTAGTTACACAATTACATGCATGTAATTACCAGTTAAAATCTTATTAAACACGAACCGATTGGCTCATTATAGTGGCATTTACATATATATATATATATATAGACTAGCTGATCTTAAGCCCTCTAAATCTTGCTGGTCAGTTTCCACTCTGAAGAGTCTATTTTGGGGTAGAAAATCAGATTATTTTTAGCTAGCTTAATTCGAGATGATCTTTTTGTAATTGAATCAGAGAGAAGTGTTTTGTTGAAAGTAGTGATCAGGTGGAAGTTCATGGTCGGCTTTCTCAACACCGTCGTGGTTTCTCAGCCAGTAAGTCCGATCGAAAGAGGCGGAATTCTTTGGGACATCATCAACCACCCATTCACGGCCTTTTGGAACATATATTCCCGTACGAGGATGTGGTGTCCAATAATACGACGTCGAACCTTCTTCCGCCTTGTCACGGCCGCCACCTTCCCTTGAAATTCTTGCTCGTTCCGGCGGTTCTTCCACTACTACTCCGTCCCCCCGGAGCTTGGCTACCTGTCGCTCTCCTAGCTTCGCTTCCCTGCATGATTACTTATAATAATCTCTGTCGCTCAATAATCCATGTTTATAAGATTACTTCGACTAATTAATGTCATGCTAATAAAGCTAGATATTAATTATTAGTGGACGTGACATGTTTAATAACTGCATGGTCATAGTTAAGTCGTTATTACAGTTGAGAAATTAAGTTTGGTACATATGTCTTATAGCAATGATAACTATTTGATATACATATATGTGTGTGTGTGTGTGTGTGTGTGTGTGTATATGACGAATTTAAGAATGATAGAAATAATACTAAGACATTAGAAGGGAAAGATTAAATGGTGAAGCGGTACTCTAGCTTGGACATTACCTAAGCAAAAACATTCTCGTACTTTTGGGGATTCCTCCTCTAACCATGCCTCTCTCAGCAGGCGCCAAATAAAAGTATGTAAAATAGAGAAGTTAAAGAGCAAAAGAAAGACAAAGTACAAATGAATTTTGGTGCAATATATATATATATATATATATGAAACCGATGAGAATGACAAGAGGCTGGTAAGGAGTATATATAACCAAATGTACAATCCAAATAATTGCACTCAAAATATATTTTTTATTTTGCAAGGGAATAAGTTCCTTTAGGAACGACTGGTGACGGTTCACAAAGGAAAAGCGCATATATATGTGTGTGTGTGTATATATATATATGTTTACATATACATGCGCTTATATTTCAATAATGCGGCAAAAAGTGGAAGCTTAAAGTTCAGTCTCAGTTTTTGTTTTTGTTTTTTGTTTTTTTTTTTTTTTTTTTCTATTCTTGAAAATAGACGTATTAGGGTTTATATTTTCCAAAGTTATTAGTGGTTCTAAACTCTGCCTAAAGGCCATAATATGGGTGCTTTATTAAGAGCACCTTCCCTTTTTGTCCTGATTGGGTTTCAGCTCATGTCAGTATATATGCCACTATCAAACGGGTTATTTTCATTTCTATATATTGCATTTTGAGATTACTAAAAAAAAAAAATTATATATTGTATTTTAAATTGTATCATATTCATATCAGTACACTTCGAATTGATGCTCAATTCTTACCTCTGTCTTTTTTTTTTTTTTTTTTTTTTGTTCAACGGTAAATTATGATCACATAAGAAACATAAATGACCTTAAGAAAAATAAGATCAAAGATTAAACATATTTCCAAAAGTGAAAGATGTTTAGGTCGTTGTCATGTCAAAATCAACTTTTGTCTAAAAAAAAAAAAAGGATTTAATATTAAATTTGAAGGTATAGATATAAGTCATTTCAAAATGTAAGGCATGATTTTTATTTAAAAAAATTCTTAAGTTTAGAAATTAAAAAAAATAAAACCCATTAATTTTTTTAACTTTAAGAATAAAAAACAGAGCCTATGAGCACAAATTTACTTTAAACGAATTAGAGGAAAATCAACCAAATAGTCATCTTTTTTTCATCCTATTAATTAACATGATATAAATTCTCTCATCCTAACTAATATATAAGACAAACTTCAATTTATTTTTAATTTAATTTTATATCATCTTGATCCAATAATATTTTTTTTATTATGTTGATGTAATAAATTTCAAATTTATTTCATTAAGACACTTTCTCCCAAATTTTAAGTAGGAATGAGACCATATTCCTCTCTCTCTTTCTCTCTCTCTCTCTCTCTCTACAAATGAATTAAAGATATGTGACCCGTTTGATGAATGAGTTTGAGTTGAAAAAGTATAGTTTGCGTTGAAAATTTTTGTTAACTTTTTCAGAAAAAACAAAAATTTTTTCAGAAAAAGACAAAAACTTTTTCACAAAAAGATAAAAACTGATATAAAAAAATACCAGTTTGAGTTAAATTGTTCAAACGAGATCATAGTTTAAGGGTCATCCGTTTGCTTCATCATCTCAGTTTGAACTCAAACCAATGTTTTAGTTGTCTTTTCTCTAATACTGAAGTTTTTTTGAATTTTCAGAAAAGACAAAAAAATTTTTGGGAAAAAGACAAAAACTTTTTGAGAAAAAGATAAAAAAAAGTATAGTTTGAGTCGAAATGAGATGACGAGACAAACAAAGCATAAGAGAATGAATTCTGTCGTTTTCTGCTGCTCCCTAGTGGAAGTACCTGTGGAATATTTTATTGCTCTTATGTGACCTGCTGCTATCATAAGTACCGCACGAGGCAATTCGAGATCTATCTTCTTTAACTTACAAGAATACGAATATCACATACATCTTTTTCTTTTTCCTTTTCTTTTTCTATTTTATTTTCAGCCCCTTTTAATAAAATTATAGGATAAAATTATCATTAGATTATATCTAAAATCACTCACATGCCTCTCTTTTCCTCTTGCTATTAGTGCACGGACCTGCTGAGGAGTTGGGGGACATGTGCCGGCCTTCAAATTTTTAAAAATTGAAATTATGCCCCATATGTTTTAAAATATTTGTAGTTTGTCCCCACTCAAAGTTTTTTCTTAAATATGCCCCTGTGTAGTTAATATTATTCTTATGTTTTAATATCAAAACAAACATTAAGTAGATTCTTTTTTTCCCATCAAATTTTTTTTTATCTACTTTTCTTTCTAATTTTTTATTACAACTTTAGTTTGTTTTTAAAACGATTTGTTAACTTTAAACTTATCAACCGACTAGAATATTGATGCATGTAATTTTTATTCATTAATAAAAGGATCCACTGTTAAATGGGAAAATGACGGTGCAAACTTAATTTTCAATTGAAAAAAATTACAAACAGCTTATAACAGAACACAGGCTAAAAACTTATATAGTGAGACATAAGACTAACATTTGAAGTCTGAAAATTCAAGAACATGTTTTATATTGTTTTCAAACTATAAATACAATATGTGATAACCATTTTATGTTAATAAATATGTAAAAAAGATTAAATATATTTTAGGAAAAAAGACTATTAAAATTTTTATTTATATACTGATTGCTTGTATAGTCTAACAATAATTCATACACCAAATTTCATTTAACTGTATAAAATTTGAATTCTTTCAAGTTCAAAAAACTTTATATCCATGTAAAATTATTGTCTTGATTTAAAAATCTTATCCTCATGCGTGCTCTTATTAGGATAAAATTTTAGATCCGTCACTAGTTGTTATATTAATGTAAATTAAATTAATTGCTTCAAAATTAGCTAGACAAAATAAAATAAAATAAATAAAGAGAGAGAGAGAGAGCTAGACCATCTATTTTATTTCTTTAATGTGGGAATTCCAAGAGTGGTGCCACGTTTCTCGAATTGTTCCTTTGGTCTTCAGTGGCCGAGATTTACATTCCAGTCATTTTCTTCCTTGTGGTTGTCACGTGGAAGGCTAAATCTGTACTTTTATAGCCACTACAACGTGTTTATTATCCAACTCACTTTCGCTTCTTTTCGAAACATTTGTTTTAAACGGAGTTTTTATATTAAAGTTACTTAATTTTTTAAAAATTAATTATAATTTTTTATTTATTTTTTAATATATATATTTATGGATTGATATTTAAAAGTTACTATGTGTTTGGTTAGTTAGTTTGAGTTGAAATATTTTAGTTGTAATAGTAAATTTTTTTGAATTTTCAGAAAAGATAAAAAACTTTTTGAGAAAAAGACAAAAATTTTTTGAGAAAAAGACAAAAAATAGTACGGCTAGAGTTAAAATGAACTAATGAAGCAAACAAACCCTTAGATTTAGAGCTGAGAGCTAAACGAAAGTTTGGTAGTAAGGTTTGATATCATAACTATATCAAAATTCAAATAAATACACATAGGGCAAAGTATCAATCATAATCAATCATGTAGAAACTAAGGTGTCCAAATATATTTTTATTATCTAACAAAGATGCGAAATTTGTATAACAAGAAATAATTTGTTTATTCTTTTTATTTTTATCAATTACTACATGTTTTTTAAAGAGTAATTGGTCTAAATGATCTCATAAATTATTGAATAGATGACAAGTTGGGTCCATTGATTTTTTAATTTTGGTCTGAGACAACCCTAAATGCTTCTAAATGGTGGACAATCTAGTCTTTTTCTATCCAATTTCATTAAGTTTCTAACGGAAAAGGTCACGTAATTCATAATATGAGTTAAATTAATCATTAGATGAAAATACCCTTATTTTTTGGAAAAATAAAAAATAAAAACAATTACCCAATATACATTAAAAGAGAGAGAGACAGACAGACAGAGAGCTGACTCAAATCCAACCCCCCCACCCTAGTCGTATTCTCCGTCACTGAACACCCCCACCCCCACCCCAACTGGCGAGCTCAGGTGCCTCCACTCCACACACCCAGATTTGGGTTTGCTAAACTGGCAGGGACTCGATGTTGCAAGAGGGCTTTGGCTCGCGAGGATTTGGCCAGAGGGGACTCTGGTTTGCTCGGATATGGTCGGGAGGGGTTCGTTGACAAGGCCACCACTATCACCTATAGATCTGACACGTCGAAAGCCAACCTCTTTCTCTCTCTACCGTCCACAGATCTAATGCCAAACGCCACCCACAAATTCAAAATCCACAAATCTAAAAATATATATATATAGAAAACTGAAAATATCATACTTTTCTTCACCAAACCCCTACCACTGACGGCCTACCCGAGCTCTGACAAACCACAAGCGTAAAGAGAGAGAGATACGTGAGTGAGGTCAAGATTGCAAGGCTAAGATCCCGGCGGTGGCTGAGTTCGCGAGGCCTAGAGAAGAGATCAGTGGATTCGAGAGAGAAAAAGAGGAGAAATGAAAGAGAAATTCTAGGGTTTTTTTTTTTTTCTTATTTTTGTTTATGATTTTTTTGTTAAATTAAATTTGTTAATAGATTACTAAAATACCCTTTCATATTAGGTCACATATCTTGCACATGATACATTTTATTAGAAATTTAATGATTTTGGATGGAAAAAACTAAAAATTTTCAATATTTCAGAGAGTTTAAGAGTTTTCTTAACCAAAATTAAAAAAATAAAATCAAACTATCATTTTCTAAAGAAGTTCAGAGATTAGAGATTATTTAAGTCAATTACTTCTTTTCTAAAATCATAGGTAAGTAGAACAAAATGCTATGTTATATCCCCACATGTTACACGTGGAACCTGTTCGACTTCTGATTACCACATATACTCCTTTAAATAATGATCATGTACCCATCCATTGTTGGAGTGAAATTACAACATCAAAGCTCGTTCACGTTTAAAGAATAGTGCAGAGCATGTTTCGGATTCGAGTGTAATTATGACATCCTATTCTAAAATATGTCCAAACAAGTAAATTTACTTCTTCTTCTTCTTCTTCTTCTTCTTCTTCTTAGGATTCTAGTGTTTCTAGGATTCTAGCGTAATTATGACATCCTATTCTAATATATTTATTATCTTCTTCTTCTTCTTCAAGTAAATTTACTTCTTCTTCTCCTTCTTCTTCTTAGGGTTCTAGAGTACTTATGACATCCGATTCTAATATATTTATTATCTTCTTCTTCTTCTTCTTAGGATTCCTAGTGTAATTATGACGTCCCTATTCTAATATATTTATTTTCTTCTTCTTCTTCTTCTTCTTCTAGTGTAATTATGACATCTAATATATTTAGGGTGTGTTTGGTATGTTAGTTTGAGTTGAAATATTTTAGTTGTAATAGTAATTTTTGTTGACTTTTTAGATAAGACAAAAAACTTTTTCAGAAAAGACAAAAAACTTTTTGGGAAAAGGACAAAAACTATGATGAAAAAAGTACAGTTTAGTTTAAAATGAGATGTTTGCCAAACGAACCCTTATTATCTTCTTCTTCTTCTTCTTAATCGAGTTTTTGCTTCATTCTTTTCCTTTTGTGTGTTTTTAATAGACTCACTGAACAATCCATCCGACTCTTAATGAATATTAATTAAAACTAATGGAGTTAGTTTTATTTATTTTTTTCTCTTTTTTTCTTTTTTCTTTTTTCATCCTTTTGTCTCCTCTTTATTACAAAATAAAGGTGCCATGTAAATATGCGTTAGACCCAAATGGTCGGATTTCTTACCCATACATTAAACGTCATTGTATCCAGCCAAGCCAGAACAGATATGGCAATTAGACGATCTTCTCATCAACCCGTTTCGTGAATAAAAACACTCCTCATACTCATTATCTTGACCCATTTTAATGTGTAATACTTAAAATCATATATATTACAAAACATCATATATAATATCATTAATATAAAGTAACATATAACTAAACAGGGAAAAGGTTCAGATACACCTAATTCCATCCTCACATGTAACCCAAAACGAGTTAAAACTTTTAATCCGTTTATAACCCAAATCCATATAGATCGGGCTTTCTCACACCATTTAAGGCGGGTTCTCGCAAGTTTGTGAGAAAAATTGCCATCCCTAAACCAGAATGAGCTTCTGTTTCACACCCACCCCATGTCATCCCATATAGCCCAAAATTCGCTTCCTTGGTCTAGTTTCAAATTTTTTATACCATGTTGGTGCAATGGTCCTTTTTTTTTTTTTTTTTGGCTAAAAAAATGATATGATAGTGGTCCCGTTATTTTCCGTTTTTTAAGTTCACATAAACAGTGACACTTCCTTAAGTTGGCAGGAGATTCAAACCTCCGATCTTTCGATTAGTGAGATACTAAGATTACCTCTATGCCAACTCATTTATCCTTGCATGTTCCGTTGGTGTAATGAGATTGCGTCAGTTGGATGTTTTCCTCTATTTTTGTATGACTGCTATTAGGCGTGCATTTCGTGCGACGACCTGGACTTCAATTTCTCCTGTTGTATTCTTATGTGGGCTGAGAAGGGCCAGGTCAAAAATATCTTCTACACGTATGGGCCAGGCTGGGCCACACCCATCAGTTTTTCAACCTTGTCCCATCTATGACCTCATTTCCTTCGTTAACATCAAAGGAGTTCATGGGTCTATGTGTCTACTTCGTAGAACTTACTAAAAAGTTGATTTTGACACTCAAGTTTAAAAGTTATTTATATTTTGGTTCTCTTGAGTTTAAAATTTATTTTTAGACGTGTTGGAGTAATCTATTGGAATAGATTTTAATTATTTAAAAAAACTCTCTATCAAAACCATAAATATTTAATCTCTGAAAAAAAACTCTTCTCAGTAGATTTTAAGATTCTTATTATAAAGTTTTAAAATCACTTTAAACTCCATAAAATCTTTTTAAAATGTTTTAATATATTTATTGAAAAATCGTAACTTTTGTTTTTATTCTTTTATTAATCAAAAATAAAATCAAAAGCCCTGGCAAATGGGTGGTCACCATGCATGACAACAATGAAGTTAGGCTTTTTTTTTTTTTTTTTTGGCGCTATAGGGTGTGTTATTGGGTTAGATAAGCCTATCATGGTAGTGATTTAGGGCTATTTAAGTGATGATTTACTACCTAATTTGCAATTTTGCATGGCATTATCTTTCTTTCTCCTCAAAAAGAGTGCAAGGTGTAATTCATCCTTTCCCCAAAACAAGAAGAAAAATAAAATTTATTTGAAAAGGAAAGGAAAAGGTTAAAGAACTCGAGAGCTTCACCAAGACACTTTCATAATTGCTTATTTGAATATTCTCCTCCCAATGTTAAATGCAAAAATGAGGTGTTTTGTTTTTTTTATTTTTACTTCCTTTACAGCCATATTTCTTGACTTTTTCTACCTAATGTTGGAGGGGGAAAAAAAAAACAGATACGTATTTTTATTCAATTATTGAAATAATTTGCAAAGCATGATCTGGCAAAATTTTTATTAAAAAATGCGCTTTTTTCTCAATCTTATTGTTGTTTTTCTAAAGTACTTTACTTTATTCATATAATGACTTAGTTGAAATATCTCATGGGACAGGCTTTTGAATTCCTTTCCCCAATCCTTTTCCTTTTCACTTTTTCTTTTTTTTACCTTTTTTTTATACTCTAATTTCCAAAACAGAAATTAAAAGTTATTTTGGAACCCTAAAATTTATCGAATTATCGAGTTAATATTTCATATCTAAAATCTATAGAATCAGATGATATAAATAGGTGTCCATACATTTCAAAGATGTCCTTTTGCCCTTTTAAAAAATGCTAAGTTAATTTCTTTATTAGAAAACATTTCAAAAATAAGTACAATAAAGAGAATTTATGTTCCAAAAAAAAAAAAAAAGGAATTTCTGTCAAAGGATCTCCTCTTTTTCATTATTGATTATTGATAGGAATTGCTTTTTGATCAGTGAATTAAACTTTATTGAGAAATGTAAGAGGTACCTATTTAATATTTATCAAAACACTTATAACAATTTAGTAATTTGACAAAATTAGACATAATTTTCTTCCTGTGAGCCTAGTTAAAAATATAAAAGCATCTATGGGTATTATTTTAAACTGTCTAAAATTTTTAGGGGGTATTTGGTAGTGAGTTTAGTTTAAGTTAAATTGTACTTTTTTTGTTATAATTTTTGTCTTTTTTTAAAAAAGTTTTTTATCTTTTCTGAAATTTTTTTTTGTTTTTTCTGAAAAATTACTATTGAAACTTAAAAATCTTAAACTAAACTCATTCACCAAACACCCCCTTATTTGATGAATGAATTTGAGTTGGAAATTTTAAGTCCTAATAATAATTTTTGTTGATTTTTTAAAAAAAATAAAAAATAATTTAAGACAAACAAAATTTTTTAAAAAAAAAGATAAGAATTAAAATAAAAATTTTAAATTTAAACTTACTAACCAAATGAGAAGAATTTAACAAGTAAAATAGCCTTGTTTAAATATCAATACTGATGCGAATCGGAGAGTACGAGGTGGTAATAGTGGGACCCATGACGCAAAACTCCCGCCATTAGCGCGTTCGGTCTTCTCCTTAATTGTCAAAAATGGTAAAAACCAGATACTCACAACAGAGATCAAAGAGAGAAAAAAATAATAATAAATAAAAAAATTAAGGAAAAAAGAAAACACAAGAACAGGACTCTGACAAAATTTTCAAATTAGTAATACTATAGTTCAATTACACAGAAAAAATATACACACACACAAACAAACACATATGTTTACATACGCACACAGAAAGAAAAACCCAACACATAAAAACCTCCATTGAAGTAGAAGAAGAAAGCTCAAAGAAAACGCAGAGATCTATATATATATATCTCTCTCTATATATATATATATATAAATAGATGAAAGGCAGAGCTAAGATCCCCAAAACCATCAAGTTTGGGACACCCACTGCTTTCCTTCTCTGTTCTCTCTCCTTCCTGGCCGGCTTCTTCATCTCCACTCTCCTCTCACAGGTCGCTTTCTACTTCGTGTTACATCGTTTCTTTCCATATATACACCTGTATACATATATTTATATATGTTTTGTATATGCGAGTAAGGAAATTTGGATTCGATCGCCTTCGCAGGATGTCGTCCCGGGCGTACGGCCCAGCTCGAGAGTCCTTGAATCGGACGGAGACGACGACGATTCGATGCCGTACGGAGAGACCGGAGACGGGTCTGTTCATGTGATTCCGTTTCAGGTGAGTCTGTCGCTTGGCTTATTTATCTGAATTTCTGATTTTGATTTTGGATCGCTTGTTTTGTTGATTTAAAAATAATGAAAAAAAAAAAAAAAAGAAGGGTTCAATCTAGCTTTGGAAATCTGATGTTTCTGAATGGGAATTTTTTATTTTTTTATTTTTGGGGTTAGTTTTTTACCATCTATGGTGGGACATGTGATTTAACTTATGGAGACTTTTGGCTTGTCAGATCAAAAGCCCTGATCCTTTAACAAAAAAGTTAATAATCACACAGGAAATATTGAGTGGTTTTATTTCTCTCAATGTGTGAGCTACGTCCATTTTGAGTTATTGATCGTCACGGTAATAATAATTAGACGTCCATTTGGTTTTATTTACTTTTGTTAGAGCCATTTGTTGTTGGTTTTGGCATATTGTCAATTTCATATCGAAACTCTCCATTTTTTCTTGCTTATGTTGTTTTTTTGTTTTTGTTTTTTTTTTTTCTTTGTTTCTTTTTTCCTTTTTTCTTAAGCAAATATGAGCCGGTTTTTTTTCATATGCGGAAAGAGTTCTAATTGTTAATGGACGTGTGTCTTTGATCCTAAGGGTGATTATTTGAGACTTGTATGACTTGCACTGTCTAAGGTACAGAGTCTTAAACTATTAGGAAACGACATGTCTATAGAGTTGGGACAGGTGCAACAAGAAAGCCATCCGTTTCCGTGGTTTTAGTGACTAATGAATGTTTCGTCCCAATCCATATGCTTTGGTGGTGGGGTGACGAACGAATAGTCCACATCTGATGATCCACAGTCTTTTTAACTGGAGCAACAATTTTGGGTGGATGTTGTAGTAACACAAGGACAAATAATATAAAACAAATAAGGAAACTTTTGCAAGGGGAGGATCAATTTTTAATTTTCGAGAGAAAGATTTTAGATGGCTGAGTTCTATTTAATGTAGTGATGAAAACGTGTGTGTGTGTGTTGTGCATGCGCAAAGCCTCAGATGATTTAACTTAAAGGATTAGACACTATGGTTTGGTCTAGAATGCTATGGCTCTAAATGAGCAGAAATGCTATACTTATCGGGGATGTAGACTGCGGTGTGTGATATTTTTATGGAAAGGTTTCAATGACAACAAAGCATTCGTGTAGCAGGTACTAACTGAGGTTGGGGCGAACATGGTTCCGTTCAGTTGGTTTAACTGAATTTTCAGTTAACTAATATTGATCAGTAGGAGACTGAGAGCTGAAGTAAATTTTCAAAAAGTTCTCCTTGAACCTACTAATTGATTCTGGTTTTTTTTTCTTTTCCCCTTGCTTGTTCTCGACCGCAGGTATTAAGCTGGAAACCACGAGCTCTTTACTTTCCTGGATTTGCAACTGCTGAACAATGCCAAAGCATAATTAAGATGGCGAAATCAAATCTCAAGCCTTCTACCTTGGCTTTGCGGAAGGGAGAAACTGATGAGAGCACAAAGGGTACTAGGACAAGGTATCTTTACACATCATTTCAAATATGCTTTCATGTGACGGCAGTTTTACCAACAGTTGGCTGCAAGCAGAAAGTAACCATCGGTTCATAATTGATAACAGTTCAGGCACCTTTATCAGTGCATCCGAAGACAAGACAGGCATCTTGGATGCTATTGAGAAAAAGATTGCCAGCGCAACAATGCTACCAAAAACCCACGGTGAAGTAGGTTTTCTTATGAATATCCTTATTCTTAAACTTGGTACTACTTCTGGCATGGTCATAACTCAGAAGTGTTGCACTGGAAGTTAGAAGGCTGATATTTGCTTTTTTCAAATGTTCATTGGTATTTCTAGTTTGGGCTTGTGTCTATGTTTAAATTTAAATTTCTGGATGTCGGAAGTAGAAGAAAATAAGCCAATATTTTTGTTCTGAAAGGAGTGGTCTTAAGTGATCAGTAGAACATCAGCACATACACCGTGGTCTTAGCCCCTTCATGATACACAAGTACACACTGATCATCTAATGCCTTGTATACACCGAAAAAATTAAAATAAAAAATAAGGTCTTTTGAGACCAAAATCAGTATCTTACTTGGTATTGCAATATAGTTGAGCAGGGGTAGCTTCATCCTAGATGAGCTTTTACATTCTTGTTGTTTAGAATAGGAGATTGTATGTTCACTCCTTGACACTTGATACCTTTTTCCCTTTTCTTTTTTACGTCTAACGGAAGTCATCCCTTGCCTGTTATTTTCAAGAGAAATTTGAATCAGTTAACCTTTCGTTACAGGTCAGTTCTTCATTAACAGTTCTTTATTAACCTGAGTAATGCGGGCATATCACCATGTTGCAGGCATTCAATATTCTGCGGTATAACATAGGCCAGAAGTATGATTCTCACTATGACGCGTTCAATCCGGCAGAATACGGCCCACAAAAGAGCCAAAGGGTACACTCATAAACTGGTATCTCAATTATAACATGTCATAAGAAGTGACCTTTCGGCTTTTTCATACTTAAATTTTTTAACTAAAAGGCATTTCAGTCTTCTGATTAATTATCCTATTCTCATCTGCTCTTTCATTGGCATAAACAAATGCTAATGCTGGACTTGCCTTCTTCTTTGGACTGTGAGCTAACTAATATTTCATTGGACACTTTTACATTATGTACGACTAAAGTTGTATCTGATTCATATTTCAATTTCACAATCTTATCGCTATTTTCTGGTCCTTCCATTTAATGAAACTATCGCCACTTAATAATTCACTGCACTCGTATTGCAGATTGCTTCCTTCTTATTGTACCTATCTGATGTGGAAGAAGGTGGTGAGACAATGTTTCCTTTTGAGGTAGGCTCGGTCGTTGCCTAACCATGCTCATATCCATTTTCAAGACGCCATAATCTCACTGTTTTGATTCGCAGAATGGCGCGAAGATAAGTATGGGCTTTGATTACAGAAAATGTACTGGTTTAAAAGTGAAGCCCCGAAAAGGCGATGGATTACTATTCTATTCGGTATTTCCAAATGGCACAATTGATCAGGTAATCTTACCTTAATCTCGTCTTAATATTGTCCTTTAATATGTCGATCAGTACTTTGCATATAAATCCACAAAGTGGAGCACGAGTAACCTGAAAGTTTGACAACTTACTTGACTTCCGTTTAGTTTTCCCACATCGTATTGGAGAACAAATAAAGAGCCCTTCATATGACCTTATCCAAACTAAGTTTTCGATATCTCCTTGCAGTTGTCACTCCACGGAAGCTGTCCAGTGATAGAAGGAGAGAAATGGGTCGCAACAAAGTGGATTCGAGATCAAGTAGAAGATGAATAATTTCGATTTTTGACCATTGATGCACCACCATCGTACGATCATCAGCCAAACATCAAATTCCTAGTGTCTTCCTTTTAGCAACAGGCGGTTATTTACATGTTGAGAGTTGAGAGAAAATATATAGAAATTGTACCACTGTTCGTGGGAAATGTAAGTTATCTGGATCTTATGAATAAGTAATTTTCCTCATTTATTGGTGTTGGAGAGCTCTCATTGGAAAGCTTGTCACCTTTTAGGCAATAATGTGATCCTGAATCCTGCATTACCATTTTATAGTCCGTTTGGATCATAAGTTCAAATAAGCATGTTTCTATCGGGATGAAAAATGGGAGCTTAGTTTTGATTTATATACCGGAGGATAATTTGAAATACTATGATACAATCCCACGGTATCAATTTAATTACTCTATTTGAAGTATTTATTTATATTAAGAATATAGCACCTATTAGAAGACCAAAAGAGGAAAGACAAGGCCTATAGCAGTGTGGAGCTACATCTGACTATCAATATTAATAATTAAATAAGAGCCATTAACCCTTCGCTCTTCAACTGCTTAGTTTAATTGCTAAATCAATTTTGATCAATTCCATTTTCTATTCGATGTCGTTTTGAGTTCAGTTTTTACTTTCATTTTTTAAACATCGATGTCGTTTCAGTTTATATTTTCCTTTTTATTTTTTCATTTAGTGGCGTTTTCGCGTTTTAATCATTTTCTGGATAGTTTAAACTCTCTAGTTTTATTTTTATTTTTATTTTTTAATTTTTGATCCATTCTTATTGTTGTCGTTTTTTGGTCGTTGATGTCTTCTATTTGATTGTCGTTTTTTTGCCGTTTCCTATTTGATCTTTATTTATTTTTTTTTTCAAATTTCTGTCGTTTCTACATAATCGCCATTTTCATTTTTATCGTTTGGCGGTTCTTGTCGTTTTCTAATCGATATCATTATCAGTTTATTGTCGTTTTTTTATGGCAACAGACCAGTGTTTGCTGGTGATTGTCCTATTTTTAGATAATGTTCTTTTTTTCTTTTGGTAAAGATAATGTTTTTTTTTTTTTAATTGACGTGATAACTTTTAACCATTTATAAATTAAAAAAAAAGGGACAACTCATAAATATGAAAAATATTAGAAAATTAAAATTAATATGTATAATATTGTTTTTATGTGTTAACAAAGTTCCTTTTATCTATAACTACTATATGTGCAGAGCATTTTCATTCAAAATGATTCGTTTTAGACGAAAATGTTTTGTATTTAATTTTTAATCCTTCAATTTTCTTTTCTTTTCTTTCTTTTTTTACAATGTAGTCCCCTTTTTGTATTGGTCAAAAAAAAATTTTTTTTCATTTTTTCCCTTTTTTTGTATTTTTTTTCTTCATGTCTCTCTTTTTTCATTTTTAGGACTTTGTTTCTTTTTTTTTTTTAATTATTCTTTTGTGGTTATTATTTTCAATTTTGTAATTGTAGATTAAAATTTTCAAATACATCCAACATGTGCTATGCATATGCCTTAGACTGGTATTGATTAAAAAGAAAGTAAAATGGTATTTCACTGGAAAAAAAAAAAGTTATTTACATAGATATCCAAATTGGAGGGGATGATTTGAAAAATGTCTATTTTTTCTTTTATTTACAAATATGTCTAAAATCGTACTTAAAAAGACAAGATTGCCCTTAATAAAGAATTAAGAATTAATAAACGAATGAATTATAAAAAAAGGAAACAAAAAAAGGGAAGAAAACGTCTGAATAAAGATGTTTGAATTTGATTTCATGAAATTGGTAAACAAAATGTTATAAAAGGAAAAAAATATCATAACGGCATAGCAATTATCATAAAGAAAGATATCATAATGATATAGTAATATCATAAAGAAAAACATCATAATGATATAGTAATTATCATTAAAAAATAAGAAATTTCTTATCACATTTAAACTTTAGAAACTAACTATTAAAACAATATCAATAATAATAGAAGAATAAATTATCATCATAACATTATAATTATTATAAAAAACCTCAATCATACTAAAAAAATACTTAAGAAAATGTTTATTAAAAACCTAAATCATACTAATAAGCAATCACTATAATAAAGAGCTAGTCATTAAGATAAAGATACAATAATCATGAATAAATAAAGAAAAAAATTGAAACTTAATGAGGGAAATGATTTTAAATATAATAAAAGGGTAAAATGGGGATACAAAGATTGTTTTTTTTTTAAATAGACATTTACATAATGTCATACAAAAAGGGATATATTTTAAAACGGGGTCTAAAAAATAGATTTTTTATGGAATTATTTCAAAAAAAAAAAAATCAAACTCTAGTAAAAAAAAAAAAAAAAGTTAATTGTTACATGTCGTTGCCACAAAAGAACAAGTTTGAAGGGGAAAATTGAGAGTGTGACCCATGAAAGCCACGTGTCGACCTTTCATTGGCTTTAAGGGCTGTCTTAAAATGCCGAAAGCACAGGATCACAGGGACTCCTTTCTTTCCTTAAAGGACCGTTGGAGATTATAGAGGCCAAAGGGGGCAATCAGTAACGGCTAGTTTTCATTCAAATTACGAAGTCGCCGATACATCAAGAACCCACATTCACAATCTAATAACACCAATTATTTCCCAATCATTTGCCTCCCCCAATCCGATCATCACATTTTCCGATCTTCACAATTTAATTTCCGAATCTCCTTTCCTCAACATTTCTTCGTCTTCTTCAACTCGTTCCCCTCTTTCAAATCCGAATCTCCAAGTCGTTTCCAGAAGCTTCTTTCAAGCAATCTCGATATCTAACTGAGGGATTGGAAATGGATCTTGGATGCTTGGACATGTGCTGCATCTCTGTCTCCGATACCTCGGAGGCCGTTCTCGATCTCGACTCGGACAACAAACCAAACGATGCCTCCGAATCGCTCACTGCAACCTCAAAGATCGGAAAGGTAAGTTTTTTTTTTTTTTTTTTTTTTTTTTTCTGGCATTTAGTTTCTTGGATTCTACACTGATTTTCTTGAATTGCAAATAACTTTGAGGCTTCACTTTTTTTATTTTTGGAATGAACCGGGAAGTGTTTGGATTTCAGTGAAATTGTTTGTATCTAGAGTTTGTTGTAATTCTTTTCCGTGAAATATCTGTAAATTCAAAGAAACTGATCACTTTGACATTTAATTCAGACAAAATTTTTTTTCCTGTTTTTTCAGATTTGATACATTATTGTTTTATATCATTGATTTCCAATGTATTTTTGCCCTAATAATATTTGTAAAGCTTGTTGAAAGATCTTATACATTCGAAGATAAATTTTACTCTTTTTTTTTTTTTTTTGCTTTCTTTTTGTTGAAGTTTGAGATTTATTTTGGGTCTGTTCTTAATGAGTATTGCAGAATAAGCAAATGAAAGAGAATGGCCAATCAACTCTGAATTCTCTCAACAAATCAAATTCACAAATAAAGAAGCCCGGTCATCGTAAGAATTCGCCGATCAATTGGTTCCCGCGCAAGAAAGTGGACTCCTACTTAAACAGGAAAATTAAAATGCTGCAGGTTATCTCTCAGGTTTATGTATCTCTATTTTCTTCCAAATATCTAATTTCAATTTCATAAACCAAACGCTGACGAACTTATTCACTCATGACAGGAAGTGGCCGGCATGAATTTGACGCTCGATGAGACTCTTGGTGATTCCAATCCACACTACTCAAAAGTACTGCGAGAAAAAATGGCGACTAGAGAGGCTGCAAATAAGGCGATTGAGGCTCGGAAAGCTGCTTTAGTCGAAGCTTCTTGGTGTCGGATACTTAAAGCAGCTAGGTTAGGTCTCGGTTGAAAAACACAGACATGAATACTTTCAACATTTGGTTTGTGATCATTTTTTTTAACCCTTTTTTGGTTTCTGCAGGATCCAAAGTAAAGAAGCGGAAGAACAACTGCTGAAAGCGGAGAAAACTGCGGCAGAAGCTTTTGAAGCAGCATTAGCCATAGGAGTTAACATGTACGACATTCCAAATTGCCCTAAGAAGCCTTCTCAATTAGATGCATCTTCTTCTTCTTATTCCAGAGAAGGATCCACCACGCATGCTGTCACGGGTTCGTTCGAAACTGCATTTGATGTGGACAAAGAAGTAGCTGCTGCGGTGAAAACTGCGTTGATAAGGCTTGCAAGCTGCCATTCTTTCGAGAAGGATGAGTTCAAAGATCTGCTTCGTAAGATCCGTCAGAACCCAGATACGGCTGAAAATGATGGCAAGGAACAGTCTGAGGATTCTTCTCCAAAATGTGAATCAAAGTCCGGATCAGAAAATGAAGCTGTATCTCGAACGGAGAGTTTTAGCTCCCCAGATTCAGATTGCACGATTCCAGTTTCGCAGCCGAGACAGAGGAGAAGAAGTAGGAGAAGGCAATCACTTGAAAAGCTCAACAAGTTCAAACTTGTTAATGTAATGTTTGACAGGCTTCAACTTCTGCAAGAAGATGAACTTTCTTCCCTTGCCACTATAGTTGCAACATGCGGTTTAAATGCAGCCTTAGCGGAAATTGAAACCAACAAGCTTGGCTCTTCTGCTCATTGTAGGACCTCCAACACCGGCATAGAATCGCAGCGAAGACTGTCTTGTTTTCAAGGAAAGAAGCAAACAGAACCAGAACTCCCAAGTTTGGACAAGTTTTTAGTAAAGCACATGACAAAGCTCGAAAGAGAAGTTCTCGAAGCCAGGAACAGCAGGAAGGAGTCTTTTAAGGAAGGAATTGGTGAGAATTCTGTGAACACTTCCGAAGGGAAGGTTGATTCGGATAAAAGCGAAACTTCATCGGATTTGGGAAGCGTCCTTCTGAAGCATTCTTCGAAGTTTGAGAAAGATATTGAAGAGGGAAAGAAAAAATCAGTAGAAGAGACTAGAATGGGTGGCGATAAGAGTTTGAAAGGAGATACGGTTTCGTCGGAATCCATTCCAGACTTCGGAAGTATTCTCATTAAGCATTCCTCAAAACTTGAGAAGGAGATTGAAGAAGCAAGGAAAAACTACGGAAAAAAAGTGGAAGGAGCACCAAACGGCGTGAAAGAAGATGGTTCGGAACTCCCCGGGCTAGATAAGTACTTGGTGAAACGTGTCTCGAGATTAGAGAGAGAGGTCCAAGAAGCAAAGATGAGAAGGACAAATCAGAACGACAAAGTCGATTTGCCTGCTTCTTCAGTAGTCACACAAGAGGAGAGAAGTTCCAGCTCTAATTCTGATGAAGGCCTAAAGGGGAAAGAAAATATCGACTTAAACAAGGAAGCCAAAAATGAATTTGATCGAAATACGAGTGCTCAAACTAAAGAGAATGAAGATAGCTTAGACAAGATCTTAGTGAAGCGGATGCACAGGCTAGAAAGGGAGAAGATGCAAGCCTCGGCGTTGGGTAACGATTATAGATACGAAAAAGTCCAAAAGAAACATGGAGGAAATGTTGGCACAGAATGTGATAGCTTGGACAAAGTCTTGGTAAAACATGTTTCAAGGCTGGAGAGAGAGAAGATGAGAGTCGTTTCGGAGGAAGAAGAAGGCATGAAAGTGAAGAACGACAAGGCAAACACGCCACAAACGGAGGAATCTGGTGGCTTCGACCAGATTCTGGTAAAACACAAGTCAAGACTCGAGAGGGAAAAACTGGCTGCTGCCCACCAACCAGAGGACCGGACTAGACCCTCTGTGGTTCGGAGGGAAGCAAGAGAGAGGGAATTGCAAGAAGCATGGGGTGGTTTAAGTCTAGGGAAACTCCATGAAGCCGCATTTATCAAAGCTCGAAAGAGACAAGGTGAATCGAATCTCATCTTCTGCTGCTGCCCACCAACCAGAGGACCAGACTAGACCCTCTGTGGTTCGGAGGGAAGCAAGAGAGAGGGAATTGCAAGAAGCATGGGGTGGTTTAAGTCTAGGCAACTCCATGAAGCCGCATTTATCAAAACTCGAAAGAGACAAGGTAAATCCAATCTCATCTTCTGATGGATTTGCTTGTTAAACTGTTTGTTTATTTTTATCTCTCTTTTCGAACTTAGTTTCTTGTTTCTCATTTTGTCTAGGCTGCTTGGATTAAAGCTGAAGAGGAGGAAAGGAAGCAATGTACGGTTTTCTCGGATTAGTCCTGAATTTGTGGAAGAAGAGTCAAGGAAGCCATGATCTTGTAAATGATAATCCAAGTTTTTACTTCTAATTCTTGTGTTTTTTTTTTTAGCCTGCTGTAATATACCTGCTTATGTATTTCGAAAAAGAAAAAAAAAAAAAAAAAACTCGTGATTTTTTTGGATATCATGTAATATGTATAGTTCTTTTATCCATAGAACTCTCGATTCTCCATGGCAACATGTATATGTACATAGATATATATTCTTTTATATACACTGATACTTTATCAAACTTTTGATCTTTTACTTGCAAAAATCTCTTCAAGGCAGAACATAGAAAACAAGAAAACTAGCCAACTTTATCTATATTTTTATGCGGTTATTCTCCACATAGTAGCTTCAGACCTTCAGTTATGACATAGAAAATTTAGTACTGTTTTTTTTTTTTTTTAAGCAAATTTAGTACTGTTTTGAATGAATAAAATTGTAGTAATTAGATTGCTTACTACAGCAAAATGAGAGAGAGATCCAAGTCTATAAAATCTTTTTTTTTTTTTGGGTGACTACATAGCAAAGATTAATAAACTTAACCAACTTCACGTCCTCATGTCCTTAGATTACCACCTTGGTTTGTTACATTGGATAATTCTCTTTTTGATTATGTTTTATTTATTATTGAGATAGATAATTCTCTCATTATCATCATCAACTTCCTCTCTCTCTCTCTCTCTCTCTTTTAATGGGAGTGCGAAAATTCAAATTCTACACCATTATAGTGTTAGGATGTGCTTAGTAATTATCACGTCGGTATGTTATATTGGATAATTCCCTCTTTTTTATTATCTTTGAAAATTATTACTATGCTTTCTCAATAATCCAATTAGCTAGCTTACCAAAATTTCTTACGAGTGGAGCATTAATGCGCTGAACAAAAATTAAAAAAAAAACCAAAAAAAAAAAAAAAAACGAAAAAAGCAAAAAACAAAAAACAAAACAAAACCAAAACCAAAAACAAAAACATTATAATGTTCCAACATGAATCTATGAACACAAACTTCAGTTCGAGGAGAAGCCTCTTAATGAATTTGTCCTTCTTAAAAAGGCAAAGAAACTTTATACTGTAGGGATAGATATCCTCCCGTATAAACGTTTAAGATTTAGAAAGAGTAATAATAATAATAATAATAATAATAATAATTTGACATCTTAGAACAAAGGATTCGAATCCTAGTCTATATTTTTTTGGGCGTAAGTAACTAGAATCCTAGTCTAAGTAAGACTAGAATCCTAGTCTACGTAAGACTGGAATCCTAGTCTACGTATATAACTAGAATCCGCTTATAAATACGCCATGTTACTCAATTCTACGCATCACAACTCTAAAACCTTAAGAAGCCTTTCTCAACCGTCCTCCAACCTCATACACTTTTACCGACTTTCAAGTAACTGAAAATATTACAATTATTTTTGTACGTAGAAGAAAAGCATCCACAACAATGATCTTCATATTTATATGCAAGAAACACTCGTATCGAGGTGCTAACACTTCTTGTCACGAATGCAAAAGATTATCCTGTTGCAAGAATACCGAACGTGTCGATCACAACATTAACCAAGTAAAAATTTCACTCTCTCCTTTCTTATGTTCTTAATTTTAAGTTGATATAGATATTTCATTATTATTATTATTTTGTTAGAGAAACATTTTAGATCTTGAGACATATTCATTAAAGTAACAAAAGTTGAAAATTTTTGCTTTTAGCTCGAGACAAAAGAGAAGGAAGAGACCTTGCGGATCGATGAAGAAGAGATAAATCGTAGCAAAGAAACTGAAAAAAGAGAAGACAAGAAAGAAGTATCTAACGAGAAAGAGTCATCATCTTCGACACCACCTCCAATTTTGAGAGGAAGGAAAAGAAAAGCAGTTCACAGAATTCCTAAACGAGCGAACTCCTTTGTCTATATTTAATCATAGAGCGATGAGATTGATTTTGGGTGGGAAGGGATCCGATCTCACACTATTGTATATGTACGTATATATGAAAGATTGATATTTTATTATATTTTATATCAGTCCAAATTAAGTAGGAATTATAAGATTAGCTTTAATTAAAAGATAAGTTTGTTGTTTTCTTTTTCAATTGATTCGTCAAGTGTTGAATGTAAAACAAAAAGTGTCAAATAAAAATTTATTATCTAGTAGGTCATTCAAAAGAACAACTTGAAGTTCAAGACTGAAACAATAATTTACGACTGCCACTTTTCTAAACCAAACGACAAATCTTTTAAAATTACGGAAAGCATCAACTTTTTAAAGAAAACGACAAGTCTCTTATTTCCTCAATTTCATGCTGTTTCAAGTAGCGGGAAAAACGACAAACTTATATTAAACATAAAAGAAGGGCATGCCCCCCAAAAAAAAAAAAAGCACTTAACAAAATCACATTTAAAATTAACAGTTTAAAATCAACAGCTCCGATGGCATCCTTATATTATTGCAACTCGTGTGTTAAATAATTAATTTTTATTCTTATTTTTATTCTTCTGAAATTATTATTATTATTATTATTATTATTATTATTAGTAGTAGTAGTAGTAGTTGTTGTAGTAGTAGTAGTTACCGATCATCTAATTAACTAGCAATATTATGTTCCAATATGAATTTATGAACACATATTTCAGCTGTAGAAGGCAAGAAGCTTCTTAATGAATTTGTCCTTCTTTAAAATAAAATTATCCTGTAGGGATATATATCCTCCCGCATAGGCGTTTAAGATTTAGAAAGAGAAAAAGTAAAAAAATAAATAATAATAAATATAATAATAATAACAACAACAACAATAATGACAATAGTAATAATATTAATAATGATAAGGATGATGACGTGACATAGGATTGGAATCCTAGTCCAAATAAATGTTGTTGTAAGTAAATATAATCCTAGTTGTATGTACATACAACATATCAAATCCACTTATAAATACGCCATGTTACTCTCACTCTATGCATCACAACTCTAAAACCTTGAGCCTTTCTCGACCGTCCTCTTATCTCATACACTTTTACCAACTTTCAACAAATTGAAAATAGTTTTAATTATTTTTGTACGTTGAAGAAAAGCGAAAAGCATCAACAACAATGACCGTCATATTTATATGTAAGAAACACTCATATCGGGGTACTAACATCTCTTGTTCCGAATGTAAAAGATTATCCTATAACAAGGATACCGGATATACCGATCACAATGTTAGCCAAGTAAAATTTCACTCACTCATTTATTATATTCTTAATTTTAAGTTGTTATAGAAATATCATCATCATTATTATTTTGTTATAAAACCATTCTAGTTCTTGAGACATGTTCACTAATATAACAAAAGTTGAAAATTTTTTGCTTTCAGCTCGGGACAAAAGAAAAGGAAGAGACCTTAAAGATCGATGAAAAAGAGAAAAACTGTAGCAAAGAAATTGAAAAAAGAGAAGACAGGAGAGAAGTATCTGAACAGAAAGAGTCATCATCTTCGACATCGCCTCCAATTTTGAGAAAAAGAAAAAGAAAAGCAGTTCATAGAGTTCCTGAAAGAGCATACTCCTTCGTGTATATATAATCATAAAGGGGTGGGATTGATTTTGGAAGGAAGTGAGTTCGATCCCACACTGTATATATGTATATATATATATATATATTAAAGATTGCTATTTTATCATTTTTATTAGTCTAAATTAATCATGAATAATACGAGTAAGTTTTGTTTTATGATAAGTTTGTCGTTTCTTATTCTTCGATTGATCTGGTAAGTGTTGAATTAATGCTACAAAACAAAGAGCAGGACTAAGAGGGAGGGAGGGGCAAAGACCTAGAGATTTTATGACTAATACTTGAAACGACAGCATTTTTTTAATCTTTATCTTCACTCTTTCCTTTATAAAAAGGAAAAAACGATATATATTTGATCCATTTAAAAAGATTACACAAAGTTCAAGACTGAACTAACTACGTGTTGTTTAAAGTCGTAGAACAAAACGTCCATGCACTTTTCTCCACCAAACGACAAATCTTTCAAATTCACACAAGCAGCAAATTTGAAAACGATAAGTCGTTTCAAGAGCAAAAACTTACGAATAAAGATTAAAGAAAAGTGACCTCCAATTATTTGGGGGAAAAAAAAGTGTTAAATAATTTCACGAAGAGGAGAGCACTTCGTTTGTGATTTTTTTTTTTCCCTACTAAACGACACCAAACTTTCAGAGGCAAAAACGTCATGTCGTTCTAGTGACAATATATTTCATGCAGCTAATTGATTTCATTAATAAATTCTAAAAAATGAAAAACCAAGAAACAAGAAACAAGAAACAAAAAACAAAAACAAAAACAAAAGAGAGAGAGAAATCAATATTATATTAAAGATTTGTTTGGTAGTCAAATTCATCTTTAATTAAAGTGTAACTTTTCTAATTTTTTTTTAAATCAATAAAAATTATAATTAATTTTTAAAAAGTCAACTAATTATAATTTAAAATTTTCATCTTCAATCAACGAATTAAATATAAACTAAAATTTTGTTTATATTTAATTTTTTAATTGAAGATGAAATTTTTAAGTTAAAATTAATTAAATTTTTAAAAATTAATTATAAATTTTATTAATTTTTTAAAATAATAATATAATTTAATTAAAATAAAACTTAAATATTTATTTGTTTCCAGTACCTTCTGAGTTGTAGTACATGAATTACCGGCCAAAGTCTCCTCCTTTGGCTCAACATCAGCTCTTTAGCAGGGAAAGAGAGAAGAAAACTTTTGTTTTTTCTCCTGCTTTCTCTGCTAAACTCATCGCGGCGATCAGCCATGGGAGGAGGCAACGGTCAGAAGTCCAGGATGGCTCGCGAGAAGAACTTGGAGAAACAAAAGGCCGTAAAGGGTACTCTTTTTTAAATTTTATTTTTTTATTTTTTGTAATTTCATAGTTTTGAGTTTTAAGCATCGGATTAAGTTGATCTGTACGGTAATTCGGGTCTTAATCATGTTGGTCGATCTTGTTTATTTAGGGAGCCAGCTTGAGTCAAACAAGAAGGCCATGTCCATCCAGGTAGTCTCTCTGCAAGCTCTATATATACATATAAGTGTGTGTGTGTGTGTAATGTTGGGTTATGTTTTGCAGTTTGATCTGTTATTTGTAACTAGGAGTTTGTGGGGATTTGATTTTTTTTCACAATAGATAAGGTTGTTGAGAATAGTTGATAGATTTGTGTCTGAAAAGCCCATCGGCCACTGATTTTTTTCTTATTTTTCCTGTTAGAAAATGGGGTTTGTAGGATGACTTTTATGATTAGCTTAAGTTTCATACCAATCTAGAAGAAACGAGTCGATGGATATCTGACTCAGGGTCTGATGTATATTGTTGAGGTAATCCCACGTCGGTTGTTGGAGGGGTTGGCAGTCAATATAAAGTGTGTCGGAAAGCCTCATCTCTTGAGCTAGCTTTTGAGGACAGATGTCCTTTGTGTTGCTCTTTGGAGAGGTTTAACTGTGACTTATGGTTGTTATTTTAGGCCTAAACTCTTGCTTTGTGTTTGCTCTCAACTTGTCTTGTACCCGAGGCTATTAAAAATTATTATAGCCAAGAGGGTATTACAATCCTATATTCTGAGATTCTCTTTTACCATCCTACGTTTTAAAGTCCTAGTTTGAGTTCATCTTATCGCGTTGATTCTCGGGTTAATTCGATAGTTTCTGCTATGATTTCAGCTCCAACCAAGCATGGGGCTCACTGATCAGAATTCAGAAACATGCTCCTTAATTGGCACAATCAGAAATTTCAAAGAATTATATGTTCTGTTGTTAAGTCTTTCTTACAAAGTCTGCGAAACTAGGGACTTCGTTACCAATTTGCAACTAGTAGAATCTCATTTGTTTGTATTCCGATTTTCCTTTCTGCTTTTGCACTTGCATTTATTCCTTTGTTCTATGAGACATTCTTTTGGATAAACAAGACTGCTGTGAACTCTCAGCTATGGAATTGGAAGATTATGTTTGTGTCTTTCAACTTTCATGTTCTAGGATTCCAGATTTCTGGTTTTTAACTGGTGATATTTCATGAAAGCTTTTAGAGAATTGTTATTATTATTTTTTCACTAACATTTTAGATTCTATTATTGTTGTTCAATCACTCTTTATGGTTGTGACTGGTTCCTTTGACGTTGGCGCATCTCGTGGTCGGTATGGGCTTCCGAATGCAGTGCAAGGTGTGCATGCAGACATTCATGTGTACCACAACAGAGGTGAAGTGTCGGGAACACGCCGAAGCTAAGCACCCCAAGGCTGATCTCTTTGCGTGCTTCCCTCACCTTAAAAAATGACAACATTAGACTGCAGAATTGCAGATTAGTAATGGCTGTAAAATGTTGTTTGTTCTGTACACAATCAAAACTTGTTTATCACTATTTGCTACTTAAGTATTTGCATTTGGATTAAGCTTTCTTTGGCTTGTAGGCTGCAACCATAACTTGTTAGTTGTTAGGATTTGAGAATTTCCGGTAGTAGTGCAAGGGACCGGGGACCCCATCTATAATCTCGATGTCTTGATACCAACTCATGTGACAGCGTGAGTTATCATTTATATTATAACTCAATTAACTTGATAATATTTAAACAGTTACAATATATATATATATGATAATTTATAAGGCACGTCAATTGGTATCAAGATAAGAGTTAATATTGTATTATTCTTTTTTCAGTTTTAATCCACGGACTACCTGAAATGAGTGAATGATGTATAGCAAGAGCAAGAAGTTACTTAAAAAGAGTATTTCTCTGGGGCAAGGAAATAATATCAGCATTTACTTGACACGGCTTTAGGAGAGTTCAATATCCACTCAATGTTTAGAGTTTACGGAATCTGAAAATTGTAAATAGATTATTAGTAAATGAACATAGAAGTACCGGTCAACATAACATCAGAACGAGAAAGTCATACAGAACATACAAGATTAATATCCGTGGATTATTTTTTCAGTATCTGGCGTTCAAAATAGATTGGAAATCCATTAATAAAGTCGGTTGATTGAACCACTAAATCCCATCATCTAACCATTCAAATCAAGTGTTTCATCTCTTGCAAAAGCCGTTCTATATATCACTATAATATATAGGATTTCTATTTAATTTTATAAGATATTAACGTCATCTTTAACTTATAACTCTATTTAAAGTTGTATTTTACGCTAAAATGGTGTGCTTTCGTAACCCAAATTTGGAGTCACGAAATAAAGTTGGGTGGAGCAAGTGTTTAACACTAAAATGAAGCCCGGTTGGAGATGCTCTAAAGGTCAAACTGAAACATTCAAAACGTAAGTCATCCACCAAGAAGATATTTTTCAAATGAGCATGAGTGCCTTCTCTTTAAATTCAAAGGAGAGATGCTTTTTGTCCAAATATGAAATTATAGAAAACATTAAAAGCCTCCAATGCTTCTAATCTCTTATATATATATATATATATATATATATATATATATTTCAAAAATGGGAATTGAGAATGCATTGTCATTGGACAGCACCAAAGACAGCACAACACCAATGCCCAGTCTCACACGCGTTAACCACCACAATAATAACCATGACCCCTCCATTCATTATCGCATGGACAAAAAGAAAGGGGGAAAAAAAAAGGTGGCTTTTATTGTAGAACATGAGGAAGAAAAAAAAAAAAAAAAAAAAACTTTACCCTTGAACACGTTTAGTTGATTTTAATAATCAATAAAAATGCATGGATAAGATGGTAGAAGATAATATGATTTTCAAGAAATCTATATTAACACTTTTGGTTGATGATGTGAATCTTTTTTCATATTGTGGGAATGTTATTTTACTGTGTTTAGTTGTACATGATAATGTAATATTTTTATTATTTTTTAAAAAATAAACAATTTTTAGTATTTTAAGCCTCCATTTGGTTCATTTTTTAAAATATAATTAGTTATAATTTTTGTTAATTTTTCAGAAAAAAAATAAAAATTAAGATGAAAATTTTAAGTTTCAGTTAGAATATCAAATAGCTAAGATTATGCATATCTTACTTTCAAAAAAGAAAATTTATGCATACTTATCAATATATATATATATATATATATTTGCAGATCTGCCGTGAATTGTTTTTCAAATATTAAAAAAAATAAATTACCTAATTAATTTTTTTTAACAAAAATACCTAATAAATTTTGAAAGTTTAATTCAAAAATTAAAGCAAACGAATTTTTAAAATAAAATTTTGAAATTTAAAATACAAAAGAAAAAGAAAAAATCTCCTCCATAATTGTCACTTTCCCTTTCTCCCCAAAGCGAAAATATTGCAGGTAGGACAGCGGGACTGTGACAGCGATGGCAGTCTGCCGGTGGTGGGATTGCGTGAGTTGCGGTGATGGTGGTGTGATTGGCGACGATGGGGCTGTGATGGTGGGCTACAAGGTGTTACTATGGCAACGGAGAGAAGAGAATTTTAAAAATTTTTTAATATATTTTTTATGATATTGAGATTTTCATTGAATATGAATATCATCATAATAGATGAATTTTAGATTATCTCATTTTAGGATAAGGTGAATCCCATGATATTGAGTTTTATGGGAATGTAAAATTTTTAATTATTATACCAAACAAGAAAATATAAGAAGATTTTCATTGTCATCTAAAGATTACTATATACCAAATGTCCTCAATGTGTCAAACCGTTACAGTGTAAAGTTCTATTTGTAACTTACCCAAAAAAAAAAAAAAGAATCAAAAGGGATTGGTAGTGTCTACCTTATTTTTTTTTAGGCCCCGTTTGGGGACACTTTTGAAAACATAGTTCCAAAAGTTTTTTTATCATTTTTTTCTAATTTTACTATTTATTTTTTCAAACATTTTTTTTTGAAGATGGTAATTGTATCTCAAATCAAAAAAATACAAATACCAACGACTGGAATGACCTCATAACATAAAGAAATTTAATCCCAATTATAGATACAAAGAAACTTAATCCCAATTACAAATCGGATCCACTTGTAAGTTCTAATAAAGCACATAAGAGGGGTGAAACGTGCACCGGATTCCAACAATGGGAAATCGAAAAGGCACATCAATAATCGAGCACATATATGGCTCTTTCAACAACATTACTACAATCAATAGAAAACTCCAATTGATTGAGACTAAGAGACTTATAGTAAAAAGGTCGCTATCAATACCGTATAGAAATAACTCTAGCGGATTGAACATACATCCAGTATGAGAGCGTAAGGCGACCATCTCAATTATTACAAAATAGAAATAAAAACGTAATGAAAAAATGCAATGCCAATATGACAGAAACATTATCGTATTTATTTCAAACAAACAACTATTACAAATAAGAGAAAAAACTCCAAATCCATGAATAATACTTCCGGTGACAAACCAAACTACATGACTAAAAAAATCAAAATGCGTCCCCTTCGACCATGAAGCCATCTCACCGTCTAAACCATCACCGTGAAGTCCAAAAGCATCTTCTGTAAGGCCGGGAGTCTGTTGGCCAAACAAAAGATGGAGCCGGACTCCGGTCTTAAAGGAGAAATATAATTGACGCAAATCCTAGCGATAGAGAGAGAGAGAAGGACAAGGAGAGGGAGAGGGAGAGGGAGAGATTTTTTTGAATATTTTTAAAAAACTCAAATTTCATAAGTCCACAATTTTTTCATTTTAAATTGAAATAAGATGATTTTTTTTTTCAAATTGCATATAATTTAAAGAGAAACAAAACAAGATCCATATTGTTTAATATTTTCTGAACACATTTTTAGTTTTTACATTTTTTCACTCCAAATAGTTTATTTTCATCAAACTTTCATTT
Organism: Ficus microcarpa; assembly: GCA_025413485.1. Classification (NCBI taxonomy): domain Eukaryota; kingdom Viridiplantae; phylum Streptophyta; class Magnoliopsida; order Rosales; family Moraceae; genus Ficus; species Ficus microcarpa. The sequence goes on along the minus strand of CM046384.1, from coordinate 10,311,732 downwards.
CCAAAATTTACACCAACTCTAATCTCTAAAATATCATTTTCAAATATGTCATCAAATGGAGCCTAAAGGAATAAAAGTGAAAGCTGACATTTTCACTATCATACCACCACTGTTAGATAAAAATCTTATTTATTTTGTATCTTCTATTTGGATGTAATTTTAATTATATTTAGCTTCCATTTAATATTCAAGTTCAACTCCAATTAAATTATAATTTTTTTATCTTAATTTTTTTTTCTAAAAAATAATAAAATTTATAATTAATTTAAAAAAAAATCAATAAATATCAATTTAAAAACGTAATCTTTAATGAATTTATCAAACAGAGACACGTTCAAAAACATAAGCTGGACCACAGTTTGTGAATACCCCATCATGGAGTAAATGAAACGATGATTGTTGTCTCTGGCGCGAATTGCGCAAATTGATAACTGCCATTTTATGTATTTACCGGATGGAAGTCCAATTTATTTGTACATATATATATATATATTTTAAAAGTGGATTTAATATTTAAAAGTCCTTATAATAATATTTTAAATTAAAATTTTCATCTCAATTTTTATTTAAAAAAAATATTTTATTTTTTAAAAAAATTAACAAAAATTATTATTAAAATTTAAAATTAGTGACTTTTAAAACCCCCAAAAGTAATCGAATTTTGAAAAAATAAAAATCCAGTTTTGCAGAATGTGGGTCCAATCTGATATGGCAGGACATGGTTGGCCCGGCAAAGCAAAAACACAAGCCAGAGCTCCAAACTGTAAAGAAAAAAACAAGAAATCACTAGACACTGAACCTGAGACCCCTACTCTAAAGCCTAAGAAGAAACCCCAGAGTCTGTTGAGTCTCATCTCCAACTCCAACTCCAACAACAACAACTCAACTTGTTGTTGGCTGTCACAAACTCACCCCAGCTGGCTCAACTAAACTAAACCAGTGTAAAAAAGACTTGCTTGGGGTCTTTGTCCTTCCCAGATTCCCACTCGCCAAAAGTGGTCCCCACTCTTGTTCATCTCTCTCTCTCTCCCTCTCTCTCTCTCTCTGTCTCTCTAACGCGGCAAAGACCCAAAAAAAAAAAAAAAAAAAAAGGACCACGCCTTTGGGGCTCACTGTTAAACTTTAAATTTTTCCAACTCCCCCCCTTCCCATTGGCCAGTTCCCTCTGCCTCCTCATTATAGTTTCTGAAACCAACCAAACCAAACCAAACCCATTCAACACTCAACTTCATTTAAAAAAAATAAAAAAATGAAAAATAAAAAATAAAAACAGTAATTATCATTGCTCACTTGCTTACAAAGCACTTCCCCCAATTTCCATTTCAACACAAATATCATGTTTTGACTTTGACCACTGACTTTTCTCTCCCCCCCCCCCCCGCCCCCCACTTCTCTCCTCCTTCTCCTCCCTCTTCTTTTAGCTTCTCTTTTTCTCTCCTCTTTTCTTTCCTACGTATATTTTGCCTTGTTTTTGTTTCACTTTCTTCCAAGTTTTTCTTTTTAGGCCACTTTTTTTCTTCTTCCTGGTGGATTTTTCTGTAATCTGTTTGTTCTAATGGCTCCTCCTCTTTCGCTCTGCCTCTGCCTCTCCTTTCTCCTTCTTTTGCTCTCTCCTTCTCCTGCCCATTCCACTAACTCTGAAGGTACTTTTTTTTATGTTTCTCTTTTGTTCCTTTCTGTTTGATTTACGTTTTGGTATGTTCAAAAGCATATAACCCAGAAAAAAAAAAAAAAAAAAACGAACTAGAAAATTTCATGAATTTTATTTTATTTCATTTTCTTACTTTTGTTGATTTGTGCCCGGTTTCAAATTTTGGTTTGGGAGTTGATTCATGAGTTTGGTTTGTGCTTATTGTTCTTGTTTGTTTCTGTGGTTTTTTTTTTTTTTTTCCTTAAAAAATAAAAACAGGAAATGCTTTGCATGCTCTGAGAAGCAGACTCTCAGACCCGACAAATGTGCTGCAGAGCTGGGACCCAACTCTGGTCAATCCTTGCACTTGGTTCCATGTTACCTGTGATTCCAATAACCATGTGATCCGTTTGTGAGATTCTCTCTTCTCTTTTCTCTGATTCTTTCTTGCTCCTGCTTTTTTTATGTTTTTCTTTTTTTACTGTTCGGATTTTTCTTTTTTGGTCTATAATCTATCACTGGTTTGGTTCTGTTCTCTCACAAATTTTTTCTTTTCTTTTCTTGATTCTCAGGGATTTAGGAAATTCTAACATTTCTGGGACTTTGGGGCCAGAGCTTGGCCAGCTCAAGCATCTTCAGTACTTGTATTGCTCTCCTCTTTTCCTTAGAACTCAATAAAATAAGAAAAATAGTAATTTCAATTTTGGGTTTTTTTTTTTTTGCCCCCGGGAACCAAACAGGATTATCAAAGGGACATCCACGGCGAATTAGATATTTAGATTGGTGATTTAATACTTGATATGACTTGTTTTTGAGAAACTGTGAGTGAAAATTATGGAATGAATTGCAGGGAACTTTACAGGAATGAAATAAGTGGGAAAATCCCAAAGGAGTTGGGCAATTTGAAAAATCTCATCGGCATGGATTTGTATGACAACAAATTTGAAGGGAAAATTCCCAAATCCCTTGCCAAATTGAAGTCACTCAAATTTCTGTGAGTAATTTCACATCAATTGACTAGAAATTAGTATGTTGTGTGACAAAAATTTAGCTAGAATTTCGTATTTGATAATGCCGAATCGATTATGCAGACGACTAAACAACAACAAGCTAACGGGATCTATTCCAAGGGAGCTCACTACCCTATCTAACCTTAAAATCTTGTAAGTTGTGGTTTTTGCGAGTTTGTATTTCGTTCGGAGCCATTTGGTTTTGAATGTTTTTTTGGCTGGCGATCTTACGAAATTTTGGTTTGTTGCAGTGACGTCTCTAACAATGATCTGTGCGGAACAATACCAGTTGATGGCCCTTTTACCACATTTCCAATGGAAAGGTACCATTTCTTTAACTTGCCCCTTTAAACTTTACGTGCAAAAAAAGACACAATTTATGCGAATTCGAGGAATGGTATGTCTTTCTAGTTGGTTGTTGTTTCCATTTGTTGACTGTCATTCCAAGTTTCCTAGCAAAGAAGTTTGTAAGGTCATTTAGCTTTATCGTCTAGGAAAAGGTCCTTTTTTTTTCTTTTGGGGAATTCACAGATAACAAGGTTGCTGAAAATGAAGCTAGAATTTTGCTTGAAGTGTCATCTTTAGTAAGGAAGAGGGACAATAACCTGTTGTTATGCGGTTACATGTCGAGCATGAAAGCGGAACAGTATTGCTCCACCTTCGAACATAACATAATCAAGTTCTATTCTCCTATGAATAATTCCTCGTGTCTACTTTGGGATGTTTAATAGGTACATGTAGCTATGTTGTGAGCGTGCATTTTGAAAGAAGTAAAACCGAAAGTTATGTGTGCTCTTTCACAACATTAATCCCAATTCATAGAAAAACTATAGTATAGATGTATGTTTATTGAAATCATAGGGTGGAAGGAAGTATTTTGCTAAAACACAGTGCGGTCTTTGGTCCCAAAACAGTAAAAACCTTTCGGTGTCGATTTTCTTGTACAAATACGAATGGTTTAATCTTTATATTCGCCTTTCATTTGGCAGCTTCGAAAAAAACAGTCTCAGCGGCCCGGAGCTGAAAGGATTGGTGCCCTACGACTTTGGATGCTGAAGAGGGCGTTGCTTGAAGGATCATGACATTGTATTAAAGTATAGTTTGATGGCAATATTATCCGTAGTTATATATGCATCTAGCGATAGCACACTGTAAAAATGTGTGGTTATGAAAGTGGCAAAACCAAAGCCGAAAGAATAAGGATGATAATGAGTTTGGAACCTTTCAGTTCTAGATTTTGCAAAGGAGCTTCTTGTTGGATCATTTGGGTTTTTATATACCGCTTCTCATGAAATTCCTGATGTAACCTGAGGCAAAATAGATCACAAAACAACTGGGAGAATGATGGTTCATGCTTTACATAGCGGTAATTTCACACTTGCTTATAAGGTCAAGGTCCATGAATAAGCAAATTTTTTTTTTTTTTTTTTTTTAAGGCATGGTTGGTTGGTTTCTTAAAATTTAATGGTTTGTGGTATCGCAGTGGTTTCGGTTTTGGCAATTTTGGATTTTTTTTTATCCGAGTTTGGTTAAACGCCTACTGAGAGCGCGAGATTGACAGAGGGTACATTTGGCATTCGAGTTTAAAATGTATTTTTTCATCTTAGTTTTTATCTTTTTCTAAAAAAGTTTTTTATTTTTTCGGAAAATATTTTTTGTTTTTTCTGAAAATTCAATAAAAATTACTATTAAAATTTAAAATTTTCAATTCAAATTCATTCACTAAACTAACTCAGAATTAAGAACTTGGCACCTCATGATCAGGGACACAGACAAAATTAAGAACTTGGCTTCTCATGATTAGGGACAGAGTTATCTTCGGCTTACGACGGGTAGTTTCCACCCGGACACAGTGGCCCTCTATACTTTTGCTCCACGAAAAATTTTTTTTTAATCAATTTGTCTCCCCTGAAGATCTAATTGCGGCAACCTCTTAGAATTTTTTAAAACAAATTCAGTATATCCAATTTTAGTAGTTTATAATTTTGTTATTTCAAATTGAAATAAAATTTATATATATATGTTTTTAAATTTCATAAAATTTTGAAAGGAATAAATAAGATTCTTATTGATGTTTTTTTTCCAAACAAATTTTAAGTTTTTAAACTTCTCAGTAGACATTTAAAAAAAAAAAAAAAATCAAAGACATACTTTTAAAACTCAAGTTAATTTTGATTAAAATATCTTCAAAATTATATCTCTAATTGTCCCCAAGTCGTCTCTAAGGTTATGTTTGGTATTCAATCTCAAACTAAAATTTTCATCTCAATTTTTATCTTTTTCTGAAAAAAAATTGTCTTTTTTGAAAAGTCAATAAAAATTATTATTAAAACTTAAAATTTTCAACTCAAACTTATTCATTAAACGAACCCTAAAAATTTTATTAATCAGTTGGAAATTTCGAAATTTCCAGAGCTAATTATATAATGGGGAAAGTTGAGAAGGTCAAAGTCAATCAAAAATTGGGGAAAAAAAAACCCTTCTGAGCCTCTGAGGTACCTGATTGGGTGGAAAACATAGGCTGAGAGACGTAATAAAGGGGGAGTCCTAAATGAAGAACCAAAAGTTGGAAATTGAATGATTGAAAGTATAATCATAATATTATATACGTAATTTTATTTAAAAATATAGAACTCAAATCTCTTAATTTAAGTTTTAAAAAAAAAAATAATAATTGAATAGAAGTAGAAAGACGATACAGCAAAGACGCTTCAATCAAAACAAAAGTTACGTGTGTACGGATTAAAAACACGTGGCGTTCGCTCATATGTTGATAGGACACGTGTCGGAAAGTGATGGCTCTATTGAATTCCGGGAGTTCCAAATTCAGTTTCAACTTTCAAATTGCATTTTTCTTTCAAATTTGGCGTCAAACTCCAGAAGTTGGGCACTTGGCAGCCTTTGGAAGCGAGTGGCTTTCTTCTCGTCACCCACTCGCTTTCCACGCTTACTCGCTTCACTTTACTTCAAACTTCAAATTCTTTTGTTTTTTGTTTTTGTTTTTGTTTTTGTTTTTGTTTTTTTTTTTTTTTTAGAAATTCAAATTCTTTTTTTTGCTTATTAAACAATAAATTCTATATATTCTTGCACCATTTTGGGAAGCAAAGGCCAAAGGACATTTTATGAGGTGATTTTGAGAAGTCATTTTGGGTATGGTTAGCATCAACTATTGCATCAGATTCTCTCGAAAATTTCCATTGAATTTAGGGTCCGTTTGGTGAATGAGTTTGAGTTGAAAATTTTAAGTTTCAATAGTAATTTTTGTTGACTTTTCAAAAAAGACAAAAAACTTTTTAGAAAAAAATAAAAACTGAGATGAAAATTTTGAGTTCAAAATAGCAACCCAAACGAGCCCTTAAATTATCAACATATGTATGTGTTTCAATCTTTAATAGCGAAAGCCATTTGTCATTCATCTTCTTTCTCAAACATCTTACTTAAACATGTTCTTAGAACGATTAATAAAACAACTTAGGACTTAACCAATAACGATGATTTTAGGATAGACGAGAATGTAATTTGATTGAAAGAAATTCACCGTGTTTGCTTCTGTATTCCTTTACAAGAGATATATAAAATATTTTACCTAATATATAAGAAAAAAAAAATTAGAAAAAAACTAACGATAGAGCAAGAAGGCGAGTACAATTACATTTACAAACTCGCGAAGAGACCAAAACATAAAATAAAAAATCAAATCAAATCAAAGTTCACGTTAAGCACGAGAACCCGAAAACTCCTCCTATATAATTTGGGCATTTCACATGCCAACTTTCCACCTAAAACCCCCCTTTTCCCTTTTTCTTTCTACAAACCTCGGACCATGAGCGGCGCTTTCACGAGGAACGGCGCCGCCGCGATCCCCCGCCTTTTCAAGCGGTACTCGCTCTCCGACGTCCTTGGAGAATCCGCCGGAGCTCCGGCGAGCTTCCTCAGGATCCAAACGCCCTCCAGAGCTCACCTCCGCTTCCCTCATTTCGCCAGGAAGGCCAGGGACTGCGAGCTCTCTCCGTCTCTGTTCTCCTCCGCTTTCTCTTCTTCCTCTTCCTCTTCTTCGGCTGCCGTCAAAGATGTCGGCATCGTCGGCTGGTACTTGGGGATGGTCAAATGCCGGCCGATTCTTACCAAGAGCGTCACGTCAGCACTTATTTACACCGCCGCTGATTTGTCTTCTCAGGTCAGCGATATTTCTAGACCTAGGGTTTTTGACATTTGACCAAGTTTTCGTGTCTCTAATTTTGGTACGCATTTGACCTCTTTGAGCTTTAATTTTTTTTTTTCACTTTGTCCAAAGTTTTCATTTTTAATGTCGTATTTATTAGAAAAATTACTCGTTTTATGGTTTCTTATTTGTTGCTTGATTTTGAGGTAATGGGGAAATTAGGTTAGAATTAATTTCTGATTTCGCAATCCTGGAATTTCTCTCTACAAAATGCTAACAATAATATGGGCATTTTTTGTTCGTTCTTAATGTAATTTGCTGTTGTAAGATTGTTGAAGCTGATTCGCTTTTTGCTATATATATATATATATATATATATGCACATATATAAATGCATATAAATTTGATCAGACATTAGCGCATCAATCATCCGAGTCTTACGACCTTGTGAGGACCTTACGTATGGCTGGATATGGGCTGCTAGTTTTAGGACCGTCACTGCATTATTGGTTCAACTTCATGTCCAGACTCTTCCCAAGACGTGATTTACTCTCCACGTTGAAGAAGATGGCTCTGGGGCAAACGGTATATGGGCCCTGCATGACTGTTATTTTCTTCTCCTTGAATGCTCGTTTACAAGGTAATGCCTATTTATTTTGTTTAGCGAACTGTTCTTTTAGTGATATTCGCCTCACGTTTGTATATAAACTTCTGGTTAGGAACTTATTAGGTACTTCCTCACGGATCCAATTTAAAGTTTTTCTGAAAAAAAACTTGATGCAATCCAAAATGCATTTCTTTGGGGAGGAAACTAAAATGATTCTGAGTTTTATGTTATCTGACTATTGTTATACCTTTTTCAGCTACTAGGATTGAGAAATATATTTTTCCTCCTTTTTTTCGTGAAGAGAATCCGACTATCCAGCCAACTGCATGTATGCTTTTTTGAAGTTTAAGTTCGTAATGCTTAGTTGTTCTTATTGGCTGGTACAGGTGAAACCAATGGAGAGGTTGTTGCACGGTTAAAAAGAGACTTGCTCCCTACAATGTTGAACGGCGTTATGTACTGGCCCGTATGTGATTTTATCACATTCCGATTCAGCCCTGTTCATTTACAGGTAAACTTTCTGTGTTTTTCTTCTTTTTGGTCTTTTTCACCTCATAAACTTCAATGGTGGGGTTCTTGAGTTTGTCGACAAACTCGAGGATTGCTTCATAATTAGGTCAAAACACGTCCCTTTTGAGGGTTGAGACCATCTGGTTGTGTGTTTAACTTGTGCAACTTCTTTGTGTTTGCAATTTTGACAGCCCTTAGTGAGCAATTCATTTTCATATCTGTGGACGGTTTACATGACCTACATGGCAGGCCGAGAGAAAGCAAGCACAATAGCAGCAAACTGACCAAATGGACCATTTCTCTTCACTGACATTGAAAGATTTAAAACCTTTGTCTGGATGGTCCCTAATGGAGATTGCTCATATTTTCTATACAACATAAGATTTAAGCTGCGGTTTTGGAGGAAATGCTGAAGCCTAACAATCATTTTCTAGCTAACTTTCGCAAATAGTAGAACATTTTAGGGGTTGTATCGTTATGGACTGTTGTCAATACGTTTCTGTAAGTAAAACCAGTGGTTTGAATTTGTTGAAGACGCTTTTAAAGAGTATATTGTAATAATAAGTACTTTTTTTAGACATTTCCCTGCGCAGCTTAGTTTTGATTGTGTTTTGACGATGTTGGGAATTTTCTCCAGCACCAAATCATGCCTAATCTGCTTGGTAAGGATAGGCAAGTCAGGCCAAGAACTGAAGAAAATACAAGAAAACAAAAGATACCCAACATATAACATTAACAAAATGCCAAGCTATCTATCTTCTCTTAATCTGATCGAGCCCCAAAGATCACAGTTCTTAAATGCAAATTTATTAACTGGTCACTAAACTTGACAGCCGGAGATCCACAAGCAGAATATCATTGCATGCATCGTCAACCTCACCTTATTCATAAAGGATGTCGCTCAAAGGAGCAGGCTCCGTAGCTTGTTCACAACAAGGCAGTTCTTTTTATCAGTACAACAAAGCTGTTGGCATTACGTTGTAAGTAGGAACAAGGGTCAAGAAGAATAAAAGACTTTTGAGAATATTTGCATATGCCGAAAACTGTCAACTCTGCCTGTGCTCTAAAAAAGACAACCAAGTTTCTACCGAATCTGTCTGCCAATATAAGTACGTGTGCGTGTGTGCGTGTGTGTGTGCGTTTAAGGAAGGATCTAAGTTCCGGCGTCACTCCGGTTGATATGATCTCACCTGCCACTTGAGTGCATACCTTGTACATGAAATAAAACTAGCAACCAAGAAGAAGCTATATTCCTAGATATGTACGACATAAAAATAGAGCATCATTTTTAATGCCTGGCGTTTAGGATATTGAACTCAAAGTGATATGAAGCTCGATAGTGTATCCAAATAAAACCTCACCTGTAAAACTGCATAGCTGCTCGTGATCAATGTACATCTGATCACCAAGGAAACCAAAGCAAGCATTCCTTTCCTTCGAAGAGATCCTGCATGAAGACTTTTAAAACCACTAAAAACTTGACTATTGCGATATGTAAAACTAAGCAAACTTATGTTAGCTCAAGCGAAAAGAGACTCAAATCAAGATGCCGTTTAACATGCAAGAAAAACAGAGGCAAGCGTGCAGTGTTCTATTGCAGTTTTCATGGTGATACGATCCAATACAAAAGAATTCGTCAAAGGTGTCTTTTAATTTGGGAAGCAAAAACAATCAAGAAACTGGCGTGAACAAGTGTTGATCAATTTGGACTGCGTGAATGAATTTGTCAAAGGCACATCATTTTTCCAAGATTTTTAGGTTAAGTTCCACACCTCAAAAGCATGATATTAAGACGCTCCTTGGATTTGCTCCATATAAAGTAAATTTCAGTTAGCAATAACCAGTGGCCCAGTGCAGAGGATTTTATGTCTTTTCAAATTATGTTTGAAAGTTTTTTCTTAAATGGTGATTGACTATTGAAATCAATATGGTCATTAAGGAATCGAGAGAAACTGTGAAAACAATAGAGAGAGAATTAAAATAAGATTAAAGAATTTTGTGAAACTCTTCAAACAGTAAGGTCGTTAAATGAATCAAGGAGTTTACAAAGAGTTGTATAAACATGCCCCCTCCTTAAGAAATATCAAGCCTATATCTAGATGCAACCTGATGAACTTTAATCCAAAACTTCCCACAAGATCAGCTACTTATTCCCTATGGTAATAACTGTAACACTGTAACTGGCAGAGACCAAAATTCATTTAAGGTTAAAGAATTGATTCAAAATACCGAACCATTGACTACCAGTAAATCTTCATGCATGTTTGTGGTCTGATCAACTGCAGAATTCCCGGCCAATGTGCGAGGTTTTGTTCACTCTTCAAAAGCACGTAAGCCAATCTTCTCAAGCTGGACGGCCCAATCTTCTCCAAGTACATGGGGATTCAACTGCATTGCCGTATGAAAATCCAGCATGGATGCATAAGTAGATTTTGACGGACTTTGCCCAAATCTCCCCAGCACTGTCCCATTTAAACCACGTACAAATGGGCCATTTAGCTGTTTTAAGTGCTCGTTTCCACACCTTGATCCGGCTAAACGCATACATGGCTCGATTAGTCTCTTTAAATACGCATCCAGCCCATTATTCAACAGGTTAACGCAGTCCACAGAAATATTCATGCCTTCCATCTCCAACTTCCGCTTCACACGACTTCTTAGCGATCTTGTATCAGGTAGCTCACCGCTGTCTTGACAGGTCTCCAGTCGGTAACTATTCCCTAAAGATATATTACAGAGGGCTTTACGAACACCGCCCAGATTCATTGATATACCAAAAGGAGCCGTAACTGGACTTCTACTTTGCACGCCAGGGCTTCCTGCAGCTTGTTCGACTTCTTCCCCATCTTCTACAGACGCAACTTCAACTGGAGGTCTGCTGCCGAGAGAAAGCAATTCCGTAGCACTTTGCTGCTCTTGTGCCTTCGAAATCATTTCCTCATCTCTCACACTTTGAGGCTTTCCAAATGGGCCCAAAGGACTGGGGCGATCTCGAAGCTTACGATCTCGATTGATCGGAGACCTACCCTTGCGAGGGGAATCAGGAAAGGCATCCCCGTAAAGAGATTGGAGATAATTCCTCTGACACCCAGTGGCAATTTTAACATTAAGGTTGCGCCCAACTTTCCGAATACCCTTCGTCGGCGGAACTTTAGAAAGGCACGCGTTCTTCACAATCGATCGAATAATCTGGTTATGAAGAGCGACATTTTCCTTCCCGATGGTCCGAATGCAAAACTTATTGAATTCACATTTACTAATCTTAAAGCTAAACAATCTTCTGAGGTGGTCAAAGTATTTCTCAGCTCTCTGAAGCCCAATCTTCTGGACCATCAGAGCTTTCAGCTCTAAGATGTTGATTCGAGAGTAACTTTGATCCAGAGACATTTTTCGCTGCTCTCGAATTCAACAAACCCAAATCGTCATCAAAATCTTGGATTCTCCAGCAAAACCCAGATGACAAACAAACCACAGGATCTCCAATGCGAAACCTCAAACCCTAATGTCCAAAAGTGTCTCATCTGTGTATTGACCAAAACTCGCATCAGAACACAAACTTCCAAGCTTCTTAAATCCAAATGAACAAAACCCATTTCATAATTCAGTTCCAAACCCACTTAGAACGCCTTAAATATTATTAAAACGAAAGATTAAATTAGGAACTAAACACTATTTGCCCAGAAAGAATTTATCTTAAACAAAGATCATAGCTTTATAAAACTCTGCAATTAGGAGAACAAAAGAAAAAGATTAAATACGATTAATTTCAGCAGCGAAAACACAAATCAACAGAAACCCATTTCAGATTTCGACCGAAAAAAAAAGGAACTCCAGGAGACCAAATTTAGAGAAGGACTAAGGTGTCGTACCTACGAAGACGAGGCCGAGGCTGCGAATTGACTCCGAATTTAGAGCGTGTTTTTCTTGCCATTTCTCCCCGATAACATTTTTTTCTTTTTCATTATTTTTCCGCGATTGAGGAAGCTTTTTTTGTTTGTGTCTTTGTTTTTATCCCATTTACGTGGGAACAGACACAAACCAAACAGAGTCTTATATGTAATACCTTTAAAACATTCTTTTGTGGGAAAGCACGTGACCTCTTTTAGAGGTTTGAAAAGGGCGCGTTTGGTCGATCAATTGTCTGTCCTCGGTTTCTTAGTACTTTCATGAGCAACACAAGGGAAGAAGAGGAAGAAAAGTAAAAGACTAGTTTTAAGATGTCCAAAATTGACCAAACGATTGTAGTCTCGAAGATAAGATCTCTTATTTTATATTGTTTGGATCACCGTTTTAAATTAAAATTTTGATTTCAGTTTTTATCTTTTTCTAAAAAATTTTTTTTATCTTTTCTGAAAAGTCAACAAAAATTACTATTGAAACTTAAAATTTCCAACTCAAACTCATTTACCAAATAGAAAATTGTTATTTTTAATTCTTAAATTAATTTGTTAACAATCTAATGTGTGTATTATAAATTTGTAGCACTTATAATTGTTCTAATTATATATCAAACCATTTAAAAAAATGATATAATGCTTAAAATAATCAGTAATACAAAATAAGAAGTCTTATTTTAGAAATTTTCCAAAAAAAAATTTTTATCAAGGAGAGTTTTGATGGAAACAAAAACATTGATAAATATAATTTTGAACCCTCAAATTTTCATCAGATTCTTTTTCATTTATCTTTAAAAAAAAAAAAACAATTTGATTCTTATGTGATCTACTCTGCAAAATTGTTCCTATATTAAAAGCAACCAACTTAAAAAAAGAAGAAGAAGTATCTTTTCATGTTTATTGAAATAATGGGATTGATTTTTACCAATCTTTTCCTGGAATATTTTTATTCGGAGAATAATATTTAGAGGCCGTTTGAATTTCTTTGCATTGAAAATTTATGTTTTAAGTTGTTTAGTTGAAGGAAGGAGGAAGTAGACTCTTTCAATAGGATAAAAAAAAAAAAAAGTGCAATTATAGACACGTTGATTAAATTTGGTTTATTTGTAAAACTACATTAAGGAGAAAGTTTAATTTTTCTTTTTTGCTATACTACAAATTCTTAGAGAATTTATTTATTTTTTAAATCTTAATATGATTTGATTATATATGTCCCTTTGAAACATCCGATAATTTAATTATGATCTAACAGCCTAAAACTACAACATTTATAGCTTAAAAAAAAAAAAACTACAACACTAATAAAAGTTTTTTTTCTTTTTCACTTTATTACAAAATTCCCGAAAAAAAAAAAAAAAAAAAACAAATCAACTACCATTATTTTAAACCTAGATAATTATTTTACAAAAAGGAAAAAAAAAAAAAAGAACTAGAGTCTAGAACCTTTATTTATTTTCTTCTCTCATTTTATTTCTAATACTAGTTTTAGCTAGGCGCGTGCATGTGTTTAATTAATTTGTTAAATAAAAAATTAATTATGGGGTTATTATGAGAAGATAGTTGTTAGAGAATATTGAAGAGAAAACAATTACGTAGTAACAAATTAGAGAGGAGTTAGCAAATCTCATAGAAAGTTAATTAGGTAGTGTAATGAAAAATAATAGTTGAGATGATTAAAAAAAAAGATTGTTTGAGTAAGGATGCATTTACAAAAAATTGTATTTCAGGATGGGGAAAAAATGAAAAATAAAAATAAAAATGATGAAAGAAAACAAATAGAGAAGAGAACACGTGGACAAAAGTGGATAATAATTTTAAGGAGCAAAAAGAATAAAATGTATATTTATCAAAATTTTCACACAATTTGGATCGATATTCAACCTAGGGCCAAATATTATAAAAAAATAGTGGTTGATAATTTGAGATAGTCATGAAAAAAAATAATAACTTGTATTTATTTGAGAAAAGTTTTTGAACGAGGTAAAGCATATTTTTTTGGCAATTAAAAAAAAAAAGAAAGAAAGAGAGGAAAACAAAAGGGAAAGAATGAAAGAGAATTAAAAAAAAAAAAAAAAAAAAAGAAAAAAAGAAGAAGAAGAAGAAGAAGAAGAAGAAGGGAATGACATTTGTCTAAAAGATGGGGAGTATCTGGCTTCTCTATATATGTTAAGATTTTTGTAATTTAAAGTACTTGTACATTTGTCAAAAGAAATTCCTTGAAACTTCAATTATAGTAGTTGCTTGTAAACTTTTAAGTTTATATAATTTTAATTCGCTTTCTTTCTTTATAACTGGAGTGACTCTAAAATATTAAAAATAAAAAGCATTACTGTAACAATGTTTTTAATAATTAAGATCAATCCAGCTAAAAAAAACAAACAAACAAAGAAGCACAAAAATTATACAACCTTAAAAGTTTAGATACTAAACGAGCAAGTTACGAACAAATCATTGATGATATGACAATGTAGACTTAGCATGTAATCAATACTTGAAGTCGACAAATATATGTTAGCATTACTTATGCTACAAAAACACTTTTTCTTATTCACTCAAAAAACCTATCTCCTTGGCAAGATAGACCCTGGATGATCAACTGAGAGAAACTAATATAAAGAACATATATTCTTATCATACTTAGGGAAAAGGGTTCATTCCCAACACTTTTCCTTAATTGGAGGACAACTTTGTAGACTGTATCTACTTCTAGAATTCACTAATTCGCTTTAAACTCAACTAAATGCCCCAACTTGCCTCAAGTAAGCAAAATAAAACCTCAGTTAAGTCTATCACAGACACTTGAGACGTCACCAAAAAAAAAAAAAAAAAAGTACCCATTTTCGAAGTTTCCAAGGTATCTAAGATAAAGGCAAAGTTACAGAAAGGAGGTGTAACGTGATATTTGCTTCATGAAACAATGAATTTAAAAGGCATAATAAACACCCAGAAAACGACGCATCCAATGGTATATAGTTTCCATGAGGCTGTCAAGGTAGACTAAGCTTAGCAGCCAAAAGAAAACATCAATTATAATTCATAAACATAATTTAAAAAATTATATATCTTTATATATATATGTTGAACAAGCCGAAGAACTAAAAAAATGTTTCTCCCGCAATGATGAACTAGTGAATGTGGGGAGTTAATCATAAATATAGTTATAATTAAATGATTTAAACAGACCGCGCTACTCGACTTTCAAGACCCCTTCTTCAGAGGATTCTTCTTCTGCCTTGGCAGTTAAGTTCGAAAGAAGGCTGATTGTGGCCTCGTCCGCAACTTCTTGGTGTTGTTGTGACACAACTGAATGGCTTTCCGGACGGATATTGGCAGGCAGAGCAGGTTCTTCGGGACAAAACCGCATCAAGTTCTTTTCCTTTACAAGAACCAAAACGGGGTACAGGAAAAGCCCCAAAATGATCACTGCGCCACTCACAAAGAAAGTCCTCAAAGAAGCCAAACACATGACAAGAACAAGCAACAACGAAGGGGGTATGCAAAGCATGATCGCACCGAATGTTTGGAACGGCACTTTGTAAGGTCTGTGAAGATCAGGCTTCTTGATTCTCAGTTTTATAAAAGCTGCAAACTCAAGTAGCATTCCAATGGAGTATAAGAAGTTTAGAAATTCCAAGATCTCCTGAAAGCTCATCCATGACAAGAAGATGACTCCAGTAGCGGAAAACAAAATGCTAATGGTGGGTGTTCCATACTTCGACCTACAAGATCGATTTAGATGCAGCAAACTTGTAAGTATTCATATAGTATACTTGTCCTTTTGTCCATTTAGAACGAGTTTAATGGTTCTTTAGATAATTTCCTTTTTCAATAGAAGAAAAGTGAAATGAATGGCTAAATTAGTCCCTAATAGAACTTTTAGTACTCGAAGTCGGTATTTATCAACCTTATAAAGAATTCCTAACATCATATTTAGTTTTCTTCGAAATTATTTCTTTATAGAATCCCTATAAAAACAAAACCGGACAAGATATGAAGTTTACCTTGAAGCAAAGATAGCAGGAAGCATTCCCATCTCACTCATGCCAAGTAGCTGGAAAGCATCGCCGCTCATTTCTGCTTCAAACAACCCGAGGTTAGACATTGCAGCAGCTGCCTGAATCCACCACCTGAGCCAAAAGCCGCCAATCAACAGCCCAACTTCCGCAAAGTACCCGTCACTCCACTCACCATAATTGCCTCCCAATGCTCCTGTCCCGGCGAGAAGTGGAATCAAATATGAAGAAACCACCAAAATCACAGCCCCGAAGAGCGCCTTTGGGAACGTTTTACTCGGATTCTCGACCTCCCCTGCAAGAGTACTCGCCTTATCCCAATAGTTCAGATTCCAAAACATGCTATTGAAGTACCCTCTCCAATCCACCTTCTTCAAGTCCACAACAAGCCATCGCCTGGGACTAATCCTCGGAATTGAAAGAACACCCATCACAACAAACGGGAAAAGAGAGAACACGGCGAGGAACACAGCCGAAAACCCCACGATATGCAGGCCTCGGTAGTTCAAGTATGTCAATGACATTGTAAGCCCAAGAAGGGCCGGGATTCGAGCCGCTAACCGATTAAACACCGGTAACGAGTGCTTAAGGTAATCAAGGAACAAAACAGGATAAAGGGCATTATCCATAACCCCACTAAACCATTTCCAAAACCCTTCTTGAAACCCCCAAAATGGGCCAAATGCTGCTGATATCCAAAGCACATAGCCTCCATTTTCGGGGAAGCTCGTGGCAAGCTCAGCCGTTACCAAAGCCTCAGGGACGCTCCAAATGAAAGGAAATATCAAAAAACCAAGCAAAGACAAAAGAGGACCACCACCAGCCTTGACTGAATCCTCTATCCCAAAAGGACCCCCAGAAACATCATAGAATATCAAAGCAATAAGAGGAAGAAGAGTAAGTTTTGGGTTTTTCTTCACAACAGCAATATTCTCTGAATTACTTGTCATTCCCAAAAATCTCCAAACTTGATATCACAAGTGAATTCAACTAATTTGTTGCAATGGGTTTTTGCCAAAATCACAGAAAATCAAGAAAGAGTTCCCAAAACCGGAAAAGGAAGTACCTGTTTTAAGGATTGCCGAAGGTCCAAAGTGAGAACTTTTTGGGATTTTTTTTAAGTTAAATAGTGAGAGACATGTTTGGAGATTTTCTAAGAACCCCGTTTTGAATCCCCACAACTTGGGAAGATTTTGCCAAATCCAGATCTTTTCTAAGGGAGTGGAGAAGTTCATGTCTTGGATGGGACAAAGAAGAAGAAGTCAGAAGTTTGACATGTGGGTAACACGTTTTGTCCAACCACAGTGTTGCACGTGGTAATAGCACGTGACTGAATGCCACAACGGCGATTGGCGGCCACTTGAGTAATTATTTGGCTCCTTTGCTTTTTGCATTGAGTGCCAAAAGAATCCCTTATAATTGGAATATTGTCCCCCCAACCACCCCCCCCCCTCTTCTTTTTTGCTATTAATTAGCTTTTATTCCTTGACAATGTTGTGCTTCTTTTTCTTTTTTTAGCACCTTGGCCATGACAAGTTAAGTTTCTCGATTCGAGATTAAATTTTTAAGTTAAAATTAGTTAAAATTTTAAAAATTAATTATAAATTTTATTAATTTTTTTAAAAATTACAAAAAATAATATGAAAATATAATTAAATTTGAGTCAAATTAAAACTCCAAACAAAACCTCAATAAATTATGAGGGAAATAATGTACTAATCCATAACTAAATTTGGAATAGTAATTCACTCCATAAAATTTTAGATATGTTTGTATTTCTTTTTTTAATTATTGCTATTTCTTTTCGTTAATGTATTTTTCTTTCTTTTTTTTGGGTGAATTTTGATATTGTATTTTTCATTGCTTAGAAAATCATACCTCATTGTCGCATTCGATGTACTTTTACCACTTGTGACTAACTCAACCAGTGGAAGGAAATGAATTTTTTGATAGCGGCAAAGTCCAAATTTTTTTTTTAATGAGGAGCAAAAATTGAATCAAAAATTTACAACCCAAATCCCTATTACCGTTGTTCATATATTTGTATCTTTTTTTTATATACTAAATAAACCAAGCTGGTGATGGAAATTTAAAGTTTAAAGTTTAGAGTTAAAAAATTATGAATTTGTATGTTAGTATAGTTTATTTTTTATTTATTGAAATGTTAAATTTTAAATATGAGTAATTAAAATTGAAACTTGACGAAAAATTGAATTATTTTTAAAAAGCTAAATATTGTAATTAAAATTTCAGCCCGGGACAGAGTTGTGAATTCATTTTGTCATAGGGCAAATCATAATGAACTAGCGAAATATTTAAAACTTAGCAGGTTAAAAAGGAAAATCTCAAAAACCCAAAGGTCATATGCAAGTCTTAAACTCGTTGTTTGGTTGAATGGTTCAAACCATTAAACTCAAACTTTTTTTTGTCTTTTTCCCCAAAAATTTTTGTCTTTTTCCCAAAAAGTTTTTTATCTTTTCTGAAAATTCAAAAAAATTTACTATTAAAATTTAAAAATCTCAACTTAAACTACTCCACCAAACGGGCCTTTAGCTCCCTCCGCCTCTAAATTTGCTAGAAACTCGTAGAATATTTTTGTTTTGTCTTCAAGAGGTAGGAGTCAAATGTGCCTTTTATAATTAAAAAAAACAATACAAAAACACGAAATTTGATGTCAGTCTTATTTATTTTTATTTATCAATATTTTTAAGTTGCATGACTTTTTTCCCCAATATCATCAACTTCTACACATAATAAATATCATGTCTAGAATCCATATACTCATGATGAAACATGATCGTGACGACTAGACGAATGTAGAATTTTCATTTTCTATTTCTTATCTAAAACTTTTTGTAATTTTTTCTTATGTTTACACTGATAACGATTTTTTTACTTTGAAATTTTCGTAGAACTAGATTACTAATCTATTTTTCCAGCCTTACTCCAGCCAACCAAAGAGGAAACCAAATGTTCAAAGGAAAAAAAAATAATAAACAATACTCCTGAATAGGTTACTTACAGATGACACAAAATTCCTATCTTAAATTTATCGCAATCTACAATTTTCATAATCTATAATTTTTTTAAGTTTAATCACCAATATCTATCAGGTGACTAATTATATAGGATTAAAATTGTTAAAAATTTTCCCTTTCTAACAAGTCATGTGACTAATCGGTAAAAAGTTAACATCTAAAAATTTAAAGTATCCAAATTATAACTTAATAAACAAATATAATTTAGCAGTAAATGTAGAATTTAAATCCTACACTCTCAACTTAAGAACATATACATAACTTACCATAAACTTGAGACCAATATTATTTAATTTTAAGTTATAAAAGACAAAGCAAAACAAAATCTGATTTTTCGAGGACTAAGCTCGTGTCTGGTGCGAAGGTTTGGATCCAAAAATTACAACTCAATTTTGTCTTTTTTTGAAAAGTCAACTCCAGTTTCACTTTTCTCAAATTTTAAAAATCCATAATTTTGCATATACGAGTCCAAATATGATTTTAAAAAAATTATATATAATTTCAAAACGAACAAAATAAATTCTATATTAATTTTTTTTCCAAACACATTTAATAATTTTCTTTTTTTTTATTTATAGTAATTGAAACGTCTAATTAGACACACAACTCAATTTGAACTTAAATTCAATAGTCCAAACTCATACATCAGATATACGCTAAATATTTAAAATTGAGCCTCAAAAACTCTAGGATTTGTTTGGTATGTTAGTTTGAGTTAAAATATTTTAGTTGTAATAGTAATTTTTGTTAACTTTTTAGATAAGATAAAAAACTTTTTCAGAAAAGACAAAAAATTTTTTTAAAAAAGAACAAAAATTATGATGAAAAAGTAAGTTTAGTTTAAAATAAGATGTTTTCCCAAACAAACCCTTACTTTACAAAAGAGAAGGAGGAACAAACCGAGTGCCGCTTTTTGTTCTGTCGAACCACGTTTTGTCGAACCAACAAAACCTCTTTTCCCGCTCCCCAAGTGCCTATCCATTTTCCCCGTCTGTTCGTGTCTACTGCGGGCGAGAATGGCCGAGAATCCATTTCAGGCCATACTTGAATCTTTCGAGAAAGTTTCCAGCTTCATCCAAATCAGCCTTTCCACTTTAATCCCCCAATCCCATCGCCATTCTTCCACCATTAAACCACAACAACCCATCTTCTCTTCCAAACTTGATCCATCGACCAAAGACTCTGACCCTTTCCAACCCAACGACATGAAGGTAACTTTTTTCTTATTGGGTTCCTTCGGTTTGTAGTTCACCAACTGTTTGATATAAGTCCTCAATGAAAGTCAGTTTTGATTTTTACTTGGCTAATCGAGTCATAATTTAAGTTTGGATTATTCTCTCTCAATATCTTTATGAAGGGTTAAATTCTTTTTTTTTTTTAGATTAAGGGAACTTAGTGATTTGTGGTTGTAGAAACTTGATGATGGTAATTTGTTTTCAGGAAAAAACTGCTGGACCAGTGACGAAAGAGGAGCTTGGTAGGGCTTCATGGACATTTCTTCACACTCTTGCTGCCAGGGTATGCTCATTGATTCATCGTTTTTGTTTCAGTTCTTTTTTTCTGGTCAATGATTTTGTATTTATGACAGCCCTAGTTTCTCCTCAACTAATATTTATGCACTTAATTTCGATATGATAACTCTGCATCTTCTGTTATTTGTCTATAAAACATGTTAAGTTTATGATTGTTCCACAACCATTCTTGATTCTGCTTCTCTCACAGTACATCTGGGAAGATATTGTCCCTTGAGTTTTCCTATTTCTTTTGCTTTTTCCCTTGACTTATAAGAGCACTTCACTTCAAAATGATGCACTTTAAAATAACACCTAAACTCACGCTACATACCCTGATTATCCAATGGTTGTATTTCTCAGACATTATCTTATTTTGTTTTGTCTTTTCAGTATCCAGATAAACCAACAAGGCAACAGAAGAAAGATGTTAAAGAATTGGTAAGATACATTTTCCCACTTAATGGATTTAACAGGCAATTATTCTTGAATAAGAAAATTATCCGTGACAATTTTTGATCGTTATCCATGACAGTGTTCAAATACCAATTCGGTAGTAAACTGCGAAATTTGTTTATACCGCATATTTGGTTTACTGATAGATGTATTTTCTGATGGGATGCAGATGGCTATTCTATCACGAATGTACCCCTGTAAAGAATGTGCAGATCACTTCAAACTAATTTTGAGGTATCCTATTTCTTCTTCAATCAATCTCTTCAGACACGGATTATGCTAGGCTAGAATTATTTGTATATAGTTTCAAAAATCTAACTTTTGCACTTGACAAGCCATTCTCATGCTGCTAGTAGCCTGCTACTTCACGTTGTCACGCCAGTATTCTTCTTTCCTATGGTACCTTTTTTATATATATAAAATTTGCCCATGATGCTTCAGCAAAGATATAATTGCCGAGACATCATCTCCAGAGCACGAAACGTAAAATGGAACACACTTTCTAGTTTGCCCATTGTGCCAGATGCTGCTCCGTTGAATTTGAAAATCAAAATATACTCCTAAAGACTGCTTTCTTATAAATTTTATTCGGTATTTGTATCTGTGCTAATGTTTGTCAGAGAAAACCCTGTACAAGTTGGATCTCACGCTGAGTTCTCCCAGTGGCTTTGTTATGTGCATAATCTTGTCAACAGAAGGTACTTTTTTGTTCTTCCACCATATGAATCTACTAGTCCAATACCTTATGTATTAGATCCAATTTTATCTAAATACTAAAATTGGGTCTGACTAGTGTTATGTGGAAACTTAAGATGCTGTTTGGTTAGTTATCCGGGCTTTGGCAAATCAGATACCTTATTTTTGTCCATTTGGACGAACTACTAAAATCTTCTTATAGCTTACACAAGAATATTCATGCTGCAGCATTGGCAAACCGGTGTTTCCGTGTGAGCGTATTGAGGCGAGGTGGGGCAATGCGGAATGCGAGAACCGCGAGTGTGATGTACTAGGAGAAACATTAGACTTTCCTGGTGATACAAAATAACAGATCATGGTGTCACTGTAACCGTGTGACAAGGTTTACATTTAATTTTAATCGCTGTTTATAACAGTAGTTATATTGATCACATCCAAATTAACTGTGTGATCCATATGTAAAATCTTCTGAGATGGCCAAGCTGTTTTAGTACAGGCTTCGTGTAGATGCAGCTCAAGACCTCTTATGATTGATACTTGGAAAAACGGTGAAATACAATGATTATGTTTCGAAAAATTTTTTGGTTTTAGGAGGAGAAAATGTGCACTATTTTAAACCATCATATATTTATCTAGCTATATTAGTTCCGTATCTTTTTTGTTTTGATGTGATTTTGATCCTATCTAATATTCAGAAACATAGAATACGCAAGTGCACTACCGATAGGGTATTCGGAGCCGGGGAATTCCGCGTGTAGAAAGCTCCTTATGTTTTTCTCTTGCAACCACATCTAAAGTTTGCTTTGTTGTGAGGGAAAAGTGGAGGAGAGTTGTATTCTAGTTAGCAATTCCACTCAAATAGAAGCCAAAAAGTACACAACAGATGAAAACAGACAATGGTGTAATGGAAGCATCTAGTGTTGAATTTTAAGGAACATAAAAAACATGTTACTAAGATCAAGTAGACCTGAAAACATTTGCCATGGTGGGTGTCTGTCAAACATTTAAACAGCCCTGAAAGGTGGTGCCTCGCCGAATTTCAGAATGTAAGCCGTCTCGTAGACCGGACGGAGTTGCTGGATCACTTGAGCATCCAAATAGGCGTCGCAGGAGAAGCACCAAACTGATAAATCACTGCTTGCCAATACCCCCAAAGGTCACAACCACAAGTCAATTCAACCAAAGAAATTCAAACCATAAATTAAAAAGAAAAAAAAAAAGAAAAAGAAATAGGTAATTAGATAGTTTACTTTATATTACTACCTGTAGCTAAGGGCGAGGCAATGAGTTGTGGTGTGGTAATGGCTGAGCATGTGCTTGTTGACAAATCGGCTGCACAGAACCTCTTTGCAGCATAAACACAGCCAATTCTCATCTGGGTGCTCACATCTTTTTTTTTTTTTTTTGCGACAATTTTTTTAAATTAGTAAATAAAACAAGAAATGGTTCAAAATGTGAAAAATATGAAGAAAATGGGCTTTACATGTGGCAAGGAGTATCCGGCGTGGGGATGTGAGTGAGATCGGACGACAGAGAAGGCAAGTGATCGCAGGAGGTCCGAGCCTCCACCCAGCCTGATTCACCTCCGTATATCAGTTCTAATTCTTCTTCTACTATCGGCGGATTTTCCTGATGAATATATGATTGACGAAATGTTATTAGGGGCGAAGAAAGTAAAAAACTCTATATATGTGTGTGTGTGTGTAATTAATATGCTAGTTATGTTACCGGAGGGGCAGAGGAAGAGCCGGCGAGGTTCGCCATGGGCAGACAGGTGTGTTTGCAGAGAATGAAGAATCTGGACTGGAGCTCAGAATGGGAAGCGGTGGGGAAATTCACTGCAAGATTCGCCTTTAATATATGTACCCATCACTCTACGATTCGTCGTTTTCTTTTGCACTCCGTCCTCGGTCAGCTTTTATGCTTTGTTTGGTTGGAGGGATGGAGAAGAGGAAGGATAGTAACGTGAAGGATGGAAATGATTATACAAATCTCTTTATGTTATTTTATGTTATTTAGTAAGATGGAGGGAGAGTCGAAAGAATGAGTGATAGGCTTTTAGATAATTACTGTATTATCCCTTTTATGATTTATTAATAATTTTATTTTGGATGATTAAACGGTCTTTAACCGTTATTTGGAAAGATTTATTAAATTATTATATTAATAGAAGGATCCAAAATGATGGGGCCAAGGAGAGAGCCTCTCCTTTCACTCTTCCCTCCAACCAAACAAATGATTTATCATCTCCCTTTATCCCTCTCCATCCTTCCATCTCTCCCTCCAATCAAACGTATCCTTAGAATTCATGTCGTTTTATGCATAATTTTTTTTTTTATGTGTACAATTC
The DNA here is from genome assembly GCA_025413485.1 of Ficus microcarpa. Taxonomy (NCBI): domain Eukaryota; kingdom Viridiplantae; phylum Streptophyta; class Magnoliopsida; order Rosales; family Moraceae; genus Ficus; species Ficus microcarpa. The sequence continues at coordinate 10,287,853 of CM046384.1, read as the reverse complement.
ACCCCTAAAATGCAATGTTCAATGATTGCAAAGAGAGACCTAACTTCACCAAAATATATAGATTTTGAATATTTCATCCTAAGCTAGAAAAAAAAATGCAACGTTCATATTTAAATTTTCAGTAACTACATAAGTATATCTCTAGATTAACAAAATCCAATCCTTCTTTTCTTATATCAAAAAAATAAAAAATAAAAATAAAAATAATTTAATATTTTTTTTTTTAATTTTAAGGGAGGAGATTTAAACTCTACATCTCATTGTGAAATCAGATATAAAATTATAGGCCATGTCTGTAACCCCAAAATATTTAAAATCCATCCCACCTTTGTGAAACACATTTTTGAGATTAAAAATTATCTTTTTAATCCATATGTAATACATCATAACATTCCAATGATCTTAATAATAGAGGATAAATTCACCTTTTTAAAAAATTTATAATTTTCAAGTTAAATATCTATTTCAATTATGCCATTGTTTGGTGCTCTAATTGGGATCACATTTTACAATTCAATTTTTGTTTTTTTTTTTTTTGAAAAGTTGACCTCAGTTTTACTATTCACACAGTTTTGTAACTCAAATTTTAAAAGTCTATAACTTTGTATATACAAATTCAAATAAGATAATTTTTTTATATAAAATTTCAAGACGGATAAAATAAACTCTAAATTTTTTTTTTGAGCATGTTTCAAGTTTTTTCACTTTTTAACTCTAATAATTTAAACATCTTATCAAATACACAATTTAATTCAAATCCAAATACTACAATCTAAACCTTAACATCAAATGCATGATAAGATAAGAGAAAACTTTTGTAATTTTCTAGATATTTTCTCAAATTATATTGATCAAAATTCAAATTTATTTCTGTTCTTCCCTGAGATCATTCAGGGCATGTTTGGTTAATGGTTTATTTTAAATTAAATTGTAATTTTTTCATCATGATATTTGTCTTTTTCTGAAAAGGTTTTTTATTTTTTCTGAAAAATTATTATTGAAACTTAAAAATCTTAAACTAAACTCATTCACCAAACACCCTCTCAAAAATTTTAAATTTGATTTTAATAATAAATCACGACACTCATCCTCTGTTTATTTATTTGTTTGCTTATTTTCAAAGGGGAAGTTTCTCAATTCGGGCAAATACCGGGTTTTGCCCGTCCCAAGACCCGACTCAAATAAGTGGTGCGCAATGCGCTCATTGATCAAACTTCAAACTAGGGTTTTTGACCTTCCTATATTATACATCTATAAATACAAGATTTTCTCTGACCTCTCGTTCTCTGGTATTTTTCTGCGACTGCTCGAGCTCTCTCTCTCCGCGCGAAAATCCTCTCCTTTTCCTCGTTGCCGTCGCAGCGAATCATGGGACACTCCAACGTCTGGAACTCTCACCCCAAGAACTACGGCCCAGGTTCTCGCACCTGGTAAATGGCCCTTTTCCTTCTCGAAAATCTCCCCTTTAGGTTGATTTGAAATTTTCATTTGTAATCTTATTCGATTTTCTTGTCAGACGTGTTATAGCGTTTTCTTTTCAGGGTTAATTTTTGTTTCTATTTGTGGATTTTTGAAGCATCTTATGGAGGATTTTGTTTCAGTTTTTGGTTCATATTGCTTAGAGAGGGATTTTTTTGGTGGGTAATGTTAGTTTTTGTCTGTGGATGTTGAGAGCTTATGCCTTGAATTAGTAAAGAAATTACATTTAATAGATTAATGTCTTTTTTTAGTCTCTTGTGCTGCGATGTTAATTCTAGTGTGGAATATGTAGGCTAAAATTTAAAAATTTCTTCATACATTTAATAGATTATGTGGATTATGTTAATTATAGTGTGGATTGTGTGGATTATTAACGAAATTACATTTACTAGATTAATGTTTTTGTTTTTAGCCTCTTGTGCTGCAATGTTAATTCTAGTGTGGATTATGTTGGCTAAAATTATAAATTTCTTCATATGTAATGAGAAAGAGTGCCCACAAAAGGTTTTGGGGTTTATTAGTGAATGATTTTTGTTTCTGTTTTCGTACGTTTTGAAGCTTATTCCTTGAAAGTCTCTAAAGTTTATGTTTATAGCTAAAGGTTTTAGCTTCTTTGCATTGCAATGGGTTTGTTAGTTTAAGGGGAATCACATTGTCTGAAATGGTGAATGTCCTCTGATTTTCACAAAGATTCTGAAAGAGTATGTTTAGATAAAAGAGCTTGTATGTTTAGGTGGTTGATGTTTGTTTTGGTTTGTTTGGAGCTCTTTCCTTGACAGTCCAAAGAGGCTACTTTTGAGGTTGAGGTTTATGGATTCTTTGTATTGCAATGTTAATTGTAAATTATAATTCCTAGTTTATGGTATTACCCCTGTGCACAACTGGGATCCGAAGTGCTAAACTGATTAATGTACTTTGATTTTAACAACAATCTGGAACAACTGAGAACAGATGTGTTTATTGTTTATTTTTTTTAGTTGTGAAGACTCAAAAAGTAATTTTAGAGGTTCTGTAATTTTGATTTCTTGCTATTCTTACAATCAACAGCCGTGTGTGTGGGAACCCCCATGGATTGATCCGTAAGTATGGGCTGATGTGCTGCAGACAGTGCTTCCGCAGCAACGCCAAGGAGATTGGCTTCATTAAGGTAAAGGATTTGGCGTCTCTTTTCCAATTCAATGCATTTCCACTAACTGATTACTTACTATCTATGCTCATCTTTGGATAATTTTTTTTTCTTGTCTATGCTAATTTTTTGACATTTTTCTTTGCAGTACCGTTAAGTGGTTGACTTTCATCTTTCTTCTGGGAGCGGATGTTTTGGCCGACAGGGTGATCCGACTTGTGGTCTCCATTTCTAGTTAATCTTTTGAGAAAGATGTTTTGTTTTAATGCTTTAGTTTGATCTGCTATTGAGAATGAATTGATTTTGAAACTTTTATGGTGTGGACCTTGATGGATTAAGTAAATTTATTTGGTACATTACATTATTTCAGCTCTGTTCCATGCTCTTTCGTTGCCTTAAACTTTTCTCCGTTTACAAATTTACTTGATAGTACCATTTTGTGGCTTAGCTCCATTGTGATTTTGTATGAAAGCAAGTTTGATAATTCAGTGGAGATGTTGCATAACTACATTCTTTGCTCTTCCTTGGTACTTTTTTAAGTCCTTGATAATTTTGGCATCAATTTGGTTGAGATCTGTAGAAGTTTTGGGCAATTTCTATCTATTAGGTAGTTTCTTAAAGCGTGTAAATTTCAAAGCCCCTCTTCATTGATTTTGTAGTTCATCTTTAATCCCAACACAACTATCAGCAACTTGATAACAAATGCTTGGTAAGAGTTGTAGATGAAATATATTTTTCATCTTCAACAATCCCCGGAAAAGAAAAAGGACTGGTATCAAGAGTTTTTGTTCAGTCAATTTCACTTTTGTTCATGTTATTATCCAAACAAACCTAGGTCTGGAGTCTAGACTGGCCAATGAGATGTTTTTAAGAGATATTGAGATTCAAACAGACTTGTCCATACCGGTTGAGGAATTCTACTCTTAAGGCTTTTCTTGCCCACAATTCAAGTTCGATTCTTGCCCACAATTCAGATGCTTGCCCACAATTCAAGTTCGATTCTTGCCCATCTTGCCCGTGGTTATAGTGAGGGTGCATGATGCAATGTAATTGGGAAAAAACTCAAGCCAAAGGAAAACCCATAAATGGGAGAGAGACTCTTATTTCAGATCTCAATGCTCACAATATTTAAGTTTACATTACAATTCCTGCCTTGTGGTTTATATAGCCTTTCTAATAATAACCAAAACGACATCTAAATAAAATAACAAAACTTAAACAAAAATAATAAACTAAGCTAGTAGTATAATTCTACATACATCAATGAACCTTTGGTGCCCCGTCTCTCCATTGGGATTGAGCTCTGGGTTCTGGTCCATCCTCTACATACTTATGTCGAAGACGACATCGTTGATCTCTTTTTTCAAGTGAAAAAAAATGAGATGACCAATCATGGAATAACTTGTAAACACTTGCGGTTTGCAAGCAATTTAATAAGACACTAATAAGATCTTTTTCGGTAGTTTAGTCTGCCTAAAACCCTATTAAGGGATCAAAATCGATCGGGTTAGAAGCATTCAAACTCAAATCAACGGTAAAAAGATACTCCACCTTAGGTAAAATCCTAATCCACAGCCAACTAAAAAAAAATGGGGAATCAAGTCACCTAAAATGCCAGGCTTGCAAAAATGCGTAGAGTGAAGAATCTGCTCTGCAAGTTTCTCGAGTGTCAAGAACACAATGAACTGACAGTGCATTTATTTAAAATCCCACCAAATCCGCACTGGAATTTCCAAAAATAGGCTGCAAAATCTGCAATATCAGAACCAAGAGACAAAAGAGTTAGAGAAAGAGAGAGAGAGAGAGAGAGTTAATTATTTTTATGTTTTGGCTATTTGTAATATTAATATAGGTGACCCATCCGTACTGAAGACTGGTCTTGAGAGTACGTACGAATTCTCTTTCAGCTGAAAATCACCGGTACTAATTCTCCTTGTGGGGGTGTTTTTGCATTCATTTTCCTTTTTGGGTCCACACGTGTTAGGAACTGAACTTGGTGTCCTAAAAATGTTTTTAAAGCTTCTTTTCTAAGACCACTAATAACTAAGGTTGGACTTTCAGCTTGACCATTTCATTTGTAGCTGGGCCAACACACGGTTAGGTAAGTCGGCGAAAGCTTTTTCTAAACAGAGAATTCTATGGGCATTTTGTTGCGGGAGGTAGAAAAAATTAGGTCATCTACATCACACGTCTCTGACTGTTCCTGTTTTTGCTTACGATATGGAAAGAGAGAAATAAAAGCTGTAATTTTTCAGTAAGTATTTGAAAATCTATAATATCTTATGAAAACTCTTATAAAAGTCTCAAAATCTACTTAAAAGAGCTTTTTTTTAGAAGTCATGTTACGTGTTTTTGATTTGAAACTCTTCTAGAGAATCAAAGCTCTTCTAACAAATTGTGGGTATTCCTAATCCAAGCACTTCTAAAAGTAGCTTTTGAACCTATAGAACCAAAAATAACCTCTAGAAAGCTATATACCAAAACAAGTCCTAAATCATGTGAAAATCAAATGATATTTAAAAAAAAAAAAAAACAATTTAACCGCGTTACATGAAAATCCAACGGTTCATTTACTATAGAATTTTTTTTTTCACTACATTATATTTTTTGGCAAAAAAAAAAAAAAAAAGAACTATTTTTAACTTGCTAAATTCATCAAATTCACATTTTGGTTGATTATGGAATAATTTAGTATACAAAATCGTACACAATAACAAAAGTCGGCAAGGATATAGTACTGGTAAACATTTAAGTTGATATTTGTCAATCCATTCTTTCTTGATATGTCATGATCATAAGTAATTCTTTTGCCCGACTAGGAAGAGTGAAGAGTTAAAAAAGGGTTGAGAAAGTAAAACCAGAAATTCATTCCATGCACATGCATCTATTTAAGAGGAAAGGTTCAGCCTCCAACCATTATGAGTTATGACAGTTGTTTAGATTTCCCATCAATCCAAACACACTATTCACACGACAGACCATGGACAACGTCATTTCCTCATTTCTCATTGCCCTAAATGAGACATAGGAACGTTGGGAGACATGAGGTAAAACCCATCCTTATAAAACTGGTTGATAAGGCGAGGGGACCCAAGGGCTTATAAACTCATTTATCATTTTATAACTTTTCCATGCAGGACATTTGGTAGTTAACATTCCACCACACTACGCAACTGTCATCCATGGTGCCCCATCTTCAAATCCAGCTAATCCTTTGACTGACGATCACAGAACCATGCAAATCTAGCAATACTTCTAACAATCCTATAGCAGCTTGACATCCCGTGTTAAGTCACCCCATCTACAACGTGTTGACTAGTTTTGAATCATGGAACCCTATAATTATTCAATATAAGGAGAGGGACATATGAGATATTTAGAATCTAACAGTTAATAGGAGTACTACAAAAGTATATATACATATATACATACTTCTTTTCAGTTGGTGACATAAGATTCTGAATTCCTTTTTCACTTGTTGAGCTAACCCAACAATCTATATATATATATATATATATATGATAATTGATATTGTGTCGTTATCTTGTAAAAAAGAGTCACTTTCCACTTCAGCATTGTTGCTTCTCTTCAGCATCTACCATCCCATAATCAGTAACTGACAATTTAAACTATCAGATCTTCTATTCTTTGTTGCGTCTTTTTTTTTTTTTTTTTTTTGGTTTTGTTTTTGTGAAGAAAGTATTTAATCAAGGTGTTACATCATTTTCGAACCACTACTAACATATAAGTACCTGAATCAATTTTCCTTGAGAACCCATGTTTCTAGATCTAATTTAGCCTAAACAGGAAAAAGAACAATTCTGTAAGATTAAAGGCTGCTGAGAGAGCTACTGTTGAGCTTATTATTCCGACCAAGACGTCAGCTCTGACAGCTGAGTTAACTACCGACTTTATCATATGCTTTTGATTAAGCTTAACTCTTTAGTTGATAAGATAAAATCACCTATAAAAGAAAGGAGTGCCTTTTTACACCCTATTAATAATGTGTATTTTTTAATGTTAGATTTTATTAAAATTTAAAATAAAATCAAACGTATGTAAACTAATAAAATCCGACATATATCTGATAGAAAAACATAGAGTCTATCAACAGAATTTTTATTTATATCCTATCACGGACTTTTCCTAAAAGAATGACGGGAGTTCCTTAATAGAAAAATAAAAAACGATATTTTTTTATTATAATTTTAATCAGATCTAATATTAAAATATATACATTATCGATAGAGATATCATATTATAAAAACTCTGAAACGATGAAAACTTACTTGAGAAAAGTACCCTCTAATATAATTTGTTTCACCAACCTCCTTGACTAATAACTCTTCAAATCAAGGTTGTTTAAAAATTAAAAAAAAACAAAACAAAACAAAACAAAACTTTTGGGATTCAATTTATGATATCAATAAGTTTCTCTCCATAATCCGAGTTCAATCACCTGTGGAAATTCTGTCAAATTTTTCAGCGGTGGAATTATGCAAGTGCAGAATGAGAATCCAGATACTACTCTGCTTTTGCCTGAATTGGAATTCTATTTCTTGTTTGAGTAAACTTTGCAAGTTGACTAATGAAAGCAGTGTTACCTTACCAATGGACATATAACTGTGGAATTTCACCAGCTTTTACATCTTTTAAACAGTTTTATTTATTTAACTTTGTTGGTAAATATCTTTTCAACAGTTACACGTTTATTTCATTTATACTAGCTGTCGGCAAGTCACTTAAAGAAATAGATGCAGTTCAACAAACCAATAATAAGCCCGTCTCCTGTTTAAGCATTGATGATGGTGTAATAGAGTCCAAAAGACGATCGTTTCACGATTCTCTCCTTACGTGTAATAGAGATTCGATTCTTTACGTCTATACTTAACACTCTAAAATAATGAGATTGTATGTTTAATGAAATATATCTCTAGAAATCGATGATAAGAGTCTAGATAGTCCCCTTCTCTTTTGGCACTGTTATTCCAACAGACTTCGAAAGTGATGTTAAGTGAAGTCACAGGTCCATCCTTCTCTCTTTTGGGTGGCAGATATGTCTAAAGTTTGAGATTGAAAATTGTTTAAGATTTCCATAGTGCAAAGGATTTGTCACAAATCATTTTTACTTGATTTTATTTGTAGTCAATTTTAGTAGTTATTTTCAGAATAATCATGAACAAAAACCGACTACTGCCATCCGCATGGCATAAGTGTACAATCTACTTACATGTAATATATATATATATATATAAATACATATACATACTATATAATATGTGCGTAACTTAAAACAGGGGAAATGTTTGAAGAGAAGAACCAACAAGAACTTTGGAGCAAATCAAAGGGAGAGAGTTGCAAGTCAGAACAAAATGTTGTCGTTTTCAATATATTTATCTACATAACCTTTTTGAATCTTACCCTCTAAGAAAAAACATAGAAATGCGAATCCAAGCAAATACCTGCGTTTTTGTTTTGGTTGATAAAATATAGTAAAAAAATAGTCACATTTTTGTTTTTATTTATAATATCTATGTGAGGTTGAAGTGGAAAGGGGAAGCAATGTGGGAAAGCTATGGGGCATGAAACAATTCATGCCCCTAAAGTTTTTATTATCGACTTTGAAAGCAAACTAGCTGATCAAATCATGCCCAATTAAACAAACACCACCACTTAGTGGGTGTGTTACTTTTAAACCAATAAACTATTTGGAGTATTGCTCAAGTCACATGGCCCTCAAAAAAAACTTTCCAAAGTTATCATCATTTCAACTATAGTTAGCCACAGCTAAACCGAAAACGAAAATGCAAAAAATATTAACTTAATATCAACTTTTGAACATCAAACTACATAGCATGTGAATTGTCATTCAATAAGTATTTAGAAGATAATCATATCGATTAACCGTATCTATTAATAAAAATAAAATAACTCATCACACGTGGGTTAGTATTCAAAAGTTGAATTAAAAATTGATGTCTCAAGCAGGCTAGCTAGCATTACTCAATAGAAAATGATTATGAATTTCTGTTGAAGTACAATTTGGCTTTACTAATGAAAGGATTGAAGAGAATAATTACCCCCTTAAGTGGTGAATCTAGAGAGTGACTCAGCTTTGTATGGGAGTTGTTAACAGATTTTAATAATTGTCGGCTAGTAATTTAATCATGAGTCATATGGATGAGCAAGATTTCGTCCCTGAGATCTCACTATAACCAGTCCATGACTGTTTCTGTCATTGTTTTGTCCTTCTAGCTAACATGAGTTCTCTGTATCTTAGAAACTTCACTCTTCAAGTGAGATTAGTGCCTGCTAATCTTACTAGATTTAGAGATTTATTAAGATTCTCTGCAATGTCTCAGATCTTGACTAACCAAAAGTGAATGTATTGATCTCATAGTTGTGCACAAACAACACCCTCAATTATCTTGAAAAATACTATCAGTTCCTTCTCATGTCAAGTATATAAAACCAAAAAAAAAAAAAATGTTACAATTGTTAAGGTGGTTGCATTTTTATAGAATTGAATCGCGTTTGTATCATTAGTAAGTTGACGTTTGGTTTAGAATGTCTTTCATTGTTCTCCTAACAAGACGGGTTCTTTTTTTCTTTTGCTAACGAATGGGATTCAGGGTAGCAATCTTCATTTTCTTGTATTTACGAACAAGCTAGGGCAGAGTAGGGGTTTGAATCTTAGACCTCTCCCTTAGTGAAAGTCCAAAAAGTGAGCTCACTACGATTCAGTCTATCTCTTTGGGGACTCTTAATAAGATTGGTTCAGTTTAGGATTCGATACTCTAAAAAATATCATTTTAAGGTCCTTATTCGATCAATGAACTGTATGACGTTGAACTTATGATAGTGTTTTTGAACTTCTATTATATGCGAAAATAATAAAGATGAAATGACACCAATAACTTTTTTTTTTATAAATAAATTGAAATGTGAGAAAATGACTGTGACAATTTTGTCATCAAACATGCATGAAATTCGGTACGAGGAGTAATGTCTCTGTTGCATAGAGAAGGAATATTGTGATAATTTCATTTATGTACGTTCCCAGATTTGTTTTTACAAACAATATCATCACATCATTTTTTTTAAATCAACTGTTTGGGATCTAATGTGTCTAACCATGATGGTCTGATCGAAAACTTGTTTTGTTTTGTTTTGTTTTGTTTTTATAAAAGAATATTTCTTCTAGTTTTTTCATTTTCTTTTGTGAAATCAGCTAATTTACTTGTTCATTCTTTCTCATACTTTTTGGTCGGATAGTTTGTACTAAATTTTCTTTGTTCTAAATAGGGTGCAAGTTCATATACATCCCACATTTGTTTATCTAATCAATAGGATATTATTTGAACATTAACATTTTTGTACTTCACATGTTTTATATATTTTTACGTTTTGATGTAATTTTGATCAGAGTTATTATTTAAAAATACCTATAGCATATATCCTATCATGAATTTTAATTGTCTTATATGGTCCTATCATAGAAATTAAAATATGTTTTTTTATATATTGTAATACAGTTCAATACAAATACAATTAAACAAAGGCAGGCACACAAAATGCAGACTTTAAGCTGAAGTTAGCCCGTTCAGCTCCAAAGAAAATCCATATTACCTGAATTAATTGACCTTCATCAAGTTGACTTTACACACCGTAACCAATCTACCATTTTCTTGTAAAAATAAAACAAAAGGTTGTTGAAGAGTTGCTAGAGGAGTTTAGAAAATTAGTCTCTGATGGAACAAAATAACTGCTGAACAATTGAAATTCAAGGGAAGTTGACCTTGTAATTAAGTTCTCTTGCGGAAGAAAATGGGGAAATTTTCGTCATTGGAATAATCACTTTTTTTTTTTTTTTGGTGATAGAAAAAGATCATCGGTATTATCATGTCCCTCTCCTTCGGAATCTATAATAAAAAAAAAGATCAGTTTCGTCTGCACGACACATTGGCTAAACAAAACCTTTTATAATAAATTACGGAGTATCCAACTTGAAGACAACCTAAAAATGAAAACAATACTTGTGCATTAGGAATTTCGGTTGTCACATAAATATAAAAGGACCACAATTACATAAATGAAAATGGAAATACCCATTTGGACCATGAAGTGTAATTGCTAGAAGAGGCTTAGAAATTTTTGGGCTCTCAAGAGACCAGAAAAGTTGGACCACAAGTTTAGGGGAAAAAAAAAAGGTGTTGAAAGCAAAAGGGCAACTATAGATTGAGAAGGATTGAAAATGACAGTACATCTCAATTTCTTAAACCCAATTAGAAAATGGGTTATATCTTAGCTTGCAAAAATCACAACTATCTAATTTTTGTTTTTATTTTTAGTTCTATTTTTTTAATTTAATTTTAGTTTAATTTAAGTATGTTAACCTTGTTGCACTATTAAACTGCTAGGCATTCAACCACGGTACTGTTTAAGAGTTCCTTTCATGTAGGTTAAGCTAATTCGTGTGTGTGTGTGTGTGTGTGTGTGTGTGTGTGTGTGTGTGTGTATATTTTTTTTTTTTGGGTAGAATAATTCATTCGTAGGTTGGGTCATTGAGGTATGAGTTTCTAATACATTATAACATGAATAATTTCGAAAATTATGTGATTGGCTATAGAGAAAAAAATAATAATACCAAGAAGATGCAAATTCTAAATCAACTAATCATATTAGCATCATATCATGTTAAAGAAATAATATAGTAATTTAACATAATTTGATTTTTTTTTTTTAAGTCAAACTTTATAACCCAATGGGTTTTTTTTTTTTTTTTTTTTTTGGTTACCTTATTAAAGCATTCTTCAAATATAGTTTCTTTTTGCCATTGGTTTTTTAAAATATACGTTATCAGCATTTAACGTCATACAATTTTGGATTGTTAAAAAATCCCAATGGATTTCCCTTTAAAAAACCATATTATTTTTTAGCGTAAAAAATACCCTATGGATTCTACATTATAATGTGAAGTGTCATAATGTATTATAAAGACGAAGATCTTTAGCAATATTCATATATATATATATATATATATTAAGATAGTACTGGATACAAATTGTGTTGAAGGGCATTATTTTATTTTTCCCGACAATTGTATATAGCTAAAACGAAAATAAAACTTTTCTTCAAAAAAATAAAAATAAAACGAAAATAAAACTCTTTAAGAAAAGGGAAGATGAAATACCAATATAAAAAGAGGAAAAATAAAAGAAAGAAGAAAATAAAGTTGTGTCATTTATGTTGTTGTTGGAATTGATTACATAATTTATAGCCTGGTCATTGCCATTTTCATTATTTGTTATTAATTCACAATTATAACAAAATGAATTCACAGTTATAACAACAATTACTTCACATGGTTTCCATGCCACCCCTAATTATTTCTTTTATGAAAAAAAGTCCAACAAATTTTTGTGTAAGAGCTAATCTTCTAACAGTTGAAATGATGTATGTGTCTACCCACCCAGTAAATTGCATCTCATCATCAACAACATATTAGTCATGTCACTACAAAAGTTTTTTTTTTTTTTTTTTTTGCTCCTTCTTTTTCTTTCTTTCTTTCTTTCTTTCTTTTTTTCAATAAAAAAAAAAAAAAAAAGGATGAATGATATCTTTAAGTGAAACGGAAATATAACTGTTCCATGCTTTCTCGGCTAATATCCAATAAATTCAAAGTTATCGAGGCCTAATTTAACTTAATAGGTCATTGAAGAATTATAATTATAACCTCGTAATAGATAACAAGATTGAATCTATAAATACTAGGCAAGAAAGCCTTGTTAAATTATCATCTTATCGTCATGTCATTACCAATAGTGGTCATGTTACTGCACAAGTCAACTTGTTAAACTATAACCCAAAATAAACAAAAAATAATTATTATTTAATAGAGACTTTTTTTAAGGAAAATTATCATTCAAATTAAAATTAAAGATAAAACAATCATGTGATACAAAAGACATAATCCTCGATTAAAATCAATTCTATCAGTAAAATTTGATGAAATTCAGTGAATTAGACATAAACCGAGACCCAGTAATAGGAAAATCTTCGAATTCCTCGACTATTCTATAATCGAGCATGTATAAAGCTCTTTTTAAAAAAAATCTATAATTGATAGAATATTTCGATTGATCAAGAGACAGTCACTTATAATACAGAGACTACAACAAACTCTACGTAACCTTAATACTAACGGAACCTATAAACATATACCACTAGAAAATAATTCAAGTGAAATCCACATATAAAAACAAAGAAGAGGTAGGGGAACTACATCATTTATTACAAAATTAAAACTAAAACAAAAAAAAAAACGTGAATATTAAATAATATCGCCCTCTAAATTCTTGTCCAGCGTGGAACAACACTCTGTCAAGAGGAAATCAATCGGCTTGATTAGAAGTAAGAGATTGCCATATCAACCATCGTATTGCTAAGGTTTCGTTGGATCCCAAGCCGCTGGAAGCTCACTAAGTTAGATCCAGTCGATAAACTCCCAATTAGGACCCTCTGACTCTATCCCCACTGAGATCACCAAACTACCGATCACTTTCGTCAGCCACGACGATGGTAGCGACAGAAGTCTTACACAAAAAAAAAAACCCTAGTTTATGAGAATTTAGAGAGAAAAAATAGGAGAGAGAAAGGACCATTTTTAGTTTTTGTTGTTTTAATAGGGACTTTTTATGATATGGTATTAAGTTGTATTTTTTTAAGACCAGGCCATATTGTAATCTTAAGATAAAGAAAAAATTTTGATGAAAATATGACGGTTTTCAACAGGTAACAAAAATTAATAACAAGGTATCCACATAGAAGTGAAGAAGTCCTTGTTGCCAATTATACCAATTATACTGCTTGTTAAGAAAATTTATTAGAAAAGAAAGGCTTGTTATTTATCTTTAATTACTCCTTACCAATCAATCACAGTGATCAATATATGGTTTCAACAGTAAAAAACTTGACATTTCAATGAAGAAAACACAAAAATTGTGATTAATGGTTTGGTTACGAATTCCAATGATTTCATTTTTAAGTTGTAAAGGATAAAGGAAAACAATCCATAATCTTTGACAAAAAGCAGTTGACGAAAATGAAAATATGCCACATGTAAGTTTATGGTTCCTAAAGTAATTATATAATTTCTTTAGCCACGTTTAAATACTTTACAGCAATGAATTCTATAAATAAATAAATAAATAAATAATCTATACAGCACTGTAAATAAAGAAGTAAGTGCACCATCCAATGGTTACTAGTTAATCTAGCTGGCTTTTTATATCGCTTCAAAAAAAATAAAGGCAAATTAAACATCTGGCAATGGTAAAATTAATCTCTTTTGCCTTTTGTTTGTAAAGAACTATTTTGTTCACATGCATTATTCCTGTCATTTTTTAAGTCACTAGATAGTGGACACACTAGATTTTCAGATTAAAAAAAATATATATGTATATGTATACAATATTATGGAAAGCACAATAAGTGTTTCCCACCGTTCCTAGGACGAAAAATTTTTATATTTATTTTTTGGTCCTCCTTTTTTTTTTTTTTCATTTTAGTCATTTTTTATACTTATTTATTTTTTTTTGGTCCTTAATTTTTTTCTGGATCATTTTTTTCTTCTTTTTTTTTTTCGGCCCAAGTTTTCTTTTTTTCATTTTAGTCCTTCTTCATGTTGATAGTTGCTTTCGCGGGTGTTTGGTGAATGAGTTTAGTTTAAGATTTTTAAATTTCAATAGTAATTTTTTAGAAAAGACAAAAAACTTTTTCAAAAAAAAAACAAAAATAATGATAAAAAAATACAGTTTAGTTTAAACTAAACTCATAAACAAACACCTCCATTTTAGTCTGTTTATCTATTTGGTCTCTTTTCTTGGATCATTTTTTTTTGTTTTTTTACTTATTATTTTAAATTTTCCTTATTTAGATAAATTTTTTCAAATTTGTCAGACCAGTGTATATATAAATATATATATATATATTATTTTTGCAGAATGTAATTTAGTATTTTTTTTCTTTTTGCCAAGGAAGGGAAATTTCTTCCCCCCTCCCCCCCCCCCCCAAATGAATGGTACATAAAATAGGTGTATGAATGTTTTGGTATATAGTCCTTTGTTTTTAATTTTTAATAAATATTGGTATACTTTTGATATATGTGTGTCTTTGTGTAGGTGTATCGTTAATTCACTTACTAATAAGCCTAGTTCATCCTAACAAATACGTATATAGTTTTCTTATGATTAGAAATTTCTTATATTTGAAGAAATCTTCGAAGACTTTTCCTAATTAAGTTGTGTTTTAAGTCTAGAAAAGAACAATGTCTTGTCACTTAAGGAATCTAATTATTCAATTACAGATCAAATGGTGTCATTTTCCGTCATATGTTTGTTGTTTTGGCATCTTATAGGATGGCATACAAAACTCAATGTTCAAATACATAGACGTCTACTACATAATTACTTAGAAAAATCTTATTACATAATTTATCGTGGACATATGTTTAAAGAAATTACCCAACACTTTTGTAAAAATAAGGAAATTGAGTACTTATGAAGAATACAAGGACGCAATTAGTTGTATGTTTGGAAAAAAAAAATCGCTTTTTTATGAAAAAAAAAATATTTTTTTGAATATCGTCTAAAAGCATTTCAAAGCAAAGAAAAAAAGTTTTGAAATATATGTCACTTTTTTTAAGAGAAAAATATGTCCCTTTTATCAAAAAGAATTTTAGAGAGAGACCCACAAAATTTTTACAATATATATCTTCCCAAATATAACATGACAATTATTTTAATTTTAAAAAGGAGAAAGTATCTAAATGACATAAATTTAAAAATTATTGTATAAACATAACACAAAATTAAAATAAATTTTGTGTCGTGCTGGTTAAAAATGAAAATTTTGTATTATATTAGTTAATAGATAAAAAAAAATATAACTATTTAAGTAATTTTCTCTTTAAAAAAAGTATAATATTACTATAAGTATATTTCTTCTTAACTAATTATGATTACAACTTTCCTTATTATTATTATTTCATAAATCATATTACACTTTTAGTTTTACATATAACATTAGACTCCATCTTTTATAAATGACCTAAATTTTTACCTACATTTTTCTGTATTTGTTTTTCTAATTTTGTATTTATTTTTAATTTTAAAAGTATAGGGCCATATTCTACAGTCTATTTCTTATAATGAGGTCAGGTGTGAGGTATGTTTATTTTTTAATTTTAATATGATCTAATATTTATACGCACACATAACTTCAAAGACGTGGGTTACTATAAAAGAAAGAAAGTTTTTTTTTTTTTTTTTTCTGTTACAATAATGAGAGCTAGAAATATGTAAAAAAATGTATTAAAAAAAGAACTAATATCATAAATACTTTTATTTAACAGTAATTATATACATGATTATTTTAAAAGGTAAATCTTCTTACCCTCAACTTCAAAACCATATTTGAAAAAAAAAAATGGAGTAGATTATATGTGACCATGAGTGGAGAAATTAATAGTAATATCATTTTTAGGAGTGATGGAGAAATTAATTAAAAAATGATTTAGAACTAAAACATAATTAACAACAAACATAACGTTCCTCCAAAGCCTCCTCTAAACTCTAAAGTCTCTCTCTCTCACAGTAAGACAGACACTACTCCACTCTTATTACGCCCATCCTCCCAAATCACAAGCCTTTTTCTCTTCACCTACTCTCTCTCTCTCTCTCTCTAAAAAACCCCCCCACTCTCTTCACACGCACTCTCTCTCCTCCTCCCCTGCTCCGACGAAGTGCCGAATCGCCCAAATACTCTCCTGGTGATTCCACATTCTCTTCTAATTTCTTGAATCTCCTGTTTTTCTCTCTCCGCCATGGACGATTTCTCTGGGGCTTGCCATTTTTGAGTTTCTTAGCTGAAGAAGAAGAAGAAGAAGAAGAAGAAGAAAAAGTCCTTTCCTTTTCGTCTCTCTCTCTCTCTTTCTGTCTTTCTCTCTCTTCGAGGCAATGTGAGGAGAGAGAGAGGGGATTTCGACCCAGGTCCTACTATGATGGTGGCTGCAGCCATTTCCGAAGCAACGAAGTCATCCTCCCAGCAAAACCACCCCTCCAGACCGCCATTGTTGCCCTCCGAGAAGAATAATGGCCTTGTCCCTAAGAAACCTAGAGGCAGGCAAGTCTCTTCCAGGTACTTGTCTCCTTCACCTTCTTCTTCTACCTCAACCTCCACCACCACAACGACGTCGTCTTCTACCTCGTCTTCCTCCAGAAGATGCCCTTCTCCGCTGCTCTCTCGCTCCACCAATTCGGTTTCCTCGGCCTCCGCGACGCCGTTTCCCTCAAAGCGGTCCCAATCGGTGGACCGGAGGCGTCCCGTGACGGCGGCGGCGGCGGCGACGCCGAGGCCGACGACTCCTCTCCAAGGCAATGCCGGTGGGGGCGGGGAAGTATCGGCGGCGGCGAAGCTTCTCGTCACTTCGACGAGGAGCTTGTCTGTTTCTTTCCAAGGTGAGGCCTTTTCGCTTCCGATTAGCAAGACTAAGACGGCGGCTTCGACGACGCCGAGCGGAGCGAGGAAGGCGACGCCGGAGCGGCGGAGAACGACGCCGTTGCGAGGTGGAGGGGAGAGAGATCAGTCGGAGAACTCAAAGTCCGGCGATCAGCACCGCTGGCCGGCGAGGACGCGGCGAGGGAGCTCGAATTCGAGCATTTCGAATCCGTTATTGTCGAGAAGCGTCAATTTCGGAGCGGAAGGAGACGGTAGGAAGCTCAACGGGTTCGGATCTGGGACGGTGGTTAGGGCATTGCAGCAATCTCTGATAGATGACCCCAGACGGACTTCGTTTGATGGAAGATTGAGCTTAGATTTGGGAAGTGCCGAGCTTCTGAAGACGAATTCGGCCAACAACGAATCTTCATTACCGTCTGATCTAACTGCCTCCGACACGGATAGCGTCTCTTCCGGTAGTACTTCGGGAATGCAAGATGTTAATGGGGTTTCCAAAGCGAGAAGCGGAACTCCTCGAGGAATTGTCGTCTCGGCGAGGTTTTGGCAAGAGACGAATAGCCGATTGAGGCGTTTGCAGGATCCCGGTTCGCCATTGTCGACCAGTCCGGGTTCGAGAATGGGAGCTCCGGCGAAGTTCGTTCAGTCGAGGAGGTATTCAGGTGATATGAACCCATTGCCGTCTCCAAGGACAATGGGTTCGCCAATTAGAGGAGCTAATCGGCCTGCGTCGCCAAGTAAGCTCTGGACTTCGTCCTCGTCATCGATGTCGTCGCCGTCGAGAGGGATGTCGCCGTCGAGAGGGATTGCAAGTCCTTCGCGGGTCAGAAATGGGGTTGGCGGGCCAATGAATGGTAGTTATCCGTGTAACACACCGTCGATTCTAAGCTTTTCGGTTGATATTCGGAGAGGGAAGATGGGTGAGGATCGTATTGTTGATGCACACATGTTGAGGCTTCTGTATAACCGTTATCTGCAGTGGCGGTTTGTGAATGCCAGAGCAGACGCCACCTTCATGGTGCAGAAACTTAATGCAGAGGTAGGATTTTGTTGTTTGTGGTATGCATTTTGTTCTTTTTTAGTAGTTTGGCCTGTGTTTTGTTCTTTTTTCTTGCTTTGTTAATGCTCATGTGATCATGGTTTTTGTCATCGTTTTAGCATCTTTAATACCTGTTAATCTACAATACAATGTGATCTTTATTTCAGCAGAGTCAATGTTCTATATTCTCTAATTAGCTCTGCTTAGGTGAAATTTGTAGCATCCTCTTGTTTAGATATCACTCACGCGTATGCTCGCAATGGCTATAAACATGACTCGGATTCTGAAACTTCTGCAATCTAAATTAAAATAGCTTTCAGCAAGAAAGGGAAAAACTGTAAATCTCAAGCTATGTTAGAGTTGTTCTCTGGGAACTTGTTGAGTGGATGGGTTACCTACAAGATGATTTTGGGTTGGCTAGTTGCTGTGGCTCTTTTCTATCAGGAAAGACAAGAAAAATGATCTAAGATGTCTCAGTTTCTCTTTTGAGGTTTTTGTGGACCTTGATTTCGTGAACTTAGAGGAGATGATTAGATAAGTAGAAACTATACATTTGTTTGGTAGTGTCATCGTTGGGTTTTTAAAATTGATAAAGCACCATTTACATCCCGCTGCCAAGTGAACGTTAAGCATAGGCAAACTTGAGGATGAGGACTTCTCTTGGGTTGAGCCATTCAGCTTTAGTAATGACGTCCAATGGAGCATGCGTCCTGCATGTTAATGAGAGATCTTGTAACAACCTATTATATTAGACCGGGGATCACGTAAAGGATAACATGAATCTCTATCTGCAGTTGTAGTATATGATTCTTGATCTTTTCTACTTGTCTATTTATTTCCAAAAGAAAATAAGAAAAGAATATGGCAAATAGGATGTTTGATTTGGCGAAGAAGGCAATGTGTTGTTAGACTGGGTTGCCTTTTGATAATAGATTAGCTTGTGATGAGTATCTTTGAGTTTGTCAAATCTACAAACTTCAAAAAACTTAGCTTGATGATTGTAAACTAACATCATTCCATTCCTTGAATTAACCTGCCTCTTTGTGATTTTCTGGTTTTCTTTTAGCCTTTTTTTCTTTGACTTATGAATAATCAGTTAGTGTTTGTATCAGGCTTCGGCATTTTCTTGATATCTGCATGTGTTTATTGTCTGAGGTTCAGGAAAGTCTTGTTCATTTTGCATTTTGGTGGTTTCATTTAGTGGTGATGGAATAAATTAGTATCTGATGTTCACAGCTATGTTGATTCTAATGGTCAAATTTAATTTGTTTCCCTTTGCACCAGAAAAACTTATGGAATGCATGGGTAACAATCTCAGAGCTACGGCATTCTGTCACACTTAAAAGGATCAAGTTACTATTGTTGAGGCAAAAATTGAAGCTTACTTCTGTCATCAAAGGACAAGTAAGATTCAAAACTTTATGTCTGTTAGTTGAACCCTTATCCCTCTATGGTAAGAACATGGCACTGGATTTTCCCATTAGTTAAAAAAGCACCATGTAGCAGCAGTTGTTTAAACCAAAAAATGATCACGATTTCAAGCCTTTTTAGTATTTCAAGCCTTTTTAGTTGGGACACCTATACATTTTTTGGTAAGTTTAGACATCTTGTCTTATTTGTATCAATTATCAAGGCCTTATTGGGAATTGAAGATATTTTGTGGCATCTAATAACCCAAAGAGCTGTTGGTCTGAACATATATCAGAAATCTTTGACACGGAAATTCAAAGATAAAAACCATTACAATTTTAGGACACGTTCTTCTTCACCTGATGCTAGTAACTGTTAACGTGAAAGTTTCTGTGTTTCAAAAAAAATAAAAAATAAAAAATTCAAACTTAAATCACATGAAAATGATGATTCTCGCTTTTATGTATATGTATGAACTTAGTATACTTCCTTTTGCACGATGGTTACTCTAATTTTCTGATTTTATTTGACAGGCTACTGTTTTTTCTTATTCTAAAAAAACGCTGCTCTGTATTTTTAGCAATACCAAATGCCAGAAGTAGGTGTAACCAATTATTTTGATGATCAATCCATCTCTCTTTAGGAAATTTGTATATTAGAATTTTTAAGTTTCGAGTAAACACCCTATAATAATAGTGGATTTGACTTGTCCTTTGTTCTCAATAGATTACATTCTTTGCTGTAACGAGAGAATTTTTTCACTTGGTGTATGTAGATTACTTATTTGGAAGATTGGGCCCTTTTAGATAGGGATCATTCTAGTTCCTTGCTTGGAGCGACTGAAGCTTTGAAGGCCAGCACTCTACGCCTTCCGGTTGTTGGGAAAACAGTAGTGCGTGTCTTCATCTTATGCTTCATTTTGTTGGAAAGCTCAAACAGTGTTAATTTTGCTTTAAAAACTGGAATTCTATTTTTAATTTTTCCCCCTTCGTTATTATAGGCCGATATCCAAAATCTGAAGGATGCTGTGGGTTCAGCAGTCGATGTGATGCAGGCAATGGCATCTTCAATTTGTTCTCTTTCTGTGAAGGTAATCTCGTTATTTTTCTTCCTTTTTACGTTGCATTTGCTCTGTTGTCCATGTGCCTTGGCAATTTCATATCCTTGTTGTTTGAGTTACCGTGAATACTTGACAAGACCTTTTTTTTTTTTTTTGGAAAACCTAAAATGTCTTTTGTCCACTTTGCTGACAAAGGAATTACATGGACCCATTATGTATCTAGTCCAGATACACATTTCTCCATTTCTGAGAACAAGGGTACAAAAAATTATGCACTGCTTTGGCCCCATTTTTACAGGCTAATTTCTAAGATGCTCGTGGTAACCGGTGGTTGAATTTAATGTCAATGTCCTTTTTCCAATTGTAGAAATACTTGGCACATTTCCAGTGTCGTACAGTTTATATTTTTTTTAATTCATTTTTGGATCATTGGGTCCTTGGTTAACTTGGATTGGTGTGAGTAAGCAGCATCTCATTACGATAAACTATGGATATCTGTAATCCTAATGCAACGGAATAGAAAATATACTAAAATAATTCTGAAATTAGGTAATAATATTGAAAAACTCAACTAAATTAACGAAATAGAGCCTTAATGGGCTAATAAAACGAACCCATTTAAGAATCGTAATTCAAAGAAAATATGAAATCCTAAGCATAAGATTGAATAATAAAGAACCCTAATCCTCAAATTAAATATAACTAATAATAAAATAGAAATCCAAATAAAACTCAAATTCTCTAATCTTCTGTCCTACATCACGATGTAACTAAGCATGCCTGCTTGCTCGTATTCTCTGGTTGTAATGTAATGAGTTTAGGATAGATTAACCAACTTGTTTAGTTAGGCCACTGTAACTAATTAGAAGGGAGCTTATGAAAACGTTTGTCGTTAACAGGTGGAGGAAATGAACTCCTTGGTGGCAGAACTTGTGAAGGTGACTGGGAAAGAGCGGATTCTGCTTGAACAGTGCAAAGATTTTTTGTCAACATTAGCAGCCATGCAGGTAAGTGAGGCTGTATGGCAAAACCATTCCAAAACTAGATTCAAAACATTTATTTATTTATTCTCTATTGCTCATTTTTATTCATCGCCATCACAATCATCCGAACGACAGGTCAAGGATTGTAGCTTGAGAACGCATATAATACAACTTCATTGTGTACCAACTACGAGCAGCCTGACGACACGTGTGTAGAACTGATCTTATTCTGACTCAACTTACTCTTATGCTAACAACATTACACCAATCCTCTCCTTTTACTACCGATGTGGAGGCGGCACGGGGGGTAATAAGCATCATGGATTAAGATTAGTAGCTGGTTTTGGCTTCTCATCGGGCATTTTTTTTTGGCAACCTGTTGTGGTCTTCTATGTCATGCAATCTCATGTGTCTCTTGAATCCGAAGAAGAATACAAAAGTAAAAAAAAATGCCTTCTCTCTCTCTCACTAATTAGATGTATTATACGAGTACTTTTTTTTCCTCGAGAGGCATGAGGAAATGTATATGTATATATGTAATTGTGCTGATCACTGTTAATCAAGTAGTTTGTGGCAAAGATTCTTCATTTGTCTCCCTGAACATGCTCCGAGTGATCCCATTAAATGTTGGGGTGAAACTAAATCTTAGAAATTCATGCTGTCGCATACATGACTACACTGTATGTAAAGCACTATTGCGGTATGGTTTCACACGATTCAAGTAAAAATATTCTGCCTTCATATATTGTGTGGTGTGTAACGTGTTTTTATAGAAATTCACTTTTAAAAACTCCTTTTTGCTTGGTAAAAACGAGGATCCGTGGTGTCCTCGCATTCCTTCGTCTTTAATTTGGACTATTATGTACTGATCCATTTTCCCATCACCGGGGTTATTCAGTTCGTAGTTCTAAAAAAAAATGTCACTTTTTAAGATCGGAATTCAAAGTGAGTATGTTAGTGTCATACTTTGGTATTGAGATTAGAGGAGACCTAAAGAGAGGACATAAACGTTGTGCCAACCTTCACATCGAACAGCATTGAAAGGCGTTGTCGGGTCTTGGACTTGATTTTGCAAAGCCCAACCGTTAAACTTAGTGTGTTTATCACATGGGGTGTTGGTCTCATTGACCATTTCTAGACCGTACAAAAATTTAAAACAGAGATCAACGATGATGATTATTGCTGTAGTTTTTTGTCCTCTGTTGACTATTGATCTAGTTGTGTGTGTGTGTGTGTGTGTGTTTTTTTTTTTTTTTAATGGAGAAAATGGTAAATGGGAAGACAACCGACTTAGGTTTGACTGGTCGAGAAATATAGTCAGCGACAGCACACGTTGAGCTTCCGATACATGCGGATGAGAGGACAAAAGCACTGCCCTACTTTCATAGCACCGTACCCTAGTCCCCCCAAAAAAAAAAACTTGATAATTCTAAATCGTTAAAAAAGAACACTTTAATTTTCATATATTAAGGGTCCGTTTGGTGAATGAGTTTGTGTTGAAAATTTTAAGTTTGAGTTGAAAATTTTTATTGACTTTTTAGAAAAGACAAATTTTTTCAGAAAAAAACAAACTTTTTCAGAAAAAGATAAAAATTGATATGAAAATTTTAAATTTGAACTCACGAATCAAGCGAGGCCTAAAGCATTGTCTTTTTAAATCTATTTTTGTTTTGTTTAATAAGAACGCAATTCACAGACAAGTACGAGTAAGTTTTGAGAATGAATGGAGTTGATATAAGTGACAAATTTAATAAAGCTTCTCGACTATTTAGCAGTGTCTACGTAATGTATGAAGAAAATCCCCGTTTTATTTTATGAGGAGACAAACTTCCTCGAGGAAAGTAGACAAAGACAAGCTGTAGTTTGTTTGAATGTTTTATTTTATTTTATTTTATTTTATTTATTTGTTATTTGTTATGGGTTCTGTTTTTTTGTGGACTGCAGAGGTCAACCGTCTTATTTGGCTTTCCAACTTCTCCAGAGTCCCACCTCTCATTTCTCCAATTTTTATATCCCAAATGATATCTAATCAATAATATTATACCATATTATTTTTAATTATTTGAATTGTTCTATAACTGATTTTTGATATCTCAAAATCTTACTTCGTTTCGTAATATATTAAAATAGAATTGATTAGATATTATTTGAGATATCAAAATTTGACTGAAGACAAGTGGATTCCTCAACTCAACCTTCTACCTTCTCTCTATCCATTTCCATTCCCCTTTTATTTTGTTTTGTTTTGTTTTATTCGCTTATATATTCTTAGTATTGCGGATAAATTAAAGATGATAAGCTTCGTTAATTTCTCGATCTTCCTCGGAATTGTGGCACACTGAAAAGCACTTCAGACATACAATGTAAAAGGACTTCCTACATTTTGACTTTAGGACCTGCAGGCAAAAAGAATAAAAAAAAAAAAAAGAAAAAGAAAAAGTATTGCTTACTACCAAATTCACTGTTCTAAAACTTTTTTTTTTTTTTTGTTCGTTCGTTTCCACTAGATTCATTGTGAAAACGTTTCAATGATGTGAAAGAATGGAAAAACTTAGGGGGTGTTTGGTAAATGAGTTTAGTTTAAGATTTTTAAGTTTCAATAGTAATTTTTCAGAAAAGACAAAAAGTTTTTTCAGAAAAAATAAAAAACTTTTTCAGAAAAAAATAAAAATCATGATTAAAAAAGTACAATTTAGTTTAAAATAATTTTGAAACCAAACATGCCCTTATATCGAAGGTGGTCTCGTAGTTTGCATGCATGTGGCATCATATGCAGGAACAAACAAGTGGATGGAGAAAATACATTAAATGAAAATCAAATTATCTTAATTTACAAACGAACAGAATATTCTGATATCTCAGTTTCACGTGAATTCTTTATATTGAATCATGATATCGGTATCACATTATGTGAGTTTTGTCTATTTTAAGGTCTTGACGTCATTTTGATTAGATTTAAAGTTTAATTAATAATATGCACTACGAAACTCCCTAAGTTTATAACTGGCTCCACAGGGCTATTGGTCGAATAAGGTCGAGTTTCATCACCTTAATTTGAGGGGTCAATCTTCATTTTAGTCATGTGATGCGGCGACGCAGCAACAAGAAAAATGCAATATTACATAAACCTAACTTTTCCCACTAGGGGAGAATTAATATCTAAATATATATATTAAAATATAATCCAATTAATATGGCTTGGAATTGGAGAAGCAGAGAGGGGTCACCAGAAGCAAACATTTTGCTAATGTTGGTGAAAGGTAAAGGACAGTACGTCTGCCGCCCAACCCCACAAGAGCAGTCCTTTGATTGATGGCCTTCAAACAAAAAAAAAAAACAAAAAACAAAACAAAACCCACTTACACACACACAATTTGCTAAAATGGTCCCATTTCTTTTGTACTTTTATATTTTCGTGGTGTTTTTCACTTCTCTCTTCCTCCAAAAACATGGAAGGAATCTAATCTATGAGATATTTCTTTTCTTGTTTTCACTGTCGGAGGATTCTGCCATAGTGTACTTCGAGTACTCCAAATGTTGAACCCGTCAAAGTTCCGTTTTATTCGTATAATAAAAAATGATAGTACGTATATCAAAAAATTAACTCAAGAGAAAGATGGTCAATTTACGTATAAATATCATAATAATTTATTAAATTGATAATGTGGTGTAAATTCAACTTTTAATACTCTCTCACACCTAACGTGTCATCTCGGTGTTCAATATCACCATGACATGCAAAAGTCTCTCTGATAGCATGATAATTACCAATCCCTTTAAAGAATTTAAGGTTTTAAAAATGGCCAATAATCGTATTAAGTTCTAACCAAAAAAAAAAAAAAAAGATCATACTTATTCCCTAGCACAATAGATTCTCATAGATTGTGTACATGATGTATATACATACAACTAATTTACCGCATAAGCGTTTTTATAGTAACGTTTTTGGAAATAGTATATCAAGTTGCAGCCTATACAACACACACACACACACACACACATATATATATCTTGCATATTAATAAAATGGGGAAATATAGTCATGGACAAGTAGATGTACTTGCAAATATGCTTCATGTTGAACTCTGTACTACTCACAAAAGAAATGGAGAGAGAGTAAAAGATCAGTATTGAACACTGACCATATTATGCTTTTCTTTTATTCAGCTTGAAAACCCCATATTCACATTCACATGACCCCCAAAAAAAAAAAGAGGAAAATTTATGGCCAAAAAAAGCAAATTCATGAGACTAAAATGACCAAAAAAAAAAAAAAAAAGCCAAGTTAATTAATCAAACATAATAATCCTACAACTTTGTTTAACGACCGATGATCAGAGAAACAATCTGAGAACCGCTGTTGTGCCTCCACCTAAACTAGAATCGAGATTATCCGTCAAAAAAAATCTCCCCAACGTCGTCGTTTCGGACTCCTCCGACGGCGTCACTGCCCTTGGTTTCGCCACCAAGCACAGATCGAGATCAGGCGACAGCGGCTCCTCGGCGTCCTCGTTGTAAGGCCGAGACTTCGAGCGCTGCGGCCGCCCCGTCGTGAACCGGTGGGTCGTAGTGTGCTCGGATGCCGTAGTATCTGCAGACTGATCACCTGCAGCAGCTCCTCCAAAAGACTCCGCGAGTGGGCCCAACGTGCCGCCGCGGAGCACCGTCTCCACCGCCGTCTGGCACACGTGCCAGTTCCCCGTCCAGAGAAGCCCCACCGCTCCGTTCACCGGGTTCACGGTCCGTCCAACAGCTTCATAAAGAAGAGACTGAAACAAAGCTGAAAGAAAAAGAAAAATATTATTTAAAAAAAAAAAAAACTTTAGTCTCAAAATTGACTTATAAATTTATGATTAGTTAAAAAAAATAAAAAATGAAAATACCGGGTGGTTGGTGTTCAGGGGCGGAAATGAAGGACATGAATTTATGATTAGTTAAAATAAAATTAAAATTAAAAAAATGAAAAAAAAAAAAATTACAGTCTCAGAATCAACATGTGAATTTATGATTAGTTAAAAAAAATGAAAAATGAAAATACCGGGTCGTTGGTGTTCAGGGACGGCGGAAACGAAGGACATGAGGCCAGCGCGGCCGAAGAACTTGGCGACAAAGAGGGTGGCGTGGCCTTGGGCTTGCGGGGTGTTGATCCATTGCAGGCATTGGCGGAGCACGCAATTTTCGCTGCAGCCCTTTCGGAGAACCCGGCAGCCATTGCAGCTCATGATTTAAGCACATAAAAACTCCAACAAACACAATAATAATGATAGTAATAATATAATTAGTACTAATCTTTTGCTCTTTTTTTTTTTTTTTTTGGGTCACAAAATAATAGTACTAGTTCTAGAGTTATAAAAAGTACTAGATTTTGAGAGAATTTGTTGGAGTGGTGACAGAGAAATTAGATAGAGGAGTGAAGATAAGAGAGTGTTTTTGTTTGTGAGAAAGGCGTAGGGAGGCAAACAAAGGGGGCACATAAATACTGAGAGAATGCGGAGAAACTAGAGTGTGTCTGTGTGTGTCTGAATCTTTTTTTGTCTTTAATCTGGCCTTGTGGAGGGTAAAAATTATTATTAAAATCTAAACTAGGGTTTTAACCACGGTTAGTTTGGTAACTATGGGGTTGAGTTTAGTTTCGGGAGGGTGGGTTAAGACTTAAGAGGAGGTTCCAAGGAGTTGGGCACAAGCGGCTCCGGGTTTCCACGGAAGAGTGAGAGACGGGTGGTGTTTCTCCACCGTTGATGGATTCCTCTGAGATTGGATAACAATGATATCATCTATGACACATTTTCACTTTCTTTTTTCTTTTTTTTCTTTTTTTTTTCCATTCTTTTAAAATAATTATAGTATTTTTGTTTTCTTTCTGTATTTGCCATTATGCTTTGCTTTCCTCCTGTGTTTTGTGGAATAATTGGAGCCTCGAAAGACCCCCACACTTTATTATTTTAAGCTTAAATTAGAGGCCACCAAAGAAAGTACACCCCAAAGGACGTGTTTCCTATTTGACTTTTCTTTTCTTTTCTTTTCTTAACTTATCAAAGAAAGAAGATAAGTGGTATTTTTACATCTCTAAATCAGTGTCATTATAAGAATCTTATGATACTGTATAGGTAGAGTGAAAGGATTTGAATCATACTTTGTCATCTAATATCTAGAGAGTTCAAACTCACAAAAATTCAGTCTAACTTTACAAGTCATCAAAGAGACATAGTTTCGTTTTCTTGCTTTAAAGCTTTCTACACTAGGGATTTCTTAGACCCTATTAAATCGACATCAAAGTTTTTTTAAAAAAAATTTATTTTTGAAATTTACAGAGTATGATATAAATAAAACGATTCAATTTTACCCATAAGATATTTTACCATATCCTAAAATAATTTTTTTAAAAGAAGTAAATAGTTTAAAAGAAAAGGAAAAGAAAAGTTGAATTCAGTAATATCTGTTTTTGCAAAATATGGAAATTATAGTGAACAACATATTTACAAAATTAAAGAAAGTAAATAGCACGATTTTATAATATTTGAAGTAAATAACAAGTATATTAGCTAGGTAGATTATCTTTTTATTAGAGATAAATGAATCATTTATCTAATATATTTTCTATTCACGTCAAATATTTTTAAAACCTGATATTAATTACAATTATTTACTATAAAAATGCTATTTATCTCTTTTGTCCTTTGAGTTATCATGTTTTAACTTACTTATGATAAATGTTATTTACTTCTTTCTCCTTTTAAAACATCGTTTTTTATTTATGTATAGCTGTTATTTTATTCTATGATATGGTCTAAAATACTCGAAAGATTAAATCAAATTAAAAGTTCTAAAAGAGACCCTAAACACGATTAGCTAACTAGGGATATTTCTACCATAAAGTGATCCAATGAAAGAAAATCAAATGTATAAATCAATAAAAGTGGGATTTAAATCCTATTGTAATTTTTGGCCATGATCTTCCATTATAAAGTGATCCAATGCTAGCTCGCAAAGTGGATAAGAAAGAGTGGTGGATCTAGCTGGCTTTAGCAACCCTAGCTAGTTGAGTACAAATGTGCATCCATTTTCTCGGGCAATCCTTTCTCTTATTTTGTATATATTTATAATCAAAAAGACATTGGTATATATAAATATAAAGGTAGAAGAATCTAAACCCTTCGTCCCCACCCAATAAAATATATGTTATATATATATATATATATTACGCCTTATAAACTATATATTTCTTCTCTACACATTATCTAATAGTTTGTTGAATTTGTTAGATACACAACACAATACAACACATCTCATAAATATGAGTTGAAGAAAACTCTTCGGAAATTATTATTATTATTATTTTTTTTTTTTTCTTTTTTGTATATTTCTGTGTGTTTAGTTTGCCTCAAGTAGAGTGTACATATATATATATATATATATATTATATACATGATGGCTGCTCTTCCGAGGCGCGGAGAATGGGAAGAAAATATAAGTGAGAGAAACACACAAGGAGACAAGGCTGACGATGGCTATAAAGTAAAGTCATTGTAGTTACAGTCATATACGTGGCTTCCTCTTGTCTTCTAAGAACCACAACCTGAATCTATATATATATACAGATATATATATATATATCTGTATGTAAAACTTTACATACATATATAATGTTAATTATATATGTATTACGTCTGCCTATTATTGTACGTTTGTATATAATATATATATGTTCCAACACAATTTTAAGTTTGTGGAGAAATGGGATTCCAGGTCATAGTTTACTTATTTTTGCCAACAGTTAGTGCCATACATATGGATATAAACCTTAACAATTTAATATATTTTAATATGTGGAGAATTATAGTCCATACTCGTTTTCATTGTAACTAACAGTTCATTTGGTTAAGAATTAACGCACTAAATCTTTGTCATTGAGAGTAATACAATACAATTATATAAGCACGCATTAAATTTATAATGATTTGCTTTCAATATATTAAGAGCTACATCTATTTTTGTCCATTATAGAATTTGATAATCGTAAAAAATATCATTGCAAAAGAAAATCATACACCACTTTTTTTCTTTTTTTCTTCTTCTTTCTTCTTTCTCTTTTTTTTAATTCTTCCATAATATCTCTTTTAACCTTAAGACATAGCACACCCCTCGTTATAAGTGATACTAGTGTTAAGTTGTGAAGTCTCCTTAATGCTCAAAGAAGAAATACCTTTTGTAGTGACAGCATGTTCATCGATATTTGCGAGTTGTTTCATTAAGGGTATTTTGGAGATTTCACATGTAATTTTGGTTGCCTTAGATGTTTTTAAAAAAAATAAAATAAAAGTGGTTATTGTAATTAGGTTTTATTATTATGAGAGGTTAGAAAAAAAAAAAAACGCAATGTATGAGGATACGAATTTCTCTTGTAAACTTCTTGATTATCATAGTAAATTACTGCAATAGCTAAAATAAGATGCGATCTCATATTAAAACGAATCTACATAAAAATTTATGTATTCTGTGATTGTTTATTTTTCTTCTATGATTTTATTGCTCTCGGTGATATGAATTAAGTCGCTAATTCTTAACAACCAGGACATCTAAAATTATAAACGTAGAATCTTCAACATACTCTTACTTAAATTTGACTCGGGGGCTCCGTTGCACTTTCAACTTCTTGATGATTATGGTTGATCTGTGTACTAACTCAATATCATCAAAACAATAATTCAGATGTGTATAGTTGATGAAATAACGTCAGGCTTCATGATGTGTGTGTTTGTGTGTATACATATGTGTGTGTGTGTGTGTGTGTGTGTGTGCGCGTTTGCTCTACTACACATAAGTTTTCAAAGTGACATAAATGGATGGGTCCTCCAAGAACAAGTTGGTCTGGCCGCACATATGATGTCAAGGGTGGAATGTGAGAGAGAAATGACCCTTTTTTTTTTTTTTTTTTTTGGCGTTTATCTTTTGAAATGGAGACACTAATTGTCACAACGTCCCTTCCTTGACTTAAAAGGACATATTGAAATTTGGTAACCGTATTGGCCGTGCATGGTTATTCTAGAGGTCCTTTCTGGGTCTCTTCCTTATCATCTCCTTTTTTTTTTTTTTTTTTTTTTTTTTTTTTTTTTTTTTGGAATTTCTCACTTTACTTGGCAACCACGAGGCAAACATAAGATCTTCTCTCTTGGACGTCATCAAGGAAGAAGAATACACATACATATACATACATACATTCATTCATATATATATATATATATATATATATATATTCTGATCTCTTTTCTCTCCCTTTCATAAGACGAAGAGTTAGACACAATATATTTAGCAAGTTGCACTTTTTCTGATTTTTCTTATAGCTCACAATTTTGTCTCTTTACGCCGGTAAGTAATTAAGTCCTTGCCAATCCTTTGGAAACAACGTTCCTCAAAAATCCCAGCCTTTTCTTTTTTTTTTTTTTGGTCTGTCCTTTCATTGCCTTATCATCTGACTTATGGATCTGTTGACATAACTAATCTCACAGCTTCTCAATATTTTTGTTCCATGTGATTTTGTTCACGAATTGCCGCAGAAAAATCCCGTGGCTTGGTATATTTTCCGCGTAACATCTGAATTTCTGAATCTTGATTAGCTGAAAAATATGAATCTTCTCCTGCTATATGCAAAAGA
Organism: Ficus microcarpa; assembly: GCA_025413485.1. NCBI lineage: Eukaryota > Viridiplantae > Streptophyta > Magnoliopsida > Rosales > Moraceae > Ficus > Ficus microcarpa. The sequence continues at coordinate 10,256,587 of CM046384.1, read as the reverse complement.
CAACACCAGAGAATCCAGATTATAAGACCAAAGCTATCTAGTAACGTTCATTTCTAAGCTTTTGTGAGTATTCAGATGTCCAAATTTGTTTTGTGCCGGGTTGACATTACAAATGTCGTTGTCTATGTTTTCTGAAACACACACACACACACATATTTAACTATGGTTGACATTGTGTGTGTGTGTATAAATATATACATATATATATATATTTTGTTCTCATTTCTGAGACAATATTTGTGGTTGAAAATTGGTCAATTACTGTGTGTGTGTATGCGTTGGTTCATAAAATTATCACCAAATTCTCTCTTATTTTTCTATGTTAGTAAAATTGACTCGTTAGTTTTAAATCAGTCAGAGCAAAGATCCATTCAGACAATTAAACATATCCTAGATCCTTAGTAAAGACAATAACAAGATATCAAGAGCGACAAGGTCCAAGAAAAAAAAAAATAAAAATAAAAAAACCTAGAAGATTAACGTTGCCACTACTTCTAACGTTTTTCTTCTTGTTTGGCATCAATATATTCTATTTTATATATGTCCTAAGTACGTTAGCGTAGAGTACATTTCCACCCAATGTTCCACTCTTAGGGCAGGTTCTTATGCGTTTTTCACCCGCTCGCTAAACATTTTTAATAATTAGACAGTTTTTTTTTTTAATTATCGAGAACAAGAAAATCGCAGGAAAAAAAAAAACAACAAAAAACACATAATTGATTTATAGTGATCCACTTCCTATATGAGAGTGTTATGTCCACTTTCTCGTCCGTCTCAATTACTCCACAACTTGACAACATTAGATAGCTGCTGCAATAAGGTCGATTCGCATGTTGTTTTTGGGTCGGGACATGATTAGGATACTGACAGTAATCCACCTATTACTGATCTTATGCAATGTTAGACGAGGCCTGAAAACAAAAGTTTTTGAAAATGGGAAGATCATGTCTTAGTGAGTTTGGTTTTTTTCTGATGAAGTTTCTTATCTTTTCTGAAAAAAAATTTTGTCTTTTCCGAAAAATTACTATTGAAACTTAAAAATCTTAAACTAAACTCATTCATCAAACACATAAAGTCGCTTCTATGCAGGCCCAAAAATAAAAAATCAAATTCATAGTTGCTCTCGTTGAGAGTCGAACTCAAGACCTCCCGCTTACTAAACGGGTGCTCTAACCAACTGAGCTACGAGAGCTTGTTGACTGTCCGTTTGCTTTGAAAGAAATTTCATTTGGGCCTTTGTTATGTTGCGTAACTTACGCTTTGTTTTTCAGTTATGATAAAATCAAAAAAGTATCTATAAATTTTAGTTAAATATCACATTTTTCTCCATGTTTTTAATAATCCAAAAATTACCCCTAATTTTTTTTTTTTTAAAGAGTTATACCTTTAACTGGTCTAATTGCTCAAAATGCCATAAATACTCTTAAAAATCAATATTTAAGCATTATCTTAATTATGAATAAACTAAAAAATAAATTAAAAGCGAAAATAAATAACAAATTTCAATAATATATGTTCTAAATTTTAATGAAAAATACAAAACTTAAAACAATAAACAAAAATTCTTTTAAAAAAAATTCTATCTATCCTTTTTTTTTTTTTTGAGTTTAAAATTTGGTTTTTTTTTTTTTTTTTACATAATTAATGCTTAAAATGATATTTAAATATTAACTGCTAAGGAAATTTTTGGGATTTCAAAAAATTTAACCCATTAAAGGTTTATCTTTTAATTCTTTTGAGACGGTTCAAAAATGCAAGGAACGCTTTCAGATTATTAAAAATATAGGAATAAACATAATATTTAAGTAAAACTTGTGGGGTATTTTTTGGATTTTCTGTCCAGTTATTAATGAGAATCTTTTCCCTTGTCCCTATTTTTATAATTGATAAATATATTTTTATCCTAACCTTATTTCCTCCCAACAACAATGCGTGAAGAGAAATTGAGCTCCTTTAAAAAGAAAAATAACATAAAACAAATGGAAGAAACTGAGTTCTAAACCTAAATTACTATGGTTATATCCAATAAACCAATACCACGAACTCCTTTTCAAACTTTAACTGATCCAAATCAAATCCAGATGTCTCGTCAGATAGTTCTCCTTTCATCTGTATCAGTCAACTTGCGCATCCGATTCTATGCCACTAAAGATTAATGACATTAAAGACTGGTCCCAAAAACGATTAGTAAGCGAATTAGGATTTGCAAGATTCGACTTTGATTCACCTACGAACCTTGGTTTACGCTCTACGTATCTTATTCTTTCTAGCCCTCTTTCTTTTGTGATACCTTTTTCTAAGGGTAAACTAGAGGATACTCATTTATTTATAAAATTAAATAATTAAAAAAAAACTAACTAGAGGATACTCCTCGGCAGTAATTGGCAAAAAAGTGAATAAGATACAACAAATAAACATACAATTTGGTGCACGTAATCTAGATTATCAATTAATTAACAGCATCAATATCTCTATTATATTACCGGATAAGAATGATTGTAACACATTTCAAAGGCCACTTTGATTTGAGACCAATACCATGCATCATCTAGAAACTCGGAATTTTTACCCCCCAAAAAAATTTTTTTTTCCTTAGAAACTGGTAATTTGCACATCTTCTCTCCGCCGCCGCCGTGGGGGTCACGTCACAAATATGAGAATTATTTAAACACCTACATTTTTTTTCATTTATCGGCTAACATAACACAAATTCCTTATTTTTGACTAACATAACATAAGTTTTATTAATTAACTTTAGTTTAATTTTGTGTCGTATTAGTGTATTATTAATTTTTTATGTCATGTTAACATAATAGTCTTTAAATTTGTGTCATTCGTGTGCTTTTCCTGATAAATATTACTTTGAATATTGTACTTATCTATGTTCGTCGTAAACTTTAAATCTTGAAATGCATAAAAATAAATTTTCAATTTGAAAATAACCGTTGTTATAATGATTTACAAAAATATACTATAACATAAACAAATTTAACAAAAAATAGTATTATATTGTAAGTAATTTTTCTACTCAACTATAAAAATATTATATTAACATGTTAAATATTAAAATTTGGCATTAACATGTCAATGTAATAATATATTGAAGTTCCTTAATACCAGATTGTTAAGAAGAAATCATGTGGCCGGTAATCAAAACGGTCATTACTCAATAGCAAATAGATCTTTTTTTTTTTTTTTTTTTGAGTTTGCAGTCGTGTGGATTCAAATTTTATACCTCGTGATAAACTTAAAAATATAATTATCATTAGATTATATATCCAAGAGTAATCACTTAAAAAAAAAAAAAAAAAAAAACCAATGAGCAAGCATTTGAGAGGCTCAAATTCCTAGTGGGAAAACTATGATTATCAATGATCCCTCAATCTTTTTTTTTCCTCCATCGTGAAAAAATATGACGTTTAATTTAGAAAAATGGGAGGAAAAAGTTTTTAGCGCAGCCACAGCCGCCATTTCCACTCACTCTCTGTCCGTCCATTTGTCTCCTTAATGATTGGCTTTCATAACCGAATGCCCCTAATTATTCCTCTTAAAGCAATTAATTAATATTAATTTACCCACTTCCTAATCTCTCTCTAATTCCTTTACTCACATAAACTCCTCCCGTACACAAAAATAATATCTCAGAAGAGGAATCATTCCAACCGTCTTTCATTGGCACATTCAAGAGGAATTCCAATGATTATGTACAAAATTAAAAATAAAAAATAAAAAATAAAAAAATAAAAAAGAACACCATTTTTCCACCTCTATATATAATGTGTGATATTTGGCTTGTTTTTGCTACTCAAAAATAGTATAGCTCTTCAGTTTAACTATGGAGGTTGAGGATATGATAATAAGGGTGAGAGAAGTTGATATTGACAAGGATATCCCAGCCGTGGAAGACTTGGAAAAGAGATGTGAAACGACAAGTTCAAGATCAGGCAAAATGTCACTCTTCACTGACCTTTTGGGTGATCCCATTTGTAGAATCCGCCACTCTCCTTCCTTCCTCATGCTGGTTTGTTCTCTCTCTCTCTCTCTAGTTAGTATATATATATATATATATATGTATTTAGTTTTGTGTTTTAATTTGTTGTTAACGGGGTTTTGGTGTTTTGATGATGATAATCAGGTGGCTGAAATTAGGGGTGGTGTTGAGCAAGAGATGGTTGGGGTCATTAGGGGCTGCATCAAAACCGTTACTTGTGGTAAGAAGTTCACTAGACCAAATGGATCATTAGTTGCCGGAGATGAAGTACTAGATGATCATTCTGACCACAAAGTGATTGTCACCCCAATTTGCACCAAGCTCGCTTACATTCTCGGTCTTCGGGTTTCTCCCTCTCACAGGTGCGTCTTTATTATTATCATACTCTATTACTTTTATAAACAAAATAAAAAAGGAAAGATTAGTATCATTACAAATCTTATCTCCGTATTTATGTGTGGTGTAAAACTGAACAAAGTGTTTTATTTAAATTTACACTGCGCGTTTTGTAAAGTGCTTGCTTAGTTCACTTTCTAATATGATCGTTCTAACAAATTTTAAGACTATAGCTTCTTTACACAATAAAATACACACATTCATAAGTATGAAGATCTTTTAACTAGTTAGCAATATCATACAATTGGGTAATTTGTGGCAGGCGAAAAGGCATTGGATCAAAGCTTATCAATCGAATAGAAGATTGGTTTAGAAAGAATGGTGCAGAGTACTCGTATATGGCAACTGAATTTGATAATAAACCCTCCTTAAGCCTCTTCACAAATAAGTGTCACTATACCAAATTCCGTACCCCATCAATATTGGTCCAACCGGTTTTTGCTCACCGAGTCAACACAAATAGAAACCGAGTCACCATCGTCAAACTTGACCCGGCTGATGCCGAGGCCCTTTACCGCCACCGATTCTCTGTCACCGAGTTCTTCCCACATGACATTGATAGAATTCTCCACAACAAGCTCAATCTAGGCACCTATGTGGGAGTTCCAGCTGAGTCCGACTCGGCCGAGTCGTGGCGTGGCTCGGCCGAGTTCCTGTCCGACCCGCCCGAGTCGTGGGCCATTATGAGCATGTGGAATTGCAAAGAGGCGTATAAGTTGCAAGTCAAAGGCGCGTCGCTTGCCCGGCGTTTGGCCGCGAGGAGCACGCGAGTGGTGGACGGCGCGTTGCCCTGGCTGAGAATACCGTCCGTGCCTGACGTGTTTAGGCCGTTTGGGGTGCTTTTCATGTACGGGTTAGGAGCGGAAGGCCCACGCGCGGAGAGAATAGTGAAGGCGCTTTGCGGGCACGCGCACAACATGGCTAAGGACTTGATGTGTGGAGTGGTGGCGGCTGAGGTGGCAGGTCAAGACCCGTTGAGGTTAGCGATTCCACACTGGGAGAGGCTATCGTGCGCCGAGGATGTGTGGTGCGTAAAGAGGCTGGTGGAGGATTATGGTGATGGACCTGTTGGGGACTGGACCAAGTCCAGCCCAGGCCCATCAATTTTTGTTGACCCCCGAGAGTTCTAAAGCTTTGACTTTTTTTTTTGGAGGGTAAAGCTTTGACTTTTTGAGACAACTTATTTTTGTTTTTGATGTAAAAAATACCAAACCTTTACTTGTAAATTGTTGGAGAAATTAAGCTTCTAGTTTTCATCTTTATGATGTAAATAAATGGTACTGTTGTTTCGTTTGATTTTGTTGTTTTATTTTCATAATATTTTAAATTCTGTTTCGTCCCATCTTATCTTATATTGTTTGACTTAATAAACATTATTATAACTGAAATAATATACTTCATGAAAAGATAATTTTTTCATTTATCATAGAATTAAAATATGCCGCGATGGATAAAGTGTCTTTAACAAAACAATTATTTCAATTTTACAAAATTTTTACAATTTTGCCACGTGCAACTTCCATAATAGTCATGATTTGTACAATGGTCAAACATTATTTCGCTTAGCCTAGTCATTTGCATATTTGCATTGAGGTTTTGATTTGCTCAATTTGTAAAAGCAAAAATGGAAAAGGGTAAATTCTAAGCTCGTGAATTCAAATTCAAAATTTTCATATCAATTTTTATCTTTTTCTGAAAAACTATCTTTTTCTAAAAAAAATTGTTTTTTCTAAAAATTTAATAAAAATTTTCAACTCAAATTTTAAATTTTCAATTCAAACTCATTCACCAAACGGATCCTAATTCTTGAATTTGGATCACCACTAATAATATAAGCACTCTCATAATTCATGTGATCTTTTATACATCAAATATTTTGTTTACTTGTAAGCAAAATCAACTAGAAGTCCCTCCTTTCAAACTATATTTACGTTCCATTTCTTGCTTTTTAAGTAGAACACAACCATTAGTTCTTTAGTTGCTAATATCATAAAAAGAGAAACTCCAAAAGCGAGAAAGAAGGGAACCAAAAACTCTTTTTTTACTTTGTCTAGTAATTCAACTACGACACTGAATGCCTCCTATTTCTGGACGGCGTGGATTTCACTTCTTCCGGGTTGACGGAACCAAGGCTCTCCGACGAATCGGAGCCACTATTCTCGCCCTGTCCCCCTTTGCTTGACCACAGCTTGGCAAAGATCTTCTTGGACTTCAGCAGCCCTCTCATTTTACTTATAGCAGCTTTGTCCACGCCGCTCTTAGCACCATCTCCGCCGTTCCTCTCACTTCCACCGACGCCATTGCTTAACCTCAAGGCAGCTAGCTCTACTCTTAAGGCTCTGAGCTCCTCAGCTGTAGCCACCGCGTCCCAGTCTTCTTCCATGTTCGTCGTCACCGATCTTGAGCTCCCGTGAGAGGCATTGTTCAAGTCCTTTATGCTTTTAGGTAGGTCAGGAGTGCTGCTGCCTGATGTTGTGGAGGCCCTCACCTGCTCGAAATAGAGTACTTGCACAACGACGCGCAATGGGAGCCTCTCGTTTTGCACAGCATGCATACAGGCATCAACCGATAGCTTTTTGCAGTCCATCAGTTTGCATATCTTTTTTCTTTCGCTCTTGCTGATTCCTGGGTGTTCCTGCATTGAAACATTACGTTAAAGGCTTGTCAAACCGCCAAATGTTTGGAATTAATCACAACCACGAATTCTAGGCTATGCAATGAAAAATGTTTGGAGAACTCTTACCTTAAGATACATGTCAATGGCGCGGTATATCCCATCATGGGCAGGGCGAGAGATACCTGACACCATCTCAGCAAGTTCAAAAAACGTCGATAAGGGTAAATTTGGATCTTTTGCAATTTCAGCTAGATATCCATCAATCAGTTTGGCCACCATCAACTTGGAAGCATCAGATAGAATCCCAGGCCTCATCCTTGGAAGCTGATCTTCATCTTCAACCGATTCGATCTCAGAAGTTAGATCTTGCTTCAAGAACACCTCTATTATTCTCTGCACAACACTAACATCGAACATCATAGTTTCCTCTTCCGCCGCTCTTATCAAGATGTCATTTACAGAAGCCTCCTCAAGTTGCTGCCCTATTCTTCTCACGAGTTCTTCTTTAACCGTATCCCCAGAGCCCACGAGATTGGCTGCTTTCAACAATCGCAGCAGGAAACTACAAGAGACGCTGCCTCTCTCCGCAGGCAATAGCCAAACGATCGCATCTACCATAGACTGGTGTTTCGCCATGTCTCCGCACTGGATCATACCCTTGCTGAAACCTGGCAACCTTCGGTAAGCACAAGCCTTCAAGGCTTCTCCAATGACATCATTAGATACCAATGCCTTGGATTTTATAGTCGCAAGAACGCGCTTGTATAAGTCTATTTCAAGCTCACACAAATCCTCTACCCACCAATCCTTTGGCACAGACCGCTTTACGACACCATTCCAGTTTGGATCATTGTTACCGATTTCCTCTGGGAGCTTCTTCCGGTTATAGGTATATGACCAGTCAACTTTGGAAACATCAACAGAGGCCTTGGCAGCAATTGACTCAACACAGCGACCGACCAATTTCAGTTCCTCGGGCATGGACAAGAGAGAATTTGTGGTCTGAAGAACAATGATCGAATCCTTCCAGCTGCGGAAGATGCTGGAGCTAAGGAAGACATCAATCTTGTAAATGAGATTCCCTTTCTCGATTGTCTCGTGCATTCCCAGGTACTCAGCAGCGCACCGTGCCACAACAACGTTGTGAGCATTGAGGGTGACAGTCATGCCATAACAAAACTTGGCACAGATCTCAAAGGCATCAGGGCCACCAGGAATGTCATCGATGTAGACTCCGTCGCTCTGATCATCACTAGCGGCTGTGACCAATTTCTGCAACTGGGCACTCCTCGATAGAAGAGGAAACTGCAAAACCAGATATTTTCAGTCTTATCAGTATCCCAACATACGTCTAGGTGGCTGTGAATCAGTTTAGATTTTCTAAAGAAAATGCTTCCCAACTTTTACCCAACAAAGAAGACAACATATATAGAGACTTTATTGTATCAAAGATTAACATACCTTATGTAGATAAAACTTTACATCTCCCACATTTACAGTGATGTCCGAGGCCAACTCACTTGTCACATACCTGCACATCAATGAAAAAGTCACTTCGTAAGGACTTTAAAATAGTGTTATCGCTCGCAAAATTCAATAACAAAATTAAGACAAACCAAAATTAGGGCTTATGACTATAGATTTAATGTTGAATCACTGTTCAAGCACTTTTTTAAAGATTATTTTTTAACTTTGAACAGTGCTAGAACAGCTTTAAGATCCTTTAAAAATAATATATTTGTATTTTGATTGTTCTCTTTCCAAAATATGTAGACGAAAAAACTGAAAGTTTTCATAATAGTATGTAAAACTGAACTATTTTCCTCAAAATTTTAAGCTGATAGACAATTGTGCCCCTGTTTCCGTTTAAGAGAGCGACCGATTCTTCTAATTAACAAGTTTAAGCTGTCGATATCCACCGAGTGAAGGCAGAACGAAAACTAAAAAGACGTTGGGATTTACTTCTTTTAAGCTTGGATGGATGTATCCAAACTAGATCTCCCAAAACGAACCTTTTTACAAACATAAACATAAAACAAATTCGAAGAAACACATAAATTAACAAAAGCGCAAGAAATCCGACAAGCAAAATTACTGCTATTCGGATTAAGGTAAGTGAAACAAAGAAGATCTCACCTGACATTTTTCCCATCACTCTGGAAGGAGTCAGGCTTCGATCCGAGTTTCATAAACTTCATCTTGATTCTTGACAAAGACAAAGATCTGCTGCTGCTACTACTACCTCTAGCCTCTCCAAGAACAAAGCCTTTCCCCACTACTAAACGAATCACTCGCTACCGAATCAAAAACTTCCTTGCCCACCACTCATCCTAAACCAAAAAAAAAAAAAAAAAAAAAATTACACAATCTTATTCGACGATGGGAAGAAGTTAGTCCCCTGAAATGTGGAGGTGGGGACCAAAAGTTTTCACTATATAACACAAGTTTCTTGGTCTGAAGAGAAAGAAAGATAAAAATTTTATAAAAAAAATTTTAAAAAAAGGGGTAAGGATCTCAAAGAGGGTGAAGGATATATGCTGTACGGGGGGAGAGACCGAATCTTGACAGCAACCAAGTTAAAGAGTCTGAGTAAGAGAGAGAGAGAGAGAGAGAGAGAGAGAAGAGAGATGATAGGTTGTGTGAAATGCAAACTAAAATATTAAGAAAAGGTTCTCTTGAATGGCAAGAGAGGCAAAGAGGAAGAGGGTTGTTTCCTTGGTCGGCGGCAAAGCCCACGGAGCTCGGGGAAACCAAGTCAGCTCAGGAGACATTGCCAACAGACCCTCACAACTAAACAATTCAACACAAAAAAGCACAAATCTGACTCTCCACCACACTCTTCCACTATTTCTTTATATCTCTCACTCTTGTTTCTGATTATCTGTTTCTTTGTTTTCCACACTTCTTTTAAAAAATGGTTTATTAAACTATAGATTCAACAAGCCACAAAGTCATCACTAGGCCTAACTAAGCTTCAAGTTCCAAATTAAAATATATATATATATATTACCCTTTTTATATTGATGGTTTCTCTATATCTCTTTTTTTTTTGTCCTTTTTTTTTCAACCGTTGAAATTTGAAAACCTGCAACAGAAAACAGCATCTCGGTATCAGTTGAAGAAACCACCAAAACGGTAGACAACAAGCATCTAACTTTTTTCTTTTTCTTTTTTCCTTTTTCTTTTTTGCAAAGTATACAGGAATATGAACGAGGAAAAGAAAATGACCACAGTAATGAACAATCAACCAGAACACCAACCACGAACAGCAAAATCACTACAAAAACTGATGTGAAATCTGAGGAATCTACCAGAATATATCGTATCAAATCTAATAGAATAATGGGGGTGAGTGAGATCATATATTTATATATGTGCGTATTTATGTATATACATAAGTGGGAGGAATCTTTGAAACCCCCCTTCATGAAGAAATATATTTGCACGGAATCAAAATAAAGGAAAAACATAAAGGCAAGCCCCCCCAAAATCCACTCTCCGCGTAAACCCCAACAAAACCCAAGAAATCCCATTTCACCAAATCTAGAAAGCTTTAGAACTCCAACTGGTTTGAATGTAGTTCCAACATGACAATAGAGAGGAAAAAAAAAAAGCCTAGACCTCAAAACCCATTTTTTAAGTGATGGAAATAAACCAAAACCAAACCTTGAAACTTGAAAAATACGCTAGACCCAACATAGAAAAACAAGTCGAGAAATCAGAGGGCAAATAATAATAGTAAAAGAGCACACGAGAAAAGTAGAAAACTCACCCCATTGTTGTTTCAAGAACGAGAAACACCAAAAACTACCAAAAGGCTAAAAAAGAAACGACAAGTTCACAACTTTATGGGTAAAATCCCAGTTTTTACAACGAAGTGAAACAAAAAAGTCTCTTCTTCAGTCTCTTTCCAGTTGCTAACTAGTAGCAGCAAGAGTATTAGTACTTGCAAAAATAAAAATAAAAATAAAAATAAAACTTCTTTTTTTTTTTTTTAACTTTTCAAGTTTGATAATGAATAATGGAGGTATTAACTATTTAAGAGTCACGAACTTCATTAGTAAAGCACACCAAGGCACACCAAGGAACGGACAGTGAGCTTGCTTGCTTTGTTTCTATGGTTGCCTAGTCTGCATAGGACGGACTCTCTCTTATTAAATGGCTCTTTATTACTTGCTTCCTAATTATACCTCTTCCTCGGTCTTCAGACTCTTTCTCTCTCTCTCTCTCACTCTCTCTCTCTGAAAACTCATTATGATGGTGGCATCAGAAAAACTTGGGTGATTATCCAACGGTGGCAGAAAAAAGTTACAGATTTTTTTTTTTTATGATTTTGGGTTGGCTGAGAACAACTGGGTTCTGATCATAACAAATGCAGAATTTTGATTGGCTTGAATTTCAAGGTTGTCCAAGAACATCGTGTCCTTTTGATCTATGTGGTGTTAGAACACCATTTTAAATTAAAATTTTTATTTTTTAAATTTTTTTAAATTTTTGTGTTTTCTATATAATTAATAAAAATTATTATTAAAATTTAAAATTTTTAAGCCAAACTCATTGATCAATACCAGATAGATCTTTAATTTTCTTTCTTCAATAAATATTGTTCTTTTTTTTTTTTTGGTTGAAAAGCCTAATATATACTGATCCTTTGAACTGTATCTATTGTGAAGCTGCTAACGATGTGCCTGCATCTATTATTACCTTTGATCTTCCGGTACATTTTCTCCTATTTTTTACTTTGAAAAAAAAATCAGTTCTTTTATGGATTTATCCAAAGCTTTATTTAATGTTTAAATCTAATTCTGATAAAATTATTTTTTATCTTAATTATTATCTTTTTTTTTAAATTAATAAAATTTATAACTTATTTTTAAAAAATTAACTAACTTCAATTTAAAAATTTTATCTCCAACTAACGAATCAACGAACTAAACATATGTCAAGTCTCCATTTGGATCTTCATTTTATACCCACTTTTTCAAACTTAAAATTCAAATTTTTATATTTCTTTAGTTTATTTTATGTGTAACATGAGAAGCATGTATGCCACCACATTTTTGTATGGTACATGTCCAATTGATTCATGTTGTTAAATGAAGATCCATAAAAAAAATATGTTGTTAAATGAAATAAGGATGATGATATCATCGACTTGTTTCTACTTCAAACCGAATATCTAACTCAATATTTTCAAGGTGATGACATACATATTAGTTTTAGCATTGTCGTGAGTTAGACATACATAGACAAATATATATTTGCAAATACACATACGTATGTGTTTGTATATGTAAGACATATGTTTTTTTCGTCAATGATCCATAAAATTTATGTAAGAAAAGTGGTATGAAGCTGTCCTAGTTAGCTAACTAAGGGTGGGTTTGATTCACCGATTTGAAATGAAATTTTTTAAATTGGAATTGGTTGATTTTTCAAAAACTTATTATAATTTTTATTAATTTTTTAGAAAAAAATCAAAAACTGAGATGAAAAATTTGAATTTAAGATGTTAAACCAAACGAAGGCTTACTTTGTAGAAACAAAACAATATTATATTTTACGTGTATATACAGGATAACTCTCTTATCTGATGATTATGCGTGTCTGGTAGAATAGAGAGATGGTACAACCAAAATGTAATGTACTTATATTCATGTCCCTCTTCTTCTTCATCATCATCAACTTTCGCATTCAAGGGTCCCCAGCACCCCGCCAATCATCTCTGGTAAAAATGGACTATTGGATACAAGAGTTGACTATATAATGTTACAAGCACATTACACACTATCCTTGCTTACCAAAAAAAAAAAGGCACGTTACACACTAGGCCGCGTAAATGTACAGATTGACATAATGGAAAAGAGAAGCTAAATGAGAAGACTGGTATCTGAAAATAATAATAATAATGAGAGAGAGAGAGAGAGAGAAATCTGTTCTGACAAACCCTAATAATTCAGTTTGGTGAAAATTGAAAATTTTGTGGAGTTAACGAGGCCCGTGCAATTATATTGGGCTAATAGCCTATAAAATTTATCCTACGACTCTGATTTTTTTTTTTATTTATTTCTCTTGGTCAATGCTTGAGTTTGACCAACTTATTATAACCAACCCTTGTGGAACTTTTTCCTCCATGTGTCTTTGGTAATGGACTAAAGTAAATTTGGCCTCTATCTAATATTTAAGATTTCGTTTACTTTGTTAGTTCGTTTTAATTAAAATATATTTTTATATTAATTTTTATTTTTTAAAAAAAAATTTAATTTTTTTTGAAAAAAATTTTATCTTTTTTGATAAATTTTTAATTTAATCTTATAATTTTCAAATTCAACTAACGAATCAAATAAAACCTAAATTTAATTTAAATAAAAATATATATTTTTAATCTTAATTTTTATCTTTTTTTAAGTTAATAAAATTTATAATTAATTTTTGTAAAGCTAATAAACTTCAATTTAAAAATTTTATCGCCAACTGACTTATCAAACGGATACTTAGGGTTTGTAAATTTATACTCATCAAAGCAGAGCCACAAAAAAAAAAAAAAAAAAAAAAAAAACCTTTTGTTCATCATCTGACGTGGCTCAGGTTACAGTTAGCGTATTCCACAAGTTGAACTTATAGGTGATTTTGGTGCACATGTGCTTGATGCATGTTAATTAACGGGTACCTAGCTTTGGAGTCACATTGAGCTAATTATTTTATAAAAAAAAAAAATTAATAATAGGAACTGTATTTTTATTCTAACGACAAAATAAAGTTATTATTGATCAGATTGATTGTTATAGGATATTCGCTTGACAGCTTGTTTCGACAAATTCTTTTGCAATAGCTTGAAAGGCTAACAACATGAATGAGATTAGAACAAACAAAATCCCATTATTCGATCAGAAGATCTAAGTCACAACTCTATTTCCGATTAACGACTTTTCATGATTTTCACGATTCAGATTAAATATTAACGTCAAATTTCTATGAGTGGTAACACTTTTAAACATATGATACACTATTTTATGTTAATAAACACTCTAAAATTCAAGTTTTAAAATTTTTAATTCGAGGTTAAAAAGAGCATTGATCTTTCAAAAAATTAAGAATATGGTTCCTCGTTTTCTCCCTCTACCTAATTGGAGCTTGCTGAGCTTTATCCTGTCAAAGGGAGCAGGAATAATTAATGATCAATTTTATATTTAATTTTAGCACCCGATATATCTGTCTATTATCCAATTAATAGTGAGAATAAGTTTCTTTATAGTTTTTTAAAGTTAATTTGTGTGGGGAGTTTCGTCCTAATTTTTTAATCCGATTAAATAAGGTTTTGTCTAAGAATTTTTTAGAGTTTCGAAAATGAATTTCGAGGTTTTTTTTTTTTTAAGCTTCTATAAGAAATTTCGTTCATGTAATCTATTTTATTTTTTTGATTTATCATTTTTTTTTCTTTTTTTCATTCTCTCTTTAAATTTTATTTAAATAGTATATTATTTCACACGAACGACGTGTGTGATTCAATTAATATATATGTGTGTGTGTGAGAGCTTTGACTTGCTTAGCGGCCGTCAGTCTAAACGAGATACCAAAAGAGATCTCCTAAGTCCTTTCCTCGAAAAATTACCAAACATTAGTAATTTACGTCATTATAAAATCACCCTCACGATACTATCATATTCCCATCTCAACACATCCCCATGTTTATGCTAAATATATTGAACTTTTTGTTAATATATATATGCATAATATATATACATACACACACACACACACACATATATAAGCAAAATTAAAACAGTTTTGCTTAGACCAGATCTCTGGGGCACCCATCATCTCTTCCCTAGATGCTTTTTATCTTACAACACATGGTGCTGACTGTGTATACGTAGCCTCACTCAAATTATATATAACACATCGTATTAAATATACATATACACATATACATACATACATATATATATGTATACACATATAAATTATATATCCACAGAACACATGAATATATTTTGATATCCAAACCCCAAAATGAATATAATAAAAATATATATGTATATATATCTTGCGAAACACAACTTGATTCCTGCATGGTGGCCATCTCTAATTAATAATTTAGCAGGGCTTTAATTTTTCAAGGTTGAATTAGCAGAAAGTCATCGTTCCGATAAAGATTAGTCAACATATAATCGTCACCGCAAATTATTAGTTTAAAGTAATTCCCACACCGTATGCCTACCTATGTTGCTGTTTTTGTTTTTTTTTTTTTTTTTTTTAAAGAAAAAAAATTATTAAGTACATGATTAGAATCTAATCTTAAAGGAATATGTCACAAGTTCTATAAGCGTTGTGGGGCATAATTATATACGTATATGCTATGATCTGTCAATTCTTTGACCTTGCAAATTGCTTGTTATAACCTGAATTAATTAAAATATAATATATGTCATTTCCATATTCTTATATAGCTACATTTAATTTTGCAACGATTCTCCCAGCTAGCTATAGCCAGTTTGTTAAGTTACGTACTGATCATATCTTGACAAAAATCATCTCTAACATGTTTAAAATGCTTGGTGTCTCTCTCTCTCCATATATATATATAGAGAGAGAGAGAGGGTGGGTGGGAGGAAGAGATAATATATTTGGAGGGTACAGTGTGACGTTAATGATAATTTCTTGAGTTGGAGGGATTTCAGATGCTTAAAGATCTAGATTCTTTGCTTAAACATATTGCATATCAATTTAGCTATCAATTTTGTACCTTTTTTTTCCCTCACGTTCTACAAACCTACCGGTGTGATCACCTAATGATAAGAGACGATAGACATGTTATGGTTGTTTTTCCTATTCATTATAGGTTGATTTTTTGAATCCGCACTAAGCTCTTTGAAACAGTGAGATTGTGTGATTGACGTACATGAATTTTTTTGATAGTTTGACTAGAGCATGGATTTATTCCCTTTTCGTTCTTCTGCTTGTGGTCCTCATATATTCGCTAATGACATTGATTGGGGGTATAAAGACACTGCTAATCCTTTTGTAAATATCAGCAAACATATATATTAAGCATCAAAATGATACTTACTAATTAGTCACAATATTGCACTGACCAAAAAAAAATAAGGAGGAAAAATCTTATGTTCACCAAGCAAAGAAAAAAATGATGCATTTCTAAAATTAATTTGTTTATTTAGTACGGTCAGATGCACATGATCTGCATATCCCCCATTGCCATATCAATTAACAGATCCAATTGTACTACTGAATGGCTTAATTAGTAATTTAGTACAGTAACACATCAATTTAATTAATTAAACTAGCTAATTAAGTGAGAGGTTTTGACAAAAACGACACCCTAATCATGACAGCCATCGGTTTTAATGGCTTGGCACACTCTACATCACATGATCATCAGATATTGAAATATATGTGTATATATATATACATATTTAAATATATATGTATCCAAGGATGAGCATGCGTCTAGAAGATTGTCGTTGCCCCATCTGATCAAAAATATCAACTTCTATATCCATATATATATATACATATATATAGCAAACTTTACGTACTAAAAAAGAGTACATAATGAAAATTCAACATGGGTGAGGACCAGCACCAGATGTAGCCTTAATATGCATCTTTTCCCATGTTTCGTGTAATTGGGTTTTCCAATAAGATCAACGAAGCCAATTTGAGACCATACATGAACATTTTACATATATTATACACACAAACACACACACACACAAACACACAAGATGTATATAAATGTATATTAAAAGTTAGAAAAAGGTGAAAATTGCACGCGCAAAATCTGCACAGTGTGCTATAGCTAGACTTATTTAGGTTTTTGTTGGGGCAAAAACAGGCCGTTTCGTAGTGAGAGTGTGTCCACTACTTTAATAGAAAATTTATCAAAGTTATCGAGCCTGGAATTTGGGGTCCGCATTAGTACATTTTTAACCAGTGCCTATATCAATTCTAGCCTTTATATAGTTGTATATGTGTGTATATATATATATGTATGTATGTATGCATGTATGCTTTTTCAGTGTGGACAAAAGAAATGTTTACTCATTGCGGTTCCAATAGAATATTTAACAATCTTGTGACTTCTTGACCTTTGCTTTGGTAGTTCATATAAATTTTGAAGTTGGCACACGAAATCTTAAGATAACATGTCGCATGCACTATTTTTATATTATTCTATAATGAGAAACCTGACCCCGTAAAATTGTGGTCCATATAAATGTGAAGTTATGCATGTGCATACGATTTGTATATTTTAAATGAAAATGAAAATGGAAATTAAGCATTGTGAGACCAACTATGAGTGACAACGGCTTTCTGAGTTTTAGGCCGGTTGGTCATCTATGATTCAAAAACAATACTTAAAAGCTCGACTCACTGAGTTAGGTTATTTAGGAGTGTTCGTCAATCCATTTATGATTCAAGCACAAGCGCATGCGATATTAGATGAGGGGAAAAAAAGACACCCTTCGAAGGAATGCTCAGTTTTTGTGGTGGGAATCGTCCTTTTTTTTTTTTTTCCTTCCCAATATCGATAGAAACTTCAGTTTAAGTCATTCGATCTAACTTTTAAACTGTCTAATTTGTTTTTCACATTAAAAAATTGTAATAAAGACATAAAACTATTCTCAAATATAGATTAAACTATTGAAAAGTTAATCCAATAACTAAAATTATAGTTCCTATTATCGATGGGTGTGAAAAATAACGGTTCCTACCATAGATCTTCTCCTACTTTTTAAGTCCCAAATGTGTGAGGGAAGCTGCTAACCAAGGGAGAACTTACTAAGACATTCTTGGGGAGAATATTCCATAGCCACTAAACATCATGTGGAGTGGAGTGCCCAAAATGCCTCAAAAGGAACAATCACTAAACCTTGAACACAACGTAAACTTTTTTTTTTTCTTTATTTCTTTAATTAATAACTTAATCGTAGCCCAATTGTTTGTCATTCAAATGTGCAGGACGCTTAAGCCGAGTGTGTGGCCGGCCCAAAGGCTCAGTATTATATGCATGTAAGGCCCTTATTCTATTGCTTTTTGTGTTTTGTCCAAGTGCTTAGCCACCAAAAAATCATTTTATATAATGATTGGGACTCTTTTAAGTCTAAACTAATCATTATTTCTTTTTTTTTTTTTTTGTTCCTTTTCTTTTACTTTCTTTCTTACCAAAATGCATGTTTTGTACATAATTAAACTAAATTCAAATCCTAATCCAAATCTAACCTAACATTACTAATTGCCCACTTTTTGTTACTTCATTATTTTCCATGCCATAAAGGTAATTTTCTACCCAAGTGCTTTTTTTCCCTAAAAAATATATATATATGAAAAGGAGACGACTGGTGTTAGCATACTCTCTTTTTGTATTATCAGAATAACTTTTCAAACACTAACAAGAATGTTCATTGAAAGTCCAACAAGTGGGCCCTACTCCTCAATGAGGAGCGCGTCAATCCATCCTTATTGAATGTGTTAACAATAAGGATACACAAAAATATAATTTCATGTACTTTTCATTGAGCACTAGGTTGGCAAAAAAACAAACATTTATATTTAAGACTTCTAAGAAAGTCACCCAATATTTAAACTTTTGATCACTGATCCATCAAGGTAATCTATTTTTACTAGACCACCACACTCGACGGTTTTACTTTGGTGTTTCACTTTCATCTCTCCGGCTTTAGGCGACAAAAACATTTGTATTAGTAATACATGTTTCCAAATGTTAGGGGGTGTTTGGTATGTTAGTTCGAGTTGAAATATTTTAGTTGTAATAGTAAATTTTTTTGAATTTTCAGAAAAGACAAAAAACTTTTTGGGAAAAAGACATAAACTTTTTAAGAAAAAGACAAAAAAAAAAGTTTAAAATGAGTTGAAAATGATACTTTTGCCAAACTCCCCCTTAATATCTTATAAAAATCACTATTTACATAAATATAATAACTTCATCTTGTCCAAGTTCTTGGCCTGCACAAACCGCAGAAAAATTCATCATGACTGGGCGCTCTTCGCTCTCCCATGACGACATTATTCTGACACTTGTCCTAGCTCTTAGTGATGCTTCTATGTATGCACTTTTCTCTTGCTTGAAGGCAACAAACACATTATGATGATGAACCAGATATCAGCCGTCACAAACACAAAGTTCGTATCTCTCACTATAAAGCACCGAATATGTATATATACACACATATAAATAAATATATATATTCATGGTATATATCTATGAGCCAAAAGCACTGGTTCTGGTCCTCTTCATTGCCATGCACTCTTTTTTTTCCCCCTTTCTTTTCCCCTTTTTTTTTTTTATAACTTTTTTCACTCGAATCCTCTTATTTATTTTATTGAGCTAACTTTTCCAATAATATTCTATAGTGCCCTACTCAACTAGTGGTCCTAGAGGTTATTATTTATAACACACGTCCTTTCTCCTTTTAGCTTTATGAAACCAGCAGAAGTTAGCCAATGATGAGTGAAAGAGGATTAAAATTAGCTAATTATGAGCTAATATCTTCTTTAATCTGTTCTTAATTGTTTTCTTAATTTAATTTCTAACCTTTGCCATTCGCTTCACGGAAAGAATAAAATATACGGCCATGAAAAAACCGGCAGCGTTAGACGTGCACATAAAAATGTATTCACGAGAATGACTTGCATAACCTGATGAGTTATGGTTCAGATTCAAAATTTTAGGTTTCGTTTAGTTCGTTAATTGAATTTGAAAATTTTAAGTTTGAGTTAAAAATTTTTGTTAACTTTTTAGAAAAGACAAACATTTTTTCAGAAAAAGACAAAAATTGATATGAAAAAGTACATTTTAGTTTCAAATGAGATAGGGTCGTTTGGACAACGAGTTTAAACTTAAAGTTTAAACTTAAATTTTTGTCTTTTTCTGAAAAAGTTTTTTGTCTTTTCTAAAAAGTCAACAAAAGTTACTATTCAAATTTAAAAATTTCAACTCAAACTCATTTACCAAACGAAACTAAACAAGCCCTTAATTATTCATTTATTTATCTTTAATAAATGGAAGTCACGTTTTTGTTTTTTTTTTTTTTTTTTTTTTTTTTTTTTTTTGGGGTTGGAGGGTAAAGAAAGGCTTGTACGTTTAGATCTAGTTGTGGTCTACCCCACGTGGATAAAACTTGAAAAGCTCTGTAGCAGAACGAAAATAGCTATCTCTCGTCATGAATGGGCCAATATTAATTAATAATAAAAATGCTTTTTACTGTTTTATCTTAAGATATAATTATTGTTTGCATATAGTACTGCTTCATAAATATTATTATTACCTGCCTTTAGAGTAAGAAAGAAAGATAGATTGACCGTGGAATTCATAACCATTTTCTTGTTCAAAAATTGGTTCCATTAATAATGAGGAAACCATATAGTTGCAGAGAAATATGTTTGATATCAAAATTAAAGCCGTCAAATATTTTCAACATCGGTTTTTGTACTGACTTTTATTGGGAAACTTTACAAATCCGCTTTTTTTTTTTTTTTTTTTTTTTTACAAAGGTTTTTTGAAAGGTCTAAGAAATTGAATCCAACAAATGCTTAAAATATTCACCACTAAATAATTAGATTTAAAAAAAAAAAATTAACTAGAGGTTAATGACCTAGCTAGGTAGTTGTGTGATGATTTTCTGCATGGTGGATGTGCATGATGATAGGAAATGGAGGTACAAAACATCTATAAATGTAATTGACACAATATTTTCATTAGCACAGTATTTAAGTCGATTCTTTTTATAGTTTAAAGGTTCTAAGTTATCATTGTACTCCAAAGTCTCACTTTACGATTTTCATTGATCAATGAATTGCACATAGTTAGGTTTGTGTCGGTGGGATTATAATTTAATCACATTTTTTTAACGTCATTTCTATTTTATTAGTGTTTCTCGAAATTTCCGAAGTAAACAAAAGACAGGAAGAAGACGGCACCACTGGTCGGCTCCTTTTTTGTTAGCAAAAATTCTTCTTGTCTCTCGTTGCATTAACATTGGAAAAATCTTTAGCGTCATTAATATAATAAGATAAATATATACATATATATATATATACCTTAGTATAGTTATCCTTTCAAATTTTTGGTTTTTGATAACTCATCCCCAAAATTTCAATCTCAGCTATTTACTTTTAATTTTTTCTAAACTATTGCAATGTGTCTCATTCTTGGGGCTACTCAACAAATTACGGATTTTGGAAGTTGGAAGACTTTGATTAGAGTTTGAATTAGAATTGGAAATGTTTGGATTGGACATCAGATTTTTCATCCTCACATGAGACGTACGTGAACTTTCTATCCCCTTTCTGTTCCTAATTTAGCAGAAAACTAAGCAAATGGTACACATTGCATAAGTTAGAAAATTCTTGAAGTAAATAATCAACAATTAGAAGTTTCGAGGAAAATTGTTTAAAAAAAAATAAAAATAAATAGAGAACAACCTTTGTAAAAACTCTTTACATGTACGCCTTATACGTACTACATAATATATATTGTTCCACATTAGGGGCTTTGTGAATATACGGTCTACGACAAAAGGAAAACCGTAACAATGTAACAATTATATGTTCTAAAATCTAATCACACCCCATAACTATGTCCAAATTTCATACTCTTTTTAAAGAGTTACAGTTATTTGTTTGTATATTACTTGGACGATTTTGGGTCCAGAAATTCTAGACTTGATGAGCGAAATTCTAGGAGAATCAACTGAGCTTGCATTTTATAGATCACTAAATGGAGCACCAATGCTACAGCACCTTAGGGTGTGTTTGGTAGGAAGGGAAGAAAATAAAAAAGACAGAGTAATACTTTATGTAAATGAGGAAATGAAGAAAGAAGAAGTAGATGTTTTTATTATTTTTTTATTATTTTATTATTTTTTTATTTTTTTATGTTTGGTATAAAATCTCTTAAATTATCTCTTCAATCTATGAGCAGAGGCGGATCTAGTAAGGGACGAGTGGCGGCTACTAAATTCTACTCCAAAAATTTTGTATTTTTGGCACTTTGCCCCCCTTAAAAATTAAAAATTCTAATTGGCCCCCAATAAAATTAATTCTATCCAATTTTTTTAATGATTTTTCTGCTTTTCCCCACTAAAAATAACAAACTCTCATATATTCCCATTAAGATTTTACACTTTAGTTTTTATACTCTGATGTTATTTACTAAAAAAAAAAAAAAAGCATATGCCCCCTACTAAAATAAATATCTGACTCCGTCCTCATTTATGAGATATCAAAATTTAGGTGTTTTAAAAGATGTAGTCCCTCCTCTGATATCTTATTTTACTCTTTTATCTTTTATCAAATAACTATAAAAATCAAAATAATTATTCTACAACTCCTCTATTTCCTTTCACTTTTCTCTCTTTTATTCAACACACTCTTAAATTTTTTTTTTCTTTTTTTAGGTTGAAAAGCACACTCTTAAAAGTTAAAGACTAATAAATATTCAAGTGCAAACGACCTGACTTTAAAAGGGATTGGAGATTAGCACAGCCTCAATGAACATCTAGATTCTTGAATCTAGGGACAGTAACATGATGGAAAGAGAGATTCATTGAACACAAACAATAGTACAATGTATTTGTATATTATAGTAACTAAAATTGAAGGAACACGTCTGCTTTAACTAACCAATATTGTCCATAAAACTGGATAACAAAGCAGCCATAATTGAACCAAATGCACATATAATAGTTATTTTCTTTTCCTGAACGAAGACAAATTCCAAACCTAATTCTTAACATGGGATTTAACGAATTCCCCCCAAAAGCTACACCTAATTAAACTTATCTCCCTCAAGTCTCTTGTCACTTGTGTATGTTGGAGTCATGAACCACCGGTTTCCGTGATGTTTCTGTGGATTGAAAAGATCACCGTTGGATTAATTAATATACCGACAAGAGTATAGGAAATATCTCTTGTCCAGCAATTAAATAGATCTGACAATTGTAATATTTTATCAGTGTCTTGTAATTACTAACCGATGACTTGTGTATGATTGGAGTCATGAACCGGGAGTTCCATGATGTTTCTATGGATTAAAAAAGTCAACGTTGGATCAATTAGATGTAACTATATATGTATGTTCACACAACATGTGCGTGGACTGTAATTATATATATAAAACTATATATAATATGTGTCTTTGTGTGTGTTTGTGTATAAAATAAAACATGGGCGTGGACTGAGGACCAAATACAGTGCAATTAGAAGCTGCTTTTTGGTGTGAGCTGAGCATGAGCTTATAATGATTTCACCACTTGCAGCTAAAATTATTGGGTCAAAATTATGGGAAGCAACTTGGAATCCCCCAAAGCTGTAGAGGTCAGACCAGCCAATTCTAATTTCTAGACACTTTCATTATTGACCGCAGTTTATATTATTAGCTTCACAAACTGTTACTCTATTATAAAATAATAATAATAATATTATTAAAATTGAAAATTGAAAATTAAAAAAAAAAAAAAAAAAAAAAAGCAACCAAACAGGTCAGTGGCGTTGCTTTGGGACATATATTATTCCATCTATCATCCGTTACGCCAAAAACAACTTGGAAAGAATTTTGATTTTTCTTGTTAAAGGAAAGGTTGCTGTTGAAACTAGAATTAATGGTTCTTCTCGGGCACTTCCCAATAAGTGTGGTTCATGCATCATAAACTCAGCACAATCATTTTTGTTGGGGGTATATCTCACTCGAATTTATGTATTTTACGAACATTATGTCATATTAAAATCGTATAAAAAATAGATCCGATAAAAGCTGGATAAAAAATCATTTTTGACATAGTTTAATAGTAATTTTACGTCTATTCCAGTAGTGTGAATATGATAAAGCTTTGTTTATTGAGAGAAGTGTTTTAAATGCTCACCGGGCTAGTCAGTCCGTTGTTTCCCTATTGTTTTTTATAATATGTCTCGGCATTAGTTTATTGGAGTTAACTTTTTTTTTTTTTTTGGTGGATAATTAATTGAGTTATTTAAAGATTGGAACTTTTTACGTTGAATCACCGTGTCAAACATGACAATTTAACTGGATAAGGTTTGAACTCAGTCCATTAAAGATATATAGGATTCGAGAAAACGTAGACTATTCTTAATGAATGAGTATTTGAATTATTTTTACATTTAATTGAATTGAAAAAAAAAAAAAAAAGGAAATGTGGTCCTTTAGGTTAATATATAATTTACCTAGTCAGTCGTCTACTTAGAACTTTGATTCAATTACATATCCCAAGAAAAATTATAACTACAAATAATGATAATTTCACCTCTGATTTTCTTATAAGATGTATATTTTAATTCCTTATCCCGAACTTAAAAAAAAAAAAATCCGTAGTTGATCTTGATATGTACTAGTATGTGATCTTTATTTATTTATTTATTTATTTATTTTCTGGAAGATATATTGGGAATCAATGGGTAGAAAATATTTAAGAAGATGAGGTAATTCATGACGTGCATTTATAGACGTCGGAGGTCTTATGGTCTTCTTTTTTTCCGCGTTTCTTAGTGAGCATTCATTTCCAAACCAACTTTTGTACATCTAATCAAATTTAAATAACTGTGTTCCGTAATATATCTTTACTGGAAAGTTTCCAAAAGTTTCAACACAATTTAAAAGTGGAAAGTTAAATTTTTTACTTTCACTATTCATCTAGTTTTAGAAACTCCATACTTTTCACAAAAAAAAAAAAATATATATATATATATATATAATAAATAAAAATTAACCCCATAATCTCCCCCTTTTGGGTCCATTTACTTGATAGATAGCGTTGGGAATACGCATACTCCATACAATGTAAGGAAACGAAGAATAAAGTATATTTTTTTTTTTTAAGGGGAGGAATAAAGTCTTTTAACTTCAAATATATATCGGTGCGTGTTAATTTTAACTAGTGTTGCAACTTTTTTTTTCTCTAATAAAAAAGAGATGATTGATGTCATCCCGTTAATTGAAATCTAAAGGGTATATATTTTAACAATAGAATAGAAAAAATCTGATTTAATTTACTTAAAAAAAAAAAAAAAAAAAGAGCTCCGTTTCACTCCTATCAAACCACAGGTTCAATGTAGCATAATTTATGCATCGGACAAGAATCTTAAAGAGTGAAGTTATAAAGTATTGAACTCTAATTCATACTTGAACGGAAAAAATGGAGGTATCCTGATTGTTGCATCATTTTACTAATGGTGGATAATATGATAAACCTAAGCCTAAAATATGTATTATATTCCGCCAAGATACTAGAATGTACATATACATATACATATATATATACATATATATATATCCACTTGATTTTGGTTTGTAAATCCCGCACGCAATGAACGCAAACTAATCAGGCTTGAATTTCTCCTCACCTTTTGTGTACAACTACACATCATCTTTCCAAAGTGATAAAAGCTATAAAAAGAGCAAGCAATCCCATCAATCTCTTTGACATTCTCTAATCTCCAACAAGGCATGTATATATATATATATATATACACACACACACGTCTTATTATATATATATATATATATGTATGTATGTATGTATTGTCCAATAAAAGCTTAATTAGTGAGTCGTCCAAAGTCCTTACTACTATTCTCCTTGTGGGGATGTCCTCCACATTCTTACCTGTAAGGCCTTATATTAAAATGCCAATTTTAGATGACAGATAATTATTCCAGAAAGGAAGTCACGCACACCGCATGGCAATATTACAAGACTAATTGGTCGTTTTGATTGGTCTACTTGAGTTAGAGTTTCAAAGTTATTTTAATTGAAATTGAGTTTTGAAATTATATGTTTGGTTGAAAAATAAATTGTTTGAAGTTAGAAGTATAAAACCTTGAAAGGTATTCTGAAAAAATATATAAGTATATATCAATACAAATATTATTTCGTTTCTCTAAAAATTCTATATAACTTTTTTCAAAATATCATTTTTTAAGGGTTTTAAAATATCATTTATTCAACTAGAATATGAACTTTTAAAATTTAAGTTTTTTTTATGTAAAAAGTGAAACAAAATTTACTTTGAAAGAAAAAGACAAAAAAAAAAAAAAACTGAATTATATGGGAAACGTCCCCTAAAAGATAATGAATTAATTGGGCTGTGCAGACAAGCATAACAGATGTTTGCCGTCAAATACCGCGTCGTTTTGGTTGTGCTATTGCTGGTACCACTGAGGGGCATGTGTCGTAGGCACACCGCAAAGCATCTCATTCACACTCGAATGTGTCATATGTACATATCTATGTATCTATATATATATGTCAAATATTTTGTAAGTACATTCTGTGTTAAAAGCACCGTGTTTTTGTTTTTCTTTTCATCTACTTTTTTTTTTAATGGTGGACCACTTTGACATCGTCGTAGGTTTATTGGATTAAGAAAGAGGAAATAAGACACGATTTTCCCCAAAATGTTAATAATAATAATAATAATAACCTTCTCATCATGTAAACGCAATGAATATGATAGAATTTTGGAATAGTATCAGGGATATTTCACTTATGGAGACATCAATTTAGATCAGACGGCACTTATGTATAGTGCAATATAAATTGTATGATCACTGTCGATAACTATAATAAAATTCACTCAATATGGAATCTCTCTTTGAATTTCTTGGAAAAATTTTATTAACTCAAAAAGGGAATATGAGCAGTGTGGGAAGCCACGCCCATGGTTAGAGACTCATATAGAGTTGCCAAATACAAATCGGTGTGCGATGAATAATGATGATGGCAACGTGTGCACTCAAAGGCACGAGCCACATGGGGGAAAGGTCCTGTCCCTGGCTTGAGAGCCTTATGTCAATTCCAAACATGGGCTGGCTTTTCTTTGGATGTCTTCCTCCTTTCACCCCTATTCCGTGTTATCGGTTCAATTAATCTTTCTAACAACCTAATTTATCAGTTTTTTATGTTAAATACCTACAACACAAGATATTAAGATGCTTCAATTGTAAATCAAACCGATAAATACTTACAAATGCAAGATATTAAAATTATTCAATCGTGAATTAAACCGGTGAAAAATCAATCAAACCACTAAAACAACTATTTCTACCGGTACTTCACAACACTCTTTTTCCCTCATATATTCATATATATTTTTTTTAAAAAACTCATATATATATATTTAAAAAAAAAAAAAAAAAAAAAAAACTAACAGCATCACGTCCTCCACTACTCCACGGCATGAGTGGCTGCATGCCAGCTTGCCTGCTGTAGCTGCGCTGTTCACGCGGCAAATCTCCTTTTACCTGGAACGATAGTGTTTGCTTTGGTAAAAAATATAATAATATACTCACCCAAAAAAAAAAAAAAAAAAAGAGAGACCAAAAGGCAAAAACCAATTTTACAACGACCTTGACCTGGCTGGAGCCTGAATGAATATTCCTGTTCATTTTCCACTATTTAAAAAAAATGCCCGTTTTCATTTTCTCCCTTTCTCCACGGAAGTTTTTTTTTCTCTCTCGCTCTTTTTTTTTTTTCCATACTTTCAATTTAACCGCTTACCGTACATTGCTTATGATAGAAATTTGGCATTATAGATTTGATACCTGGAATTATGTCAGAAACTTGTTCCAAAGTCTCATTTCCAGGTTGGGGGTATCGTGTCGAGGTGTTACGTACACGTTATTATTATCTCTCTTTTTTTTTTTTAAATTTTTTTAAAGACTATATAGAATTCGTTTTTCACCAAGTAAATTACACAACAGAAGTACAAAACAATTAATGAGCAAAAATGAATGGAAAATTCATTAATCTAACAATAAAAATTGAATTGATATCAATAACAGACTAAAAATATGGTGTAATAGATCGCAAACAATGAACAAATTTCTCTGTACAACAACAATCATTTTTTAAAACAAAGTACAAAAAAAAAAAAATTCACAAACATGTAAATATGATTGGAAACTATAATTATTAATAATAATAATGATAATGATAATAATTCAATCTTGTTGTACTAAGGCGGCCACGTTGTTGTGTTCCTGACTGGACAACCTCGGCTTCTTCGCCGGCGAAGGGCTCTCCACCTCTTGCTCACCGAAGAGTTGACTTTTCTTGCCGTTGACTTGGTCAAACCCAGCCCATAACTCCGGCAGGGCCGGGAGGTTCAGGTCGAACCCCCGTTGACTCTGGCTGTGGCTCTGGCTGTGACTGTGGCTGAGGCTGGAAGCGCCGCCCTCCGACGAGGTCACTCCGCCGCTGCTTCCACCGTCGTAGTGGCACCGCTTGTGGCCGCCGAGGGCCTGGCCGGTGGGGAAAGTCTTATGGCAGATGGAGCACTCGTGGGTCTTACCACCGGCGGAGGCGGCGGCGGAGGTAGAAGAAGGAGGATTGTCGGCTCCAGCGTTGGCGGCGGCGGCGCCGTCGGAGGAGGAGGAGGCGGACTTGCGGTGGCTGGCCTTGTGGCCGCCGAGGGCCTGGTAGGAAGGGAAGGCCTTGTTGCAGACGCTGCACTTGTAGGAGAGCTTCAGAGCCGGCGGCGGTGGCGGAGGGAGGCGAGAGGAAGACGAAGAAGTGGTGGCGGTGGCGGTAGTGGGGGAGCCTCCGGAGCCGCCGCGGGCGAGCATGATGAGGCAGAGAGCTAGGTACTCTTCCTCGGAAGGTGCCGGCGGGTCTTGGTCGAGGCCACGGCCGGGCGGTGAGCGGCGGGAGCGCTTCCGCTTGATCCATGGCTCGTGGAACCTGTGGAGACTCTCCGCCTCTTGGTGGGGGTGGTGGTCGAACGGGAACGGCGACGCCGTTGTGGGCGAGTTCAGAGCTTCTAAGGCCATCACTTTTGTGTCTGTTTCAGAGAGAGAGAGAGAAAGAGAAATTGTGCTGTGAAATCTTTTAGCTTGAGAGAGAATTTGGTGAGTGAGGTTATAGATGTGTGTGAATGTGTGTAGATATGTGTGCATATATATATAGATATATACGAGGAGGCGTGTGGGGTGGGTTGGTTGCTTGGTGAGGGGAAGAGTGAAGTCGGTCAACTAAGACAGGGAGGGAAAGCAGTAGGGGGTGGCTCTGGAGGCGGTGTGACTGAGCTCTTTTCTTTCCTCATTTTTTTTTTAATTTTTATTTTATTTAGGAGGACTCTTTCCAAGTCAAATCAATGCTACTAACGTCTGCTATTTGCTCAGTTTTTAACCACCCGTCACCTCACCTACAAATGCTTAACTCGTCAAATGACATTTTTATCTGTGGGTTTCATTTTTACAAACCAGTGCCACTGGACCCACTTGCAGTACTAATCAGTATTGCAATTGGGGTAAGTAAATATAGGACATCAAAATCTAATTCTACTAAAAAAACAGAGGTATCTTTATGAACAGGATATGAAAAAAAATAAATAAATAAATCTACGACTCTATGGAAAGTTAATATTGGTCAGATTTTGCACTCAGTATGAAAAAGCATTAATATGGAGAGTTCGTGAATCTTTGCATATTTTTCATTTTAATTCAATTTTTTTTTTTTATCTTTTTTTAGTTTTGTCTTTTTAAAGTTTTTTGTTGGAAAATTCAAAAAAATTTATATCTAAAATATTTCACTAATAACAACCCCCTTAGAAATTCTTGTCTTAGTTTAGGTCGGTTAGATCTTGATAATCAGTAAGTGCAAATACCGAGTGTAAATCATACGGAAGTAGTTTTGAGGCTTGAGTACTGGTCATGCCTTCGCCGACAAGTTTTTGATAAGTCTTTGATTATCCAAAATTATACATGTATAATATTCTTATACATAAATATATAAATATATGTATATAGTGTTTAGCTAGTGTAGATGTATAAATTATATTGTTGACCTTAATATCATCGGTATGTGGTTGTTTAGGCAAAATATTAAATGCACTAATAATTTTTAGCACTTGTCAATTTTTTTTTTTTCTAATTTTAAAATGGTTCTAATCATGTGGTGGATGCAACAAGCTCAATTATTTATCTTCTTTTGAAGGGAGGGGCCAATAAAAGTGTCAAATGGAGAAGACGAAGCAACCTCTTCTCTAGGCTGGTTTACAATATTTGAGTTTGCAATTATAAGTTAGTGATGGAAGAAACAATTCATAGCAAACAAAAAAGCTCATTTTTCTTATCGTCATTGGTTTCGTCCCACCTTCATATTTATCATTTAAAAACATCAAAAATAAAAATTCAGAAATCACAAATAACATATAAATGATGCTATCTAATTTTATTATAATGAACCCGACAACGCATAATATATTAACTAGACAAGACCTTTAATTAGAATATCAAATGTTAATGAATGTGGAAACATCCTTATTGTTAGATAAGTCGGTGATGAACATGGACAAGCAAGCAAGCTTCACTTGGTGGGTGACCCCCTCAACTTTATGGCATGAGCTATTGAACATGAGGATAAGGATGGACAAACAATTTCGCTATGTTTAACCAAGTGTCTACCATTTTCTTTCCTAATTTCTTCACTTTTTCATAACATTTTCACCTTAAATTATTTGCATTTTTTCATCAATTAGCAAGCTTATCATTTGCAATTAATTGATATATATATATATATAGTATCCAACTCAAATTTTATACTAAATACGACATCCCAATGATGTTGTTTCTTTTTCTTTTTCTTTTTCTTTTTTTAATAAACTAATTAAACTAGAAAACTAATTTGCAGCATGGCATGACATATTTCTAATATTGATATCTTCTTATCCAAGAAAAGAAAAAACAAGGTAACAAAAAAAAACTTTTTTTTTTTCTTGGATCCGTGGATAAAAATAAAACTACTTTCCCAAAAGTTGCATGTTTGTTTCTTTCTTTTCTTCCAGATACTTTCCCACAACGTCACTGAGACGTGCTACGAAAGTCCAGAAGAAGCGCATGAAGGAAAACTCAACCGTTTTCCCCCAAGTTTCTGAAAATTCTCGAATATTTCTTTATATTTTCCAACCTTCATTATTCAGCAAAAAATAATATAATAATAGTATTTTGATGACAATATTTATAATAATAATAACTTTTTTTCTTCGTTCTTTTTCTTTTTTCATTTGATTAATTTAACAGGTCTTTTTCTTTTCAAATTAAGAGTGGAGATTCAAACTTTACACTTCTAAATAGAGTTAGATGTGATATTATTATTAGGGTATAATCTGTAACCACATTTATAAATTCTTTTAATTCGCATTCATGCATTTTAAACTAAAAATCCCTTCAATGGAAACTCCAGTCTTGAATATTTAGTTGATTAAACAATGTCTAACTGGTATATTAATAGTCCATATTATTAAAAAAATAATTTTTTTAATATTTTAACATGACATAATATAATTGATTAGACTTAATTTAAAAAAATTAAACAGAGAATCTGAATCTCACACTTGGAGATCCTCTCCTAATTTGCTAATTTCAATCTCTCTCTTTTTTCTTTTTTTTTTTTCCTCCCAATTTTTAGGTTGCTTGCGAATTGTAACTTTTTTCTTTGGTTGGTTGGCAACTTGGCGTTCTAAAATAAAAATTAAAAAAAAAAAAAAAAACAGCTAAACAGCCTAAACTTGCTAAGATATATACAAGCATTATTAGCCACGTGTGTAATACTTGTCCCATGATCATCCTTTATCCGCTATTTTCGGCCCCCATCTTTTTTTTCTCTATTTTTTTTAATTGGTTCTAGAAAGTAGAAACAATAAGCCCCTTTTACAGTTCTAAAAGCTTGACACTTTGAAGATCAACCTTCAAACTTCAAAGTCGTTGCTACCGGATGCTTCAACCTTCTTTCCTCTTAGCTTGAACTTTCTACGTTTGTCGGCTTCATTTATTATCTATACAAATATCCATACTCTATATATATATATATATATGAGAATAATGTTTCACATTGTAGTTTCATTTATAATTTATAGATAATTTTACAAAAAATTTTAATAAAAAATTGAGAGTTTAAATCCTTACTTATTAATTTGATGATAATAGTAATGTTATACTCATAATGTGAAAGCTATTATCTATTTTCATTATTAATCAAAAAAGTCAATAAAATTTTTTTTTTAAGGAAAAAGTCTACGCAGATTTAACACCTATGCATAACTGGAGATAGAAATAAAATACTAAATATTACGCGGCCAATATGCTGCCTACAAATGTGACATTTTTAGTGCCAATGCAAAACATGCTTCAACTAGCATTTTTCTTCATTAAAAATATTTTAAGGTCAAGATGTTTGATCCATATATGTCTCTCTCACATTTATATTTTTAAATCCTTTCTAATAACAAGACATCAAGATCCTCATTGAAAAACATATTTTTAAACATTAAATTCCATTAAAATCACATCAAATAAAAATATATTTAATATAATTAAATTTAATCTGTTTAAAATGCAAGCTAGGACCAAAATGACTTTTATAAATGTTGTCTATCTGTCAAATTGATAAATTTCAAGCCATAAAGTTTTGTTTGAGATTCTAATTCCACTCTAAAGGTCCGTTTAGTTCACCAGTTTAAGTTGAAAATTTTAAGTTTCAATAGTAATTTTTGTTGACTTTTCAGAAAAGACAAAAAAAATTTTCAGAAAAGATAAAAAACTTTTTCAGAAAAAAACAAAAACTGAGATGAAAATTTTGAATTTGAACTTAAATCTCAAACACCCTTAATTAAATTAGATATTTTTTTATCTTTTTTTAACAAAATTTAATTCAATTTATAATAAATTTTAATTTAAAATTTTTATCTTCAATCGTTTAATTAAATAGAAGCTAAACCGCGTGTGAGAATAAGGTTGGAAATGGGTGCAACCACACAACAGTCTCCTGAGTGTGAGTCAAATCCACTCCCTCAGCACCAAGGGAAAAAAATATTTAAAAAAAAAAAAAAGTAGATAGAGGAGGGTACTAACGTAAAATCACATGGCAGTGACTCGGTGAGCGGAGTGTGAGTGTACTGAGTGAGTGGCTTTGGCATCTTCATCAAACGCGCAAACTTCAAAAAACAAATCACACGACACGACAAACGCGTCAAAGAGCCTTTTTTGGCGTACACGTGGCGGGCCGATCATCACACTTTGGATCTTTCTTGCATTCACATGATTGGGATTGACCGGCAACCACAAAAGCAAAAATTAAAATTAAAAAAAAATTTTGAATTGACAAAAAAATTTTTATGATTATATTTTAACAACTCATCACGCCGTCCATTTGATTGGGAACCTCTAAAAAGGCTCCACGTGGAAGACGATGACGCAAGCACGCAGGCCACGTGTTAGTTGTCCCCATTAGGAATCCCACTCTTGAGTATTCTAGTGGCTCTCAAACTGTTTGAGTGATTGCCTGGCCAAAGAGATGATGCGCTTTTGCTTTGCTTAATCATGTGGACAAAAAATGTCTTTTTCTTTCTTTCTTTTTTTTTTTTTTTTTGAGAATTTTGGACAAAAAGAAAAAAAAAATCTTTTTTCTTTGATTTCAAATGGTTTGGTTGTTTGGGAGTTCCAACTTGAGTTCGATCCGAGGAGAATATATCATAATTATGCAGAGTAAACTCCAAAACTTATTGATTTCTATAAACCGTCAAATTACATCAGATTCATATTAGATTTTTAAAAAAAAAATTCAGATTCGAAAAAATTTTGACGTTTATTATTTCATCATACGAAATAAACCATAGAAGCGTTTTCTTTAAAAGGAGGAAAATGTACAAGTAAATAAATATATTGATTTTGTGAAGTGAATTTTGTATGGTGAAGAGAGAGATCGGATAAGAAAAGCAGGTGATCAGATTTTTGGTATGGGATTAGAATTAGTACTTCAAAATGGACACGTGACATTATTATCCAACTTTACACTGAATCTCATTAGAAAAGAAAAAGAGAGAGCTATACACTGAATGTGGCGTCAAGGTTTGGCAGAGTAGGATTACAAGTTCTATAAAGGTACAAGTAATTAAGGTTGCTCAAGTCACGGCTTACATTACCTCTTGCGTTTCATGGTAGACATATATATATATATATATATTACTTAATATGATCTCTCGTTATCATTGCATATACAGTTTAACTATTATTATATATCTGACGGGATTATAATATATAGAGTTTGAATAATTTATTTTAAATCTGATAAAAAACTGATATGTTATTAGAAATTTTGTTTTATTATGTAGAACGAGGAAATAACGTAACCATATCCAAGAAATAATTAAATTTCCCACTTTAATAAGCACCTAAGATGGTTTTCAACAAATGAGGCCAATTCATGCTCACACGACAAATTGAGTTTTGTATGAAAGAATACTAGAATAGTTTGTTTGGTAGTGCCAAACTGCCTTTGAAAGTTGATTTTGACTCTACACATACATATATTGAAACATGGAGAGTAAGACGTGGAATTATCGTTAAATTATATATATAATTACATTATATACGTGAATGGTAGATAGAAAGATATGGAATTATCGTTAAATTATACGTATATAATCACGTAATCTTAAAGGTTATGAACTTTGAATTCTTCACAATATTATAAAATTGAGTATAAAATTAATATTCAATTTATCGTTAGATTATATCTGTAATTATGTGATTCATGTATATGATTAACATGGAGTCAAAGTACTCCAAATTATGATGAGAACTTCGCTTACGTATGGATTATCATGTGAAAACAGATGCATGTGTTTGATAAAAGCCAAATATTTGACTACTATTTTTCTGCCGGTTTCGATCGTTGACAATTGACCAGAGTGAGCCACTGTTCATTCGGGAGTTTCTCCACAAGTCTGTGTTCGGGCTTAGCTAGGTAAAGACTCTAAAAGGCCTCTCAGCTTTGGACATGGCCCAGAGTTCAAAGCCCACAGTATAAAAGGCCTAACCATTGGAGGTGGCCCAAATTTCAAAGCCCATTTGAATACGATCACTTCATTCCCAAAAAATAAATAAATAAATAAATAAGGAAGTAAATAGTTATTTTTAGAAAATATTTATTTAGAATAAATAGAAGTAAATAAAAAAAAATTTTCAGGTAAATAATTTATTCATGTCTTTTTTTAGTAAATTTTTTATGTACCTAATAAATTTGTTATTTACTTTAAATATTTGAGTGCTAAGTGCTACTTCAAATGTGTTTGATATCTTTTGATATTGAAATTACCCAAATCTTAATCCCAACTAATACTAATTAGTAGTCTTATATGGGAGTAAAACCAATGTTTCAACAAAATTTAAGAGGGAGTTTCATTTACAATTTGTCTCAAAAATTAAAACGATCCGTTCAAATACTCAATTTCAATTATGATTGCCAAACAAATATTTGAATGTGCAATTCAAATGAAATTGCACAAATGTTTTGCTCAAACTCAATTGAAATGCCCATTTAAATGCTCCTGTAATCATCCAAATCAAAAGTTCGGAAACTAATTTGTCAGAATTAAAAATTTAGCTACTAAAATCATAAAATTTACATAATTCAGGAATTAAATGAATAAATTACCTTAATTTTTTTAGTAAAAAAAAAAAAAGAGAGACAGATGCATAAAATCATTCATAATTTAATGGAATGGGATAAGTTTATAATATTTTAAGGACCTGTTTAGTGGAGTTGTTTGAGTTGAGATTTTTAAGTTTTAATAGTAAATTTTTTTGAATTTTCAGAAAAGACAAAAAATTTTTTGGGAAAAAAAACAAAAATTTTTGGAAAAAAAGACAAAAAAAAGTTTGAGTTGGATGGTTTAAACCATTCAATCAAACACCCCCTTAAAAGTTTAGGGTTTTTTCATTAAAATTAAAAAAAATGAGGACCATATAGTTTCAGAACGCTGCCGTATTGGAGAGTGGAGTCGGCTTCCCAATCACCGGATGAGCGGCCGCGAGCCTGGAGTGTCCAAAAGATTTTCTCACAAAAGATCCAGAGAAAGAAAATAGGCATTTTCACTTTCCCTCAGTTTAGTTCTCCTTTCTCCTCCTTCGTCCTTCTTCTAATTCCCATTTCCATGGCTGCCACTTCTCTTATCTCATCTCTCTCTGCTCCTTCTTCTTCACCTCCTCAGCTCACTCCTATTGGGTCCCCTAAATCTTCCTTTCTTCACGGCACAAAGCTTCTCTGCCAAGCCATCTTCTTTCTCAGCTTTATCCGGAAGACCCACAGCTCCAAGATTCCTCGTCTCTTCCTCTGCGAAATCTGTTCAACCATATTCCCAATCAGTTCAGGGAAGAAAATCTCAAGGATGGCTGTGAGTCTCTCTCCTCTCTCTCTCCCCTCAGTTTTGATTATGTTTTCCTTTCAAGGATGCCCTTATTAGATTATCTGAATTTAGTCTTGTATTTTCGTGGGATTTTAGCTTTTGGGGTTGATTTATTTTCGGTTTTGGTTGAATAGATTAAATGGAGTTTTCTTTAATCCTCTCTTAGATAGGGTAGGGGTGCTGTTTGGTTGCCGAGAAAGGGCATGGAAAATGAAGGAGGGGAAAGTTTTCCATAATTGATTTGTAGATGTGAGACTGGACAAATAAGTAGTATTTCAAAGTTTGAGTAATAGAACTGTTTTTTATAGTTGTGATATGTGTTATATTATTTGGGAAGCTGGAAATATTTTGGAGTAGAAATTCACAGTACCAATGATCCTTCATCACTTTGCCGTTCTCCGTCGAGGTCGAGGGGCTGTGCCTGCGAGATGGAATTTGATGCTCCGTTCAGGCATTAACAGACTCTAGAGTGACTGCAAAGGATGTAGAAAGTGAGTCAAGTGACTAGTGAGTACGAGTATTATTGCCTGATTTGAGCGACGGAGTGAGACATACACCCCCTACAGTTGATGGAGAACGGTAGAGACGTGAAGGATCATTGGTCTCTGTGAATTTCCACTCCAAAACTATAGTAAACCCATGTTTTTTTTTTTTAAATATGGTTTTTGTAGTTTCGTAATTTCTGGAGGATCATCATGCTGTTTAATTCGCTTTAACTTTTAAGTAACTACTATTGGCATCCCTATGGGCTATGATATGTGAAAGACTGTGTTCCATCTTTTAGTGGCTTCTAGCATAGGTTGTAAAATTGCCAAGGAACTCGTAGTCGCTTTAGCCACTACTGATGTTAGGACGTTTGATGTGTTAAGAGTGGCTATAGGTTTGCAGGGCCTTAGCTGGGTGCACTTTTAAATGTGACGCCAATTACTTATGGAGGAATTACTCAAAAAAAAAAAAAAAAAAAAAAAACGGAGGTTAGGCAAGGCAGGCCATTGCGTTTGGCAAATGCAAGTTTTTGGTAAACAACAGAAGTCAGGTTATGTTGTTGTCTCGGAAGAAGTTAGTCAAATGGTAATAGGATGTTGAAATGGAGTAATGATTGTTTAGTTAAGTAGATGTTCATCAATGTAAATTACCTATAATGGGTGGCTTGTTATGGGATCCTAATCTGACATGGTATGGTTGCCGATTTTGTATGCCCTATTTAATTTTTTCACCGGTTTGTCTTTGTATCTTCTTGGTTCACTGCAAAAGTCTCTATGCTCATTTTATGTCTTCTATATTGGGTATTGAGCAGGTCTTCTTCCTCTCCATAAGTTCAATTCGTGTGATAATATTCTTTTATAAATTTATGAGGATCGCGTATTAGAACTTAAGGGAGTTGATTGGTCATGCTCTTATATTGTTTTTTGAATGCATTTATTGATAACTAGAATAAACTTCTGTGCTGTAGTGATGGATAATTATAAGAATGCACCCCAGTATCTGTACGGCCTTTCTCCTTCCCAAAT
Source organism: Ficus microcarpa (assembly GCA_025413485.1). Taxonomy (NCBI): domain Eukaryota; kingdom Viridiplantae; phylum Streptophyta; class Magnoliopsida; order Rosales; family Moraceae; genus Ficus; species Ficus microcarpa. The sequence goes on along the minus strand of CM046384.1, from coordinate 10,218,834 downwards.
GGACATGTTCATGACAGAAGATAATCCCGTTAGACGTCAGTCAGAAGCAGTTACAGAGGTTCACTCTCTTTACATACCTCTTATCTTTTTCTCCCCATTGAGTTGGTGATAATACAGCAACCAAATAATTTCATAAATCGGAAGTTCTTAGGGCCTGTTTGGGGTAACATCTAGATATTGTATTTTGGAGGTTGAGTTGGAAATGTGTGTTTGGGGGGAAAACTTTTGAAAAAGTTCTGTAAAATAGAAACTAGTGCAAAAATTTGAAATGTGTTTGGAAAAGAAAAAACTGAAATGGATATTGTCTTGTTCATTTCGTTGTTATGAACATTTTGATATAAAAATCATCTCATTCCGATTTGAAATGAGAAAGTTATACACTTTTAAAGTTTGAGTTTTTTGAAAATGGAAGAGAGAGAAAGTTTGATATTGGGTTGGAAATTTGAAATTCAGATGGTAAAATGACAACTGGGGATGTTACACCAAACATCGCGTTAATTTTCTAACATTCTCTAATTCAATTCCTTATAAACCTACGTCTGCATTTAGTTAACCAGATTTCATATTTTTCGACTGATATTAACAGGAAAGCATCTCATCCTCCCACAACTATTTGAATCATGGAGGGATGTGGAGTCTATCAGGCCTGAGTGACAATGGTCCTTCAAAATATAGCATGAGTGTAAGCATGTACCGTGGAGGAGCAAGAGGATACGGAAGACCACGCACTGCTCCTCCAGATTTGCCTTCCTTACTCTTAGATGCTCGGATATGCTATTTGGGCATGCCTGTAAGACACTACAACTTGTTTTTATAAAATCCTGCATAGACTATATTCTTCTATTTCTCTTTCAGATTTGTAACACATCTTTGTTTTCTCATGATTCTATCCAACTGATGCAGATTGTCCCCGCTGTAACCGAACTTCTTGTTGCTCAATTTATGTGGCTGGATTATGATAACCCTTCTAAGCCTATCTATTTGTACATTAATTCATCTGGGACACAGGTTAGTGTCCAAGTGTACTCAAACATTTTCCGCCCAGGGGTGATGGCGGTTCATGATATCATTAGATTAGGGTCGTTTCACTTGTATTGATTACTTATTTGTTTTATTTGATTTTGTTATGCACTGTAGGACGAGAAGATGGAGACTGTTGGATCTGAAACTGAGGCATATGCTATAGCTGACATGATGTCCGTAAGTATTATTATTTACTGCAGATGAGTTTTGGCATCTTCTGATAAATAGGCGTTGGGAAATAAATTAATTGTTTCCTATTTTTGTACATCTGTGGCGTCTTTTTGGTTGATACCTTTTCAAGTTTTGTAAGGCAGTTGGGGGAATTTGTATATAAGTTGTTTGATTTCAGTGTTAGTAATCCAGCCAGTTGACATGCTCTGTGTTTGATTTTTGCATATCCACCTAAAGTACGTCAAGTCAGATGTTTACACGGTCAATTGCGGAATGGCGTTTGGTCAAGCAGCGATGCTTCTAGCACTTGGAACAAAGGGTTATCGTGCTGTGCAACCTAATTCCAGCAGTATGGCTCCAACTTTCTGTTCAAAACTAAGCATGCTCTACATACGTCATGCTAATTCGAAAGTGGAAAGCCTGCTTTGTATCATAATAATCCATCATTCCCTACTTTCTGATAGCTAACCATTGTCATATTGTATTGCAGCAAAGTTGTATCTGCCAAAGGTCAACAGATCTAGTGGGGCTGTCATTGATATGTGGATTAAGGTACTACGGATGCCTCTTTCCATCTTTCTTTATATTCTCTCCCCGCATCTCTCAGCTTCTGACCAAACTTGTAACAGGCCAAAGAACTGGATGCAAACACTGAGTATTACATCGAGCTACTGGCAGAAGGCACTGGCAAGTCCAAGGAAGAAATTACTAAAGACATCCAGCGACCCAAGTATCTCCAAGCCCAAGAAGCCATAGACTACGGTGTCGTGGACAAAATAGTTAACTCGCGCGATATTGCATTTGAGAAACGGGTAAACAATCTCTTTTGACATTCTCCAACTCTTGTTGCATTTTTTTGCCTGCATGAAAAATCCTAACAATGTCTATATACAAATCAGAACTATGACGAGATGCTTGCTCAATCAAGAGCTATGAAGAGAGCAGCGGGAGGCAATCCGCAAGCATCTCCTTCGGGAGTAAGGTAATAACGAAGCATAGCATGGTTTGCACGATGCAGAAAGAGAGAAGTTTGAGCTCTTCGTTACTTTCTCTTACATATCTACTGCCTTCGAAGAGGAGCCTGGTCACATTTGGGGCTTTGTTAAAATAACTTTTAGTTGCAATACAAGAGAAATGGTGTCCCATATGACGACCATAAGCACTTTCTTGTAGTCTAATACTTGGCAAATGCTGCAGATGTAGGTACCTTTTGACAAGTCCAATGTTAAATATATTTTATCCACCAGTAGACATGTAGAGGTTTTGTTGTTTCTCTGTTTCTTGTGAATATACTACAGTAAACATATATACCTTACCTTTTTTTTCTTTTTTCTTTTTTTTTTTTTTTTTTGGGTTTTTGTTTGTGTGTTTTCTCACCAAAAAAAAAAAAAAAAAACGTACACGTTAATTTGCTTGGAGGACTTTTAGCCATCTTTGTAGAGAAGTTATGGGTATAATCGTGATTTTGGGGTAACAAAAAAAAAAACATTTATATAAAATACGGAAGGGTAAATTATTCAATTGTCTGATCACTTAAACTAACTACGAATTGAGGGTACATATTAAGGACATACTTCATTACAGACTCGGAACATTGCTGACTTATACATGTCCAACAAAAAGGAAATTCCACAGCTTTTGTATTTCAGGAAGGTAGCACTTTTGGCTTTGGCTTCACCTCTATCTCGTTTATGCCGCGCACAAAGATGGCGTCTGGTTCGTGGCTGCAAAATGAATGTATTGTACATTAGAGTCGGCAAGAAAATGAATGAGAGAGAGAGAGAGAGAGAGAGAGAGAGAGGTCTGATCTTACGATTTCTCCCCCTCTTCAAATGTGTAACTAGAGGCCACGGCCAGTAGGCGGCCGTCTCTGCTAAACGAAAGCGCTGCAATGCTCGTCGGATATTTTGAGTACTAGAGGGACACGGAAGAAGCAGGGTAAAGATTAGAACATTTTGGTGTATCCATGACCGAGTGAGATGAAAAAATTCAACAATAATTGTAAAAATAAATAAAATAAAATAAAACAGCGATGCTTGAGCGAAAGTTTACCTGATACAATCGCTTCTTGTTATTGCCATCCCACACATTCACAAAACCATCACAACCTCCAGTTGCAAATGTACCGTACCTGACAGGTTAATTTTGAGAGTATGTCAATATGCACATCAGTAGATTCAAAAATTTTATCCAACAACCGTACCAACAAAAGACGATTCGCCACATTTTAAACTCTTGTCATAGGTGTAACTTGTACTCTTTACTCTTATAAAATCCAACACAACTGTTACAAAGATGACTGCTAATTACAACACTTCAGTGATTTTTCTTTGCATTTTAAAGTTTGCAATAGTTTTTCAACATGCCAGCTCAAAGTTCTCTTAGGTCTTTCGACGTGTTCGTCAGATTTATTAGGTTCCGATTCAGATTGCATTAAAACGCAGTTGAATCAGGTTTCTTTGATCCACTAGATCTAATTAATGGAAGAAGAATGAAGTCTTTCTTTTCTTTGAACCAATTCCTACATGACCATAAAGTCAGGTATGTTGAGCCATTCAATAAAGAAAAATATGAAAGTTCAATTCTTGAAAACTAAACTAAAGTTGTATGATTTTGCCAAAGCAAAAGCGCTATGAAAAAAAGAACACTTGCGTTTTCCAACTAACGAAAAGGATGATAATATTACTTACACCGGGTGGAATGCAATGGCATTTACTGGATAGACCATGTCCCTTCCGGCCTCCGATTTTCTATGGCATTTGAATGCATATCTGCAGAAGTGTTAATATTGTTAACACGGATAAATGGTAAAACTGATCTGCCAAATAACACCAAATGTTTGGATCGCATGCTTATTTCCAAAATTGAGAATTTTCTTGTTTGCAAAGAGAGAGTCATTTCGTTCTGGAAATGAAAGGACGTTTGGATTTGAAAAAATTTTCCTTCTTGAAAACAAAAAGGGCATGAAATTTGTTTGGAAAGTCGTCTCATTTTCAAGATAAGAAGAAATGGTATTGGGAATGGTGCATTAAGAAAAAATTCCAAAAGGATATTGTACAAAGTAAGTTTGAGAATGAGATGGTCACCCTTTTTCAAAATGAGAGGAATTATGGAAAAAATTGGGAAAAACACTCTGTTTGCTATTTTTTTCACCCATTCTGAATATGGGTATATGAACCAAACAGAAAGTGCCTGCTTCTTCTTTAGAAGTACCCCAAATAGAGTCCCATTTCCTGATTAATTGACATGCCGTGTCATGGTGAAAGCGTGTAGCAGTGTATAACAGTCATACTAGTCATTTTCATGTAAAGTTGAGAATTGAGTATCTAAGGAACCTACAGAAAAAGAGCCATAGGGAAGGGCAATATTCTGTATATATCTCGCATCTCAATTAAACTGCACAAAACATCTATATAAAATACAACATTCAGATGTTTTATGCCTGTGGTATTTATAATATTACTAGACACGACATACTTTTTGGCTTGGCTAGCCTCTGAAAGATCAAAAAATTCCATGGCAACCCGCCCTTCAACGGAACTGAGAGCATATCCTACAAAACATAGAGACATCAGTAAAATTTTCAAGACAATCCAAATGAATGAGATACGCAAATCAGGTTTGCAAAGGGAGCCAAAAAGAGAACAAGAAAAAAAGAAAATATCCAGCTGCTAGCTTGATGTTATAAGACATCACATACATAATTGAAAGAAAATGGCAAGACTAGAATTTGAATTTCCACCTAAGCAAGTGACCTTCTTTTGGTCCTCAATTAAAGCATTAGGCCACACCACCAGAGTTGATGAAGCATTCTTTTAAACACAACACAACCAACTAACAAAACAAAGAACAAAAAACATATCTAATGTAACAAAGCTAACAAGTGTTATAAATGCAAGCATTTAAGCTGTTAAACTTTCAAAAACAATGTTTTTAAGTTTTTAGTTTTAATTTAGAGAAAAAAGGAAGGGGAGGTTAGTAATAGCGATCCATATGAATCTACTCTTGATAAAAATTTTGAGAAATTCTGAAATAGCAACTAGAAACCGGAAATCCCCGTCACATGTATTCTAAAACGATTGAATAACGAATACCTGTTCCATTGGGATAACAACGCACACAGCGAGTTTGGTATTTCAAGGAGGATTCCCTTCGCTGCTCAGGTTGGGACATATTTCGCAGATCATAGACATTCACATGTCTTCCTGCAGTTGCTACAACCAAACGGTTTCCAACAAGAGAGAGGGAGTACACTCTCTCAGATTGTGGATATGTCCCAACAAGTGTGCGCTCCTGCCCACTTGCACCTCTCGGGTCCCAACACTTGAGTGTTTTGTCCCAACTACCCGTGATCAATTGACCTGAAACCATAAAGAAAAAAAAGAAATTATTATGCAGCATGAATTTCTGAAAACAAAATAAATAAGCTAGCATCGTATAAGAATTAACCGACTAAGCTATGATAGAACTAAAAGTGTTCCAATTTCAATTGAATTTCATAGAGATTATGGATCAATTTATTTTTGGCGAAATAACATAATCCAGGTAACGGTGGTACACTGTTCCTATTGAGAGTCAATGTGACCCCCATGATTCTGTTTCTAATCATATAAGGGCATAATTATATCACCCATTTCTGCGACAGAGATGAAATCCGCTAACAAGTAAAAATTAACTTACAGTAAAATAGCTGGACCATCCAAATTCAAAACCAAAGATCTTAAATTTCGTATATTCACAAATAGTTACTAACAAAATAGCCAAAAACTATCTCCATCTAGTCGCTTGACCACAGAGTTTTAAGAAATCACATTCAAACTTTAAGATCATTAATAAGAAACAGCGCATGTTCCGACGTCCAAATCGCCGTAGAATATGAAAATCGAAAGCGAAGTTCAGACTAAAATAATACGAGTAGAAAAAACTGAACCTGCTGCGTAAGAGTACTCAACACACCGTACAGGTGCATCATGGCGTCCGAGAATATCCTCTTTATTGTAGTTGAAAACAAGCCTGTACCATCAAAATTACAAACTTTAAGCTCAATTACAAGCCATTACATACTAATGACGAGTCACCTCACCCCTAAGCTTCAACAGTTCGAAATATAAAGCTCACTTTCTCGCTAACCAAACAGAAAATCAGGCTAAGAAAAACGAACTCACCGTCTCACAGTATTATCGGCGCCGGCGCTGAACCCGGAGGAATCGTCATGGAAGCAGCAGTCGAGCACGGGACCGCCGTGCTTGAACTCGCCTCGCATCACATTGGCGCTCGCGTCGTACAATCGGACGCTCTTCACAGAAATGACAAAGGAAGAATCCTGAGTTAGAGAGAGAGAGAGAGAGAGAGGGAGAGAGACGGTGAGGCGTACCTTGTCCCAGGAGGAGACGAGGAGGTGATCGCTGTGATTGGAGAAACGGAGGTTGGAGATGCCGTCGGAGGGGGGGTTGGAAAGCTCTCGGCCGGGAACCGGCGGCGGAACGGCCGTCATGGCGGGATCGGAATGGAGGCAGGAGGACTGAGAAATTAGGGCTTTTTTAGAGAGAGAGAGAGTGTGTGTAACGCAGCAGGGAAATGAGAGAGAAAGAGAGAGGGAAGGCTTGATTTGAAAAGAGAGAAAATATAGGTAATTATCGACTTGCAGAGAGAGGGAGGGAGATAGGATTTTTTTTTTTTTTTTTTTTTTTGGTAGAAGGATTTGAATTTGATTTGGTACCAACGACAAGGCTCGGAGATGGTATTCAAAAAAGTTTATTTGGATTTAAATTGGAACAAATTGAGATATATACACGCGCACAAATAGTGCACACAAAAACTGACATTCATAAATGATCTCCGATTATACATCATATTTCATCTTAGTTCTAAATTTTTTATTTCACGCGTCTCACTGTTTTAAACTTTTTTCAATTATTAGACCAATGGTTTCTCCGTCAAAATTTGAGTATTTAGCAATGCTTCCTAAATACTTTATCCTTTGATAATTTATCCTCCAAATTTTTAATATTGGCCGATTATCCCATAAACTTACTAAATTGTTATAATATACTGGCTTTAAAATTAGAAGATTTATATTAACGTTTATGTTAGATTTGGAAATTTTTTGTTAGAAATGAGATTTTTCGTCTTGACATAAGGTGTACATAAACTTTTTATGATTAATTTAACGAAAAATCAATTTAGAAAGGGTACATAGTCACAATTCAGCAAGTTTAGATGAGTAAATTGTCAAAATTAGAAGTTTGAGGGCAAGTTGTCAAAACGTGATAATTTTGGGAGGACATCGCGTGTTAAATACCCATAAAAAATAAAAAATTTGAACAAAAATTTCATTATGATTACATGAGCTCTATTTATATATAAAGTTGTAATTAAATATATTTTGGAGAGAAATTGTACCTCCATGAAAGATACTTTGAAAATAAACTTTACTTTTTATCAATGTTATATTGCATCATCAGAGTTTGGAGGTATAATTTTCCTTCAAAAAATGATTAACTATGATTTTAGCATTCATTAATGTTCACTTGATTTAAACAAGTTCAATTGCTGCTAAGTTATTTATTTATTTATTTTAATAAAATACTGATATATGGACCATTTACATAGTAAGTAGAAAAATTCGAGGATAGTGTGATGTAAAGTTAATGACCAACATGAAACTGAGGGTACAATTTAGAGAACATTTGTGAAAATAACTATTTTTAATAGTGTAAAAATAAAGAGAAAATACTCAAAATACCATCGTGTTTAACTTAAAGACCAAATTACCTTTTTTATTATACTAATGTCAAAAACACACATGTGTTTATAAATCGGTCATTAAATAACCCTATGAACAATTAAATTTTTGAAAATACTAAGATTACCTCTTTCTAGCCTATATCTATAATCTATAATCTATAATACAATATAGAAATGAGAATAGCCTCGAAGGTTTATGCACTTCAAACTTTTGATTCAATGGTTCAAATTCTCTCTTTTTCACTTAATTTAGATCCGATGATTTGAGGGGTGTTTAGCATCCCATTCAAACCACTCAACTCAAACTTTTTTTTGTCTTTTTCTCAAAAACTTTTTTTCTTTTTCCAAAAGAGTTTTTTGTCTTTTCTGAAAATTCAAAAAAATTTACTATTAAAACTTAAAAATCTCAACTCAAACAATTCCACCAAACGCCCTATTGATTTAAATTCACACAACTTGTTTAGCCTCTTACGCCTCACACATCAATTTGTGCTAGCTTGTTTGGTTTTAAGATTTCTTTTCTAATGTCTTAATTTTAATTTTTGTATATAATTATACAAATGATCTATAATAACTTTTCTTATTTCCACAATTGGGGTCGAACGGATGACTTCCTTATTTCCTTTTGGTTTTTTGTTTTTTGTTTTAAAGGAAAAACGCGCGCACACACACACACACATAATCAAACTCTTTGTACATGTAACATGTTTATATATGCACACATAAATTTATGTAACTATATTAATTTGTTGATAAAATATATACGTACACATAATTAGATAAATTCTAATTTTGTTGATATCTTTCTTTTTGGACATGTATTGTATATATATATACACACAAAATTTCTTGTAATTATATAAATTTGCTGATTCAATATATATGTACATACATAATTTTATATAGTTGTACAAATTTGTTTTCTCGATGTTATGTAAAAGTGACATAATTTACTCATTTTTACTTCTTTATATTTTGAAATGCTAATGCTATAAAATACATAAATTTAACCAAATTTTATAAGTTGAATCAAGATATTTATATAGGTATCATCGACAAATCATTAACTTAAAAAAAAAATAACTTTTTTTTTATTGAAATATACTAGTCCTATTCAATAGTTCTAAATTTCTTTGAAAAAAAAAATTATACAATAACATGAAAATTTAATTATTAACAAATTACTAACTGATCATGAGGCACACCCCTCAATCTAATATATATATATATATATTTGAAGTAAGTTTCCAGCCAATATTAAATACATATTAAAATGAAACTAAATTCAACTGTTAAATAAAATCAATCTTAAGAGATATGATTCTTTGTCGTTGCTGTTGCTCGTTTGATTTCGCTGTCTTCCTCCACTAAGTTGCTCATTCTGTTTCATCGTCTTCTGTTGTCACTGTTGCTCATTAACTGCGTCAAGGATGTGACGAAATAGATATTTATGTTGTTTTTACTCTTTTTTCCTGAACCAAACAAATTTTTGAAAACACAAAAAGAAAAAGATTGAGAGCATTATTGTTAGACTAGTATCTCAAACCTCACTTCTAACGCAGCGTATTTGAAATTGAGAGCTAAATGAACCCTAATTTTCTTAAAATCATCTTGTAGGACAGGAAGAGTTCAATTATAAGAAGAGGTCTTGAGATTATTTGATTAAAACAAGCCAACTCTACTTCTCAAGTCAATCATGCTTTAGCTATTAATAAAATTTAGAACAAGCGATTATATTACTTCCATAGCCACGCAACAGCTAGGCACCGAGCCTAACATAGATCCAGTTTCTGTATCCCTTTATTCCTATCCCTTTCATGTCTATTCAATAATATCATGACACGTCAATTAAAGATGTATATTTAATTATAGTATTTTCTCAAATCAATAAAAAGATTATGTTAGTTACACACGTATCATATTATTATTGAAAAGACATGAATATAAGGAACATATAAATTAAATATCAAAAGTTGATAGTTTGATGGAGAGGAATCTAAATATACATATATATATATATATATATATTTTTTTTGAAAGGCTCCTTTACCTTACTTGGCTAGTGCCCGATTACTCAAAGTCATTTGAAATTAAGAAATTGGATGATTTCACCCGTCATTTTTACATATCAAGACCTATTCCAAAAGTGAAAACTTTGTTTATTCCATTTATTTGACAATAGAGGGAAACAATATATATATATATAGGAAAGCTCTTTTGTTTGGCGTTATAACTCGCAAAAGAGAGCGGCAGAACCTGGATGGTACAACCCGCGAGAGAGAGAGAACTGAAGAGCTTTCACCATTAACCATCTATCGCAAACCCACCGTCGAAGAGCTCATTGTCGAAGAGCCATTAACGTTGGTGGCGGTGCCCTCTGTTACGTCTTCACCATGAGTTCCAGCGATGATTTCCGACGACATCCCCGGGGTGGGTGGGATTTCGTGTTCAACAAAACTAGGGTGCCAGATACGAGAGGTCTCATATATGTATATACATTTCTAAGAGGATCGTATTAGGGGAATTCTACTCCCATAATAAAAAAATATTAAATCTTTAGTGGTCACATATAACAACTTATTTGGCAATTTTAGATAACAAGCAATGCACAGTTGGGTACTAATTTGAAGTTGATTAATTACAAAAGATATATAAGGTTAACTTATGTGCCATTTAGGATTATAATAATTAATAATAAATTATTCATCCTAAATTATGACAGATATCTTAGGGTCTAATATTTTATTATCTATGTAGATTTATTTACTAATTTAGAACCCCCCTTTTTTTTTAACTTTTTTCAAATGAAATTCGCACATAACTTTTGGGATTGTTTGGATAAAAGGTATAAACCTAAATTTTTAGGCTTATTTTTATCTTTTGCTAAAAAAATCAATAAAAATTATAATTAATTTTTAAAAATTCAATTAATTTCAATCTAAAAATTATCTTTCAAACCTATGGTGCAAATGCATGCTTTTTACAAACATTACTGTTTTTTTAATTATTATTATTTTTTGAAGGATTTTTATTATTATTATTAAAGTTACACAACAGAAACACAATTAAGGGGGTGTTTGCCTATCATCTCATTTCAATTCAAACTGTATTTTTTTTTGTCTTTTTCCCAAAAAGTTTTTTGTCTTTTCTGAAAATTCAAAAAAATTTACTATTACAACTAAAATATTTCAACTCAAACTAACCAACCAAACACCCCCTAAGAGGAAATTAAGAAAAAATGTTAAAGACAGGAAAGCTGAAAAAAAAAAATAAAAATAGTGAATTAGTAAAATAATTTATTTATTTTCTTTTATTTGTAAAATGTCTTTTCAAAAATTATTATTAATAAAATGACGTTGAAGAATCCGGAGCTATTAAAAAGTTGTTTTCACGTTGAAATTGAAAGAATGTCATTTTGTTAATTTCAATTTTTGAGGTTGTGATTTTGGCAAATTTTTCGAAAAAGAATAATAATTAAAAAAAAAAAAAAAGAAAGAAAGGAAGAAAAAGAAAAACAGAAACGGAAAACGGATCTCTTCAGAGAGGTGGAGAGGGAGGGAGAGAGGTCTTGTTGGAGGAGACAAAACAGAGCAATTTGATAATAATTAATAAAATCAGCGAAATCGGGTTCATACTCTGGCTAACGCCAATCTTCTCAAAACCCTAACCAGAAGTCTTCTTCTGCTCGGAGGTTGATCGGCTCCGGTCAATGCAATGGTGGTCTGCAAATGCCGCAAGGTAAGAACCTCTCCGCACCACCCTCTATTGGCGTCGAATTTCGATAATCATTTTCTGGACTGGTTTTGTTTCCGAAATGGGTGATTCAGTAGCTCGAGATTCAGATCGGATCGAGCAGGTGAAATTTGCTCGAAACTGGAGGCGATCTGTGAGTTTCTGAATCAGCTCGAACATCTCCGTTTGGTTAATCGGAGTATTCGAAAACTCTTTGTAGATCATCGCCGTTAATTTCTTGAAATTTTTCTTATGAATTGTGTTGTGGTTATTGAATTTTGGTTTGAAGCTTGCTTTGCATTTCGATTTCTACTTCGTAGAGCTTGTTGATTGCTTCTTATGAGTTCGAAGAGTGATATATTTGGGGTTCTTGGTGTTTTAGGCTACGAAATTGTACTGTTTCGTGCACAAGGTCCCTGTTTGCGGAGAATGCATCTGTTTTCCCGAGCACCAAATATGCGTGGTAAGGTTTTGATTTTTGCTCACATAATTTTCTTTATCTATTTATTTATTGGAATGGACTTATTGTTCTCGTGGTTCCAGCAAAATTTCACAGAATTCTTGTTTTATTTTTGGGGAAATGAAATGCATGTTCTTATGCGCATATAGAGTAATTCTTAGAAGCATACCTGCAAATATGTAGCAAGTGATAAACATAGAGAAAATTGAAAAAAAAAAAAGTAATGTATATATATGTATAACATAATATCGTGTTTGCTATCTTGGTTTTACCATTGTATCATAGGGATCGAGACATTTCTCGGTTTAAGAAGCAATTTTGCCTTCCTGATAATCCGCAGTTTGAGTTAGTACCTGGATCTCTGATTTACTTTTGCTTGTTGGAAGTACAATTTTTCCGATTGAGTTGAGAGATTTCGGAAGGAATAGAAGTTTTTCTGTTGTTTATGTATGGATTGTTTCGTACATTTTGAGGAATAAGTTACAAATATGTCCACCTGTATTGCGCTCTTTATTGGGGTATTTGTGGGTTTTAATGTTTAATGGCTGTTTAACATGTTTCGATTTCCTGTTATAGATACGTACCTACTCGGAATGGGTAATAGATGGAGAATATGACTGGCCTCCAAATTGTTGCCACTGTAAAGCTGTGCTTGAAGGGGGAACCGATTCACAGACTACTCGATTGGGTTGCTTGCGTATGTGCAGATATAGTTAGAGCATTTTATATGCAAATTTCCTCAATGAAAGATGTTGTTGAACTTGAACCCAAACTGCACTACTTATTGAAGATGTGTGTTTTATTCAATATAGATGTCATACATACAAGCTGCCTGGTTTCACATATCAAAAGTTTTCCTTCACATACCGCACCTGCTGGATACGTATGTCCTGCATGTTCTACATCGGTGAGATTTATTGCCAGAACCTGACAATAAACAGTTCTTTGTTTTTTTTTGTGTTTAGTTTTGTTAATCTAGAGTTTTTTCCGTTCTGTTTTTGGTTTGTTTGTTTCCTTTCTTGCTTGAAACCTGTCTGTAAACATATCTGCAAAATTTTTTGGGCCTGTTAGGTTGCTGATTCTAAAAGCTCTTTTGTCAAGAAAAATAATTTTATTGTTTTAATTTCGCATATTTTGTTTTTCTTCAAATGAAATGAACAACTAAAGATGACGTCTAAAACATCACTTGATGTCTTAAGAATTTTGTGTTTGTGTGTTTCCTTCAGGTGTTCCTTGAGTAGTTGAATGCCTTAGTTTTGTTTACGTGTTACTTTCTTGGTGCAGATATGGCCTCCTAAGAGTGTGAAAGATTCAGGATCTCGGTTTCATACAAAGTTGAAGGAAGCTCTCATGCAGGTGAAGCCCGTGCTTGACTCTTAGATCATCAAAACAATGTTTTTGTTTCAGTCTGATAATAATTATTACCATTGAACTATTGAGCTAGATGGTGTTTACTAAATGTACGTACTTTAGTGAAAACATATAAAAGCAATACTAGCTATTAAAGCTAGTGCAGATTATTGGAAAAGTATGAATAGCAAGTTGAAATGTTTGACGATGGATACTAAATAGTTGCAGGGCTGGTTTAAGACAAAAGGAGGCCTTAGGCAAAACTTTTGATTTAGGCTTATTAAAATTTAACAATTACCTAAATGAGCAAATGTTTGTGATAAAACGTTTTATTTATAAAATATGCTTCTAACTGTTTATTAAAAACTTAATCCAAGGTTTATTAACATATTTTGCTCAAGAAATCTTTTTCTTTTTCATTTCAAAATTCTCTACAGGTTAGTTGGTATTTTGAAAAAAAAAGAAAAAGAGTTCAAACTACAGTTTTAATCTCAAACAAAAGTTTTATTGGGAAACGAAAGCACTCATTAATGATATTAGTTTTATAGTTTGTTAGTCATGTTTGATTGAAAATTTTCTGTTTCTAATATTTGCTAGTTTTACATATAACATACATCACATGAAGTTGTATAAAATAAAATATATGTATATATATCCATGAAAGTATGAAGATAAATTTATGTAGAAATCCTTTTTCAACTTCAATATTTTTTTATACGCATCCATGAAGATATTTTATTTTTCTAAAGAAATCAAATATATGGTTGAGTTTGTTATTATGTATGTGTGGTGCACTGGGAATCTAGAATACTGAATACAAATGGAGGCCTAGATTTTAAAAAGTGAGTAGTACCTTTACGCATAGATATGTGATAAAGGGAGTAAAAGTGACTTCTTGCTAGCTCAAGGGACCATAGGCAAGTGCCTAGCTTGCCTTGTCCTTGAGCCAACACTGGATAATTGCAACAGGAGAAATGTTGTGCACCTGTATTTTTTAGCACCATCTGCTTTTTTAATCGTTGCATTTTCCGTTATCATTATACGTTCCTGCTAAATATCTGTTTTTCCTATATCAACTCACAAGCCGTTTGGCATGATTTTTTGTTCTTTATCTGTATTTCTTTTGTCAAACTACCTCATGCTTTCATCTTGTGGATCTATATCTCATCTTGCTAGTCCCATTTACTGCATTAAATGGGAGGTATCCTTATTCCTTGTTGTGAGTTTCATGGACCTCATTTGGTTGTCTCCATGTTACAGTTGGATTTGAACAGATTTCATTGCTGTTGTGCAGACTGGACTTGAAAAGAACTTGTTTGGAAATCATCCTGTTTCATTGCCGGTACCAGAGTCCCGAACTCCTCCTCCTGCATTTGCCTCAGATCCGCTGGTTGGTGCATCTTCTGCAGAAGGCAGGGAAACTAATGGAAGCTCAACATCCGCAGGAGGAAAAAATGGAATCAACATGACTCAAGGAGCAGGGTCTTCAAAACTTTCAGTATCAGATATTACGGAGATCGAAAGTCCTAGTTCAGCAGGGAATTTCATGAAAAGCTCAAGTCCAGTTGGTGTAAGGGCATTTCTCATTTTGTAAATGAAGTATTTTAATACACTCAATTCTCTATTTGGAACGTTATCTGCCACTTTATTCTTTGTGTAACGTATTCTCATGATTTTGGTTGGTTGTTGTGATGCAATCCAGCCTGGTGCTACAACGCGAAAGGGTGCAGTTCATATCGAACGACAAAACTCAGAAATTTCCTATTATGCTGATGATGAGGATTGGAATCGCAACAAATACACAAAAAGGGGTAAGTGTAAGACGTTCCTATTACCATCTTATGTGTTGGCTATGTCTACTGAATTGGAATAATCTGGACGACTATTTTCTTTTTTGTTTTCCTTTCTTTATGGTTATGTGGCTGCTGGTTTAATCGATGGGTACAACCTTTAGGACTCGATATATAAGTAGATGGAATCTACCTAACTGTTTAAAGGGGAGATTTGAATATTTTATTTTAAATGAAGAACACGTGTAGGTTTTCCCTTTAGAAATAACTTGTACAGACAAAAATTTTGGTTGCACTTGTTTGTGTTTTTCGACAGTTAATTGCAGTCTATACTGTCTCTTTTAAGTTAAGAGCTATAGTTGTCATCAAAATAGAGAACGGAAAACAAATTTACACATTATTTACTATTTATTGGTATTGTTGTAACGTATGCAAAACCTGTTTGCCTCTCTTTAAATTCCGTAGGTAGCTTAAATTTTAATTTTTAACTCTTGAGATTCTTAATTGTAGGTTCGTTCAGGCATAAGTTCCTCAGGTCATTAATTCCGTTCTGGTCAAGTGCGTTACCTACTCTACCTGTGACTGCACCCCCAAGGAAAGATGCATCAACTTCAATTGATGTCCCAGAAGGTCGTTTGCGGCAACAAAGATCATCAAGAATGGATCCAAGAAAAATCCTTCTCCTTATAGCTATTATGTGAGTTCCCCATCCATACCATTTTTTCAATATCGTGTTAAATTAGTTTTGTATAACCTAAGGCTAATAATTTTACTGATCGACATTATAACAGGAAACAGGTCCGTTATGCTAACGTTTTTTTGGGGGTTAGATATCTATGCTCTATTTTAAACAGAATTTCCTGTTTTAAATTCTTGAAAAGAAGTGGAGACCATATTAACCGTCTCCTAACTTGGTTGCATCTACGTGACTCTGGTTGCTATTGAATCTCTATCCGCTTACCGACATAGAAACACAATATTTGTTATCACTATTGTTAATTATTTATATGATTTACAAGGCCTATGATAGGCCAATTATAACTGGAGGGTATGTTTTTAAACTATTAATCTTGTCGTAATAATTTTAAGTGCTGTATTATGCTATGCAGGGCATGTATGGCAACAATGGGCATTCTGTATTACAGATTAGTGCAGCGGGGTCTTGGCGAAGAGACGGGCGACGATGAGCAGCAGTAATTATCATTTTGTGTGGTGGTATTACTGAGGATGGTAATTCACTTGACCGCAGATTTGTCAGTTCATGGCTGTTTTCATATGCTGCTTAATGTTTCCGTCTCTGGTTCTTCCATTATCTGACCAATTGCCGATTCTCGGAAACATACAAATGGGATGGTAGGAGATTTTAATTTTGTGTTCGCGACGGTAAAATCCCGAAATGTTGGATGTAATCTTCCTTGGCCATTTCTCCCTTCAGTTTTCTCTCTTCTTGTTCTTGTTCTTGTTCTTTTTCTTTCTTTCTTTCTTTCTTTCTTTTTTTAAGTTACTTGGAGGTTGAGATGGAAAACCTGGTTGAATGCAAAATTTTTTCTTTGTAAGCGGGTTATTTTGTAATTATTGAACTGCGTTAATAAACCAGCAAAACTAAAGATTCCCAGACTTTATTTTGTTGGTCCATACTCCAGTTCCGACTCCTAAGTTCTTTGGGCCTTTGGGTGAGTATGAGGCCAAGTAAGCCTCAGGTTATTCAGCCCAAAAAGGAAAAAAAAAAAGAAAGTAGTAGTAAGCCTCTTGTTTGAAGAAAATGCTTTTGAAATGGTAACTATGGGCATTTCGATTAAAAAAAAAAAAGTGTGCTCATTTCATATTATCTTCTTGGATGTCAAATTTGTCAATAGTAAATTTGATGGCAAATTTTTCCACTAAGTAAAGTTAATAATAAGTTTAACATTTAATTCTTATTGGTTGTTGTCTGGACTATTTTATCTATTAAAGTATTTTTAGTATTACTAAATATTAAAAATTTAATTTTATGAGTTTCAAAGCTTAATAATGATAATTAAAAAAAATGAAAATAACATTAAAAATCACATTACACGTTACATAATAAAATAACATGATATTATTGTTCATATGTTTTGATGACAAATATGGTATTGACAAGGGGTTAGCTCAATTGGTTTGGAGTTTTAAGAATCATAATTCTCTGGTTCGATCCTTGACGCATAAAAAAATAATAATAAATTAGTTAATATAAAAGGGGTACATGGGATGCTTACATAACCAGAAAAAAAAAAAAAAATGGGTCTTATATTACATTGGGTGACAAAATATATTTGATTGACATGTCTTCTTTCACATCCAAAGTTGAAGATCTAAAAAATTTCAATTGTTTCTCTTTCAGATTTCTCATATATATATATATATATATAAAATAAAATCTGCGTTCTTTTTCGTTTTTTATTTTAAAGTTGCACAATCTAATATGCGTCCAACGCCAACCTCACCTTGTCCCACTCCATACTGTTTGATCCAGTGATCGTTGCCTCTTTCCCGGACTTCTATTAATTAATAATAATCTTGTATTTGAGAATAGAGATTGTTAAATTAGATGAAATTTATTTGGTTATTAGAAACAATTTAGATACGTTCACCGTGAGGAACTAGTTAGGTCCCTTGCCAGCAACACCAGCTGCCAATTCGATTAGTACCAATCTTGAATTTACTATTAATTGTCCTTTTCTTTAAATTTGAAGGCAAAAAAAAAAAAAAAAAAAGCAATTGTCCATTAATTTCGTGTTTTTTTTTTTAATTTTTTAAAACATGGTGCAAATTTGCATAATGCTACTTTGCTATTGAAGTAATTATTATAATTAATATTATCTGCAATCCGGGATATACTAGTCGGGGTACAAATTGGCTGTTAGTGTTATAAATATTATTGTTTTTTGCTATGTTTGGGTACAAGTTAGATATTTTTCTTCAACGGTAGGTATAGACTAATGTTTTCAATATTAATGTCTCTTTCAAGCACAAACTCTAGAGAGTGGAGAGCACATACCATTGTTTATGGAGTTTGCACACCAATTACTCTTAGTACGAATTTGCAAAATGAGAAGCGTATTTTTTTTATTGGATCTGAAAAATATGTTTTGGCGAGGAATGGAAATTTGAATTGGTCTCTACCCTTTCAGATACTTGAAGGGTAGGAGGTACTTGTGTTTGCTTCAAGCAAGCTATTGTACTTTTTCTTTTTAGGTACTTTTTAAGCATTATTTTTTTTTCTTCTGAACTTGGGCGATGAGGGTACTCAAACTCTTCATCTTGCGATGGAGTCAAGTATGAAATTATCGCTGGATTATGTCTCATGCCCACTTATTTGGTTCTCATTATGTTTTGAAGCTATAAAAAATGATTTCATGGTTTTATTTTGAAAGAAGACAATGGGAAAAAAATATGGTATGTGTAGTTTAAGAAGTGTGTGTGTGTGTGTTTTTTTTTAACTTATGAGTAAGGGATTTAAACTTTACATTTTACATTTTTTAATAGAATGTGTGTGATATTACTATAATATACCTACAACTACATTATTCTTTTTTTATGACATCAACATTCTGCAAAAATAATTTTTAAGTTGTCTTTGACAAAAAAAGGCTGCTGTGGGTTCCCCCAAAGTATTAGAAAAAAAGGGACAAGGACAAAATAATTAGATTATTTAATTACATATTTTGCAATAATGGATTCAAATAATTTTATCACATCAGCCATTTTTTCGGACTACTCTTAATGTAAGAAGTCTTCTAATATTCTTTTGCCAGTAAGAGTTATAGTGACATTTAATCTTTTTTAATTTTGTGTTTGTTCTCTTTTGCTTCTTTTGATTTTGTTTTTTTCATTTTTCGGTCAAACTAAAAACTTTATTAAACAAAACCATCCTAACAATAATAGCAATTTAAAACAAAAACAGCTATCAAAGACCCTTCTCCAAAATATTCAGTAGGTTTTCAAAACAACAACAATACTAATAACAATAATAACAACTAGTATGATTATTATTATTATTGTTGTTGCTGTTTTTATAATAATAATAATGTCAGTGTGGCAGGCACGAGAGAAAAAAAAAAAAAAAAATATATATATATATATATATACATAAAAGCTTAATTAATGTAAGTTATGTCTCAAATATCAGAGCCAAAAAAAAAAAAAAAAGGGTTTTGTCTCAAATATTTTAATTAAATAGTTATCAATATGTTGCATGAGCTACGCCTGGATAGGAAGTCATGCACGCAAGGTTGGACCAAAAGTTCGATATGTGTGTGTGTGTTAGTTAAAATGCCAAAACATTTCAAGAAAAAAGGAAAAAGTTTAATAAAAAAAGAAAAAGAAAAGAAAGAGTACGAATAATAACATATAATATACAATACCCATAGCACGTAAGGTCTAAGCAAGCACTAACTATTACTGTATTTGGCCAATAAAGAGCAACATACGTGCTGAAAAGTGTTTTTTGGTATAAATGTCAGATTGTTTATTAGTTCTTTTTTCTTCAAACAAGTTTAAGCATACTATAGTTGGAAATATTTCGGCTAGATAAGTAATTTTATAATTTTCTTATGATGAATAATTTTGTAATTTTATTATAAAATATAAAGTTGGATTATCTATTATATTTATTTTTTTAAAGGAATATTAACACTTACCTACATCTTGTTAATCTTAGGGAGTTTGAGTTGAAAATTTTAAGTTTCAATAGTAATTTTTGTTGACTTTTTAGAAAAGACAAAAAATTTTCTCAGAAAAGACAAAAAACTTTTTCAGAAAAAGATAAAAATTAAGATGAAAATTTTGAGTTTGAACTCACGAAACAAACGAGACCTTAATGTCTTTATAAGAGATAGTTAATCTTTTTGCCTCTGATATAACTTTTTCCCATTGCAAAGATCATATTATACTCCTTTTGTATAAATTCTTTCTCATTAAGTTTTGCAGAAAGAGATTTTAACGAGACATATTCCTTTATTTTTTAAATAAATCTTCGGGTGTAGCTCTTGCAATTGTTGGCGACTTGGCATCCTTTCTCAATTGGTGGCTTTGCTTCTTTGATCTTTTTAGTTCTACTTATTATTATTTTTTTATTGGCTTGTAGCTAATACTCTAATATTGTAGTTTTCTTTTCATTTTTATAAATTATATGAGTGGGATCGGAGTTCTTTATTTTCTCTATTTATTCTCTAAATTTCTTTAAATTTGAGTGCACGTTTTAGTTATTCCTGTTTATTTATTTAAATAAATATAATTAACGAGTGGGGGTTTGATATAACGTAGAAGGTGAGGTGCCATAGAGTGCCAAACTCATTCAGTTGAAATGCTTTTTATAAATTCTCGTTTTTATCAATTAGCCTTCCTCACGGTTAAAAAAAATTACTCAACTTTTGGTTTAAAGTATACCTTTTTTTTTTTTTTTTGGTCAAAGAGTGTTGAAGTACAGAAAAATTGATTTATAGGATTGTCTCTTAAAGAGTACGTATCTAAATTTTTACCTTAGGTAAGTTTCATTTTTTTACCCTACATTGATCTCCAATAAAGGGTATTAAAAAAAAAAAATCTAAACAAACATTAAAAACTAGCAAAAAAAAAGAAGTAATTTTCTCTAGAAATAATATTTAATTGTTGCAGATTAATAGTTATGTAATCTTTTTCTTAATCAGGTAAGGGATTTTAACCCCTAGAGTTATATTGGAAAATGGAAAGCAAAGGGTGTAGATTTTTCCGTAACCACATTAATTCTATTTTCTATAATAATTTCTATTAATATTTACCTAAATTATTGTGACATTTGGTCCTTGAACCTTTTCTTTTGATAAATTACAATTTTGTAATTTTAATAGTTGACATTAAAATTAACGAATAACTTTTTGTAAAACTATGAAACTTAATAATTGACGTGCAAAACTATTGCAGTAAGGTTGCTATGGGGATGGAAGGAAGCTTCTTTTAGGAAATCGAGGGAGGAGCTTGGTTTCATTAGGGGTGGTTTGGAAATTTTCATTTGTAATTTTGGTTGGCTTAGTTTTTTCTTTATAAAAGGGGCGTCATCGTTGAGGTTAATTTTGAGAGAGAGAGAAAAAAAAAACATAGTGGTGTGCAACTTTTCGTTGTAAACTTCTTAATAGTCATAGTGACTTATTGCTATGCATCACAGATGACATAGTCTAACAATAAGGCAAATCTCTATAAACCTTGTGTACTCACATTTGTTTATTTTCTTCTATAATTTTATTGCTCTCAATAATAAAAAAAATACGACGTTTAGTTCTCGACATTTTAAAACCCTAACTAGAGATAATCTCTTCTTTGTTGCATAATACCTAAGAATTGTATATCTACATCAATTGTGCAAAATGTTCTAGTTTTTAAGAGAGAGTTTTGCAGTTAATGCGGCTATTTCTATAAAATTTTAAGTTATCACGTGATGTGCGCATAGTATTTCTATTAATAACGTACGCTTAATGTCAATTTTATAGTCATGATGGATCAAAACTTCCAAACAAAAAGGGGAAAATTCAAGGAGTAATCCCTATATAAATAAAGTTTAGCGACCAAATGCTCATAATTTTTGGAAACTAACAATGGTATAATAAACCGAATATTAAAGATAAATCATTGAGTAAAAGCCGCTTGTTAATGCTGTAAACTTTCTTGCTTGAGTAGTAATAACATATATAGAGGAAAAGAATTTGGATAACCACCACTGGATCTGGTTCTAACAAGAAAATCTTGAAAGATGCCACAAGTCGACATTTCTTAATCTCAACTAGGGAAAAAAAAAAAAAAATCTAATTTGTGTCCCGGATTGCAACAACCTTTTTTTGGCAACTTGAAGGCTATAATTTAATTATTCGGACCACAAATTTGGAAAACCTCCTTTCAGTTTGTACGCACGCACGTATTTTATATTATTTATAAAAATGATTACCTTTCTACAATTATTAGATTAAAGTTGTAATAAAAATAATTTCTTATATTCTTTCTATGACTCACAGTTTTGTTATGAAGCAATGCAATAAAGAAAATACTAATAATAATAATAATAATAAAAAGAAGTTTTAATTAGTGACATGCTTTACATTTATTCTTTCTCGTGTAACATACCTATATCATTTTGAACAAAATAAAAAAAAGTTATACTTACATAAAAATACAGATATGTTACATATACATAATTAGTAGAATTATTTGAAGATGTGATCTGGCTGTGAGTAATGCTGAAAAGGTAAACGACACAAACCCTCTAATAAAAGAAAAATGAAATTATTGTTGATAATAGTGATGATTATGACAACAACAATATATCTAGAAAGAGATATGTATAACATTATGATTTTGGAATAGATCTGAAAAGAAAATGAGGAATATCCTGTTAAGGTTCGTTGCACTATCAACGGATAGATTTTGATGACAAGAGCCCCACGAATGTCACTAAATATTATTCCTGCGTGTCTATATATCTATATATACATACACACACACACACATATATATATATATATATATATTCAAGCGTATTTCACCACCGATGCTAATTAGATTTTGCTATTGAAATTATGTGGGCTTTAATATTTGATGCCAAAGGTGTCATTTACATAGTCTTAGATTCTCTGATTTTGAGCCAGGACAATACTTGAAATATAATTCATTTATATATATATATAGTACACATATATCTATATATATGCAAGCACGAGCAATCTACAAAAATATCAATTAAGAAACCATTAATGTGCATAATATGGTTAACCAAGAAATTAAGAGATAAGGGTTTCAGAAGCTTGGTATCTATTATTTGGCAGCAATATCTGAACTCATGGGTAGATAAATTAAGCGTGATTATTCTAGCTATAATTATAGTCAATATCGGTTAATTTAACTATTCTTGGCTAGCTCTTGGTTAATTGACTTTTATAGTAGTCCTATTAGGATCGTGGAATTCAATAATCAAGTTGTAATCCAATTCTAACAAAGATAATTTTCAAAAATGCCATGATTAAAATCATATTCTTCAAAAATGCCATAACAAAGATTTTTTTTCCCCCTTTTTTTATGTTCCACTTCAGAGGAAAATAAACCAGCTGATTTATTTTTCTCTCCATTCTCGTTTGGTTCTATCTTGTGGGTCCAAGGAGATACGAAAAGACCGCCCCTGCCCTCCACAGAGCGCGCCAACTCTGTTAATTTTAGCTGTGCAAGGGATTCCATAATTGGAGGGGTCAATTGCCAGAGAAATTAAATCAGGGACCTAATTGCCAAACTGAAAAGTTGAGGGGATATCCGTACAAATAAGTCTTATATTTATCATAAAAATATGAGAAATAAACATCTTTACTAGAATGCTAAATTAATATAACAATAACATGAACATATACATTGGAGATGGTATAACATAATGGTGCAACTCATACGTGCATGTGCGTGTGCGTGTTTATATATATATATATAAATATGAATAAATGAACAATCAATTGCTACACTAGGTGCGCAACTAAGAAAATAATATTGTAAGATTCCTTCCTTTTTAAGTCCTTTTTAGTTTCAATAAATTCATTTGAAAATTGACATTCATGTGAAGGCACATGCTTTTTCAGTTGGAAATTACATATCATTCTCCTATTGATCAGATTTGTCACTAAATTAAGAGTTTTGGGACGTAATTACTAAAATTTAAAGTTCGAGAACCCAATATACTTTCGACGGGTGTGCAATCAAAACAAACTTATAATTTTAGATTAAGTTAGACAAATCAAACAAATTTTCGTTGTTTTGGATATATATTCAAACTAAACCAAACCGATTGCAATATGTCTGTTTGGAATTCTATTAAAATTTTTTTTTTCCATATAATTGCAAACTTCTTTCTGATCTCTCTCTAAAGAGGATGAAATTGCAGAAAATATATCGTTTTTTAAAAATATTTTTACGATAAATGGCATATTTTAAAGTATTTTAGACAAACAATATGGTTATGAACTTACGATAAATAATTTTATTTTAGTGAATATGTATAACGTAAATTAAAACAAATAATTTATTTTGGAAAAGCTGGGTTGTCAACTATAACAATTGTATGTATTGGCGGAGACATTAAATTTTTTTTTTTAATTTTTATAAAAGAGATAGTTAAATCAAAAGTTTGAGTGGAACTATCATGTAAAAATTTTTACTTTCATTTATTTATTTTAATCTTGCTTCCCTAAATGAACTAAGCATGTAACAGAGTAATTTATTTTAAACTTTAGTGTTAAAAAATTGTGCATTTACACAGTGATATAGTTAATTTTTATTTATTTGAGAAATCAAATTTTAAATATGAGTACTTTTTACAAACAGAAACTTAAGGTTAAATTTTAAAGTTTTTTTAAAATAGTTATGCAAATTTAATAATTAAAAAAAAATTTCAGGTGCATAAATGAGGAACAGAGTTGTAAAACCATTAAATACAAGGAAAACCATAAGAAAAATTTATAAATTTAGAGGGAAAAAAGGAAAAATTTATAAAAATCCGGAGGTGTCCCCGGGTCTCACCTCCATCTGCCCTTGGTTGTGTGGAATATGTTGAATGGCCACCATATGAGGGGAAGAATATTTATTTTATCTTATTTATTATTTTCTAAAAGAATTTGGAAGGGATTTTTGAAATTAAGATGTAATACTAAATTCTCAGTTTATGGTTTAATTTTAAAAGAGTAATTGACTCAAATAGTCTCTGAATTCTTTACAATGTGATGGTTTGGTCTCTATTTTATTTTTTTTGACCAAAATGACCTTGAATTCTTTAAATGTTGGCCATTATAATTATTTCCGTTCAAAACCGTTAAATTTCTAATGGAATGAGTAATCTGAGCGGGTATTTTAGTAATTTAATAAAAATAAAAAAATCATAGAAAAACTAAAATTCATCACTCTTTTCTCTCTTTCCTCAATTCTCGGATCAGTGAATTGGGTGGCGGGGGGGGGGGGTTTCTCTCTCTCTCTCAAAGAAGTGAATTAGGGGGCGGCGGGGTGGTTGGGTTCGGGGGTCAGGGCCCGAGCTCGGTGGCAGTAGGGGGAAGAAACCCAAATTAGAGTGCTTAAGCAGTGATGGGAGGGGGGGACCCATATTGGAGTTGTTTGGTATTGGGTTCGTATTCAAAAGGGGGGGGGGGGGACAACCCAAATCGGAGTTTGAAAAGAGTGGCTAGATCGAAAGTTTTTTTTTTTTGTTAGGGGCTCATCACTAGTTTCTACATATCTGGCCGATAGGGGGGGAGGGGGCCGCACAGATCTAGCACAAGGTGGAGGGGGCTCGTCGTCGGTGACTCTCTCTCTCTCTTTAACCTCCCCTCCAACGACTCCCTCTCTTTCCCCTCACCTTCTGCCGGTTCCCTCTCTTTGCGCTTCGGCAAATACTCTATCTTTCTCCCCTCCCCCTCCGGCGGCTCCTTCCTCTTTGCTTTTTTGGGTTCTTGTTTGGCTGCCCAGAGGTTTGGGTGTTTTGTGGTTTGAAAAGAGAAAAGAACAAAAAAAAAAAAGAAAGAAAGAGAGGAAAATTGAAGGAAAAGGTAAATGAGTAGGGAAATAGAAAATTAAGGGTTATTTTGGTGTTTTTACTATAAAAATTATGATTTGAGTAAGATTCCATTAGAAATTTAACGGGTTTGGATGGAAAGAATTATAATGACCAATATTTTAAGAATTCAGAGTCATTTTAGTCAAAAAATAAATAAAATAGGGATTAAACCGTCACTTTATAAAGAATTTAGGGATTATTTATACCAATTACCTATTTTAAAAACAAGTACAGTACGAAAGTGAATTGAGAGAGGGAATAAAATGAAATAAAAGAGGTTGAATGATTTTAAAGTCAACTTAAATCAGTAAATAACCATATATACCAACAATTCTCCAAAAAAAAAAAAAAAAAAAAAAAAAATCCATGTATACCAACAGTGACGGAGGCAATGGGATGCTAACTGAATTTTTTGTTATTTTAAATTTATCTAAAAAATTTTATAATTTTTATAATTTACCTTCATTAAAAATAAAAAGTTCTTATATTGTTCTTATTTTGTCCCCGTTAAAAATAAAAAATTCTCGCATCAACCCATTAAAATTAGAAATTCTTACATAACTCTCACTAGAATTTATTTTATCTCAAAAAAAATATTTTTGGTGTAAGAAAGCCCCCATTGAAATATATTTGGCTCCACCCTTGTATACCAACACCATATGAGGAGAATAATTTTTATTTTATCTTACTTATTATTTTTGAAATTAAGATGCAATAATCAAGGGAACGACTGTGGTAGAGTCTCATTAAGAGTAATTACCGTGGGGCTCTTTTTTCATCGGTTGAAGTATTGTATGTACATGATAATCATGGTATGTCCTAGCTCAAAGTATTATAGACTAAAAAATTAAAAAAAAAAAAAATGAAATATACGCTTTCCCCATTGTTCACCGAGAAATACTACTTGCTCTTGCATGGTATCTTGGAATTTGTGTTGCCCCACAAAATGTAACAATTCTTTGTGGAAAAAAATACCTTCATAACATGCTCAAGAACACTGAAAGCCATTATCCACCAAGAAAAAGAAAAACCAAAAAAAGAACACTAAATGCCATTTTCACAATTTTTTTTATTCACATCACTTTTGTTAATCTCTTTGTTTTCAGAATCTATATTAGTCCAAATATAGAAAAAGAATAACCTTCAATACTAAAATTTTCTGCTATAGCTTGCATAAAATCATACAACAAATTTTTTTTCTTCTTCCATTTATTATGTGCATTCAAGTTTCCAGTTTCTAGTACACCATCTTACCAAATGAAAAAAAATTAAAAAATTTTATATGACATTAACAAAATCATGAGATTTATTTCCTTAAAAAAAAAAAAAACCTTTCCGAGAATGGAAAATCTGAAGGAAAACAAACTGAAAAAAACCAAAAAAAAAAAAAAAAAAAGAAAGATTGAATGATGATCTGTACTTGTTTTGCTCCCCCGTCGCCTTGAAACAACGGCTTCATGAACAGCCCCCCCACCACTGCCGACCCACTGCCCTCATCGTTCAGGTATAGCCCCGGTGTGGCGACCTTCGAATGGAGAGATATATAGCGGCAGCGACGAAGCACGTCGGGAACCTATTTGCCATTGGAGCTGAGGTTCAAAGATAGAGGTGGTCAGCAATAGTGGGCATTGAACGATAGTTGGCGGGAGGAGGTTTTCTGCTTTTGGGCCGGTAACAATGGAAATGAGACTATACAGATGTAGAGAAAATAAAAAGAAAAAAGATTTCGCAACAATCCTCCATAAAAGCTCAATAAATCTTCCAAAGTTTCTTATTCGTTGTTAATTGCTGATATAAGTTGCAGAGCTGTAACGGTGGATTTGGATTTTGAGGAACATTTGTGGAAAAAAAAAAAAAAGATAAAAAAACTTAGTGTGTGTTTGGTGATACAACTTAAACTCACATTTTTCATATCAGTTTTTGTCTTTTTCTGAAAAGTCAACAAAAATTATAATTAATTTTAAAAAAGTGAACCAACTCAGACTTAAAAATTTTAACTCAAACCGTTTTACCAAACGCAACATTAAATCTGAAATTCAAAAAAAAAAAAAGAAAAAGAAAACATAGTATGCATGTTATGTTATATTAACATCAATATATCTTATTTCACTATCTTCTTTTTTATTGTTGGATTGAACTCTATTGATAATTATTCCAAAAGAGTAATAATTAATTCCCTATTAATTGTTTAACTTTAAAAACAAGCACAGTACCAAAGTGAGTTGAGAGGAAAAAAAATAATAATAATAAACAGCGTTGAATGATTTTAAAAGTCAACTTAAATAAGTAAATAACAATATAAACAAATAGCACCCCAGTCCAAAAAACGAAAGAACCAGTCGAAAAAGGGTGGGAAAGTTAACAAATATATATACACACGCAAAACATATATGTTGTGTGTGTATATGTATGAATAAATGTCGAAGTCAACTTGTTTGACTTAAGCCCACTTTACATAATCAACTCCAAAATTAATATGTCGACCAAGTGAAGGTAAGACAAGTCAACTTAGATAGGTCTAATTTCAAGTTATACAAAAACATAAAAGAAAAATTAAATTGAGTGGCATTTTTTAGTCATCTAATTTAATAGATGATTCAATTTTTTTTTATTTGAGAAAATAACTGTTTGTTATTTTTCATAATTAATCAATTAGTGACTAATTAACAGTCAATCAGTGATTGATTATAAAATTTGATGATTGACTAATGATTAATCAGTAATTGACTTTGAAATTTGATGATTTACGCTATGATTAATAATGATTGATCGTAAGTCAATAACTAATTGACTATTATATAGTCAATCAATGATTGACTATTTAAGATAATTGATTAATCATTTAAAAAAAAAAAGAGTCTTTTAATTTATTTTTAAAAAAATTTGACCATCGATTAAAAAATTTCTTTAAAAAAAGTTATTTAGTTATAAATTCCAAACATAAATGATAAAAGTCAACTATTTAATAACAAGCCCGTCAAAAAGAAAATATCATATAAAACAGGTGAAGAGCTACTAAGTCAACCGGTTTTACCTTCCGATCCCTATATAGCCCCAAAATTAAAATATCTACTGAAGAAGAAAATCCAAAGTCAACTCCTTAAATTTTTTTTTTTCTTCTAGAATAGTTTATTATTTTTTTGGCTTGAAAGTCTGAAGTCAGACTATTTAACAAAATCCACCCTCATAAAAAAGAAGTTGACGAAGGAACATTTAATTTGTGATTTAGGTACTTAATTAAGTGAATTAGCAAACCCCATGCTTGCCCCTGCCTGCTTTAAGGTGGAAAAAAAAAAAATCCCACCCCCGCCTCCCTTTTTTCCATGTTAAGAAGTCCTCGTATATATTAATCTGATTAAGTTATACAAATTAAACACATTGGTTAATTCATTTAAAAAAACTAAATTAAACACCTTGATTAGAGACAAAATAACTTTGCCACCCACTACAACTAAATCACCACCTCTCCAAGTCAAACTGGTGCTTGTTGTTGCACCTGGGACGGTTGCACCAGGTGCTAAAGCATAGGTGTTTTGTATCCATTGAGCAAAGACGAAGTACTCATTCCTCAGTGTTGGTTAAAATAAATAGTAGCTAAACTGATAATATGAAGATTTCAATGCAGTTCAAATGAGAGAAGAAAACACACACACACACGCACACACGATACACACAGTAAGATGAACAGATATTAATATATATATCTATATATATATATATATTACATGTCGATAAACCATTTTATTACGTTTATCTTCATTATATTTCTTCTTCTATAACATGTTGTCCTCAATTTCATTATCAGTCTATATCTATTTCCATTCCCTTGAGTTCCCGCT
This sequence comes from Ficus microcarpa, assembly GCA_025413485.1. NCBI lineage: Eukaryota > Viridiplantae > Streptophyta > Magnoliopsida > Rosales > Moraceae > Ficus > Ficus microcarpa. The sequence continues at coordinate 10,189,158 of CM046384.1, read as the reverse complement.
TCTTAATGTTACCTCTATAAGTCAAAAACTTAGAGAGCAAATAAAATTTATAATTTATGGACCAATTGATAATTATTAATTAGTTATGTTATTATTTCGCTTTACAAACTACAATTATGCAATTTTATGTACTTTGTTTCACCGAAAAAATTTCAATTCATTAATGTACGTTGTTTTTCAAATATGTAATTTTTTAGTATTTCGTTTTATGAACTATATCTAAATTTCATGTATTTTTTTTTTTTTACTAAGCATAAACATATAATTGTATTCATAACTTAGAGGATTCTACTTATACGCTCTCCTATTTAAGTGTCTCATTCCGTATTTTTGTAATGCGAATTTAACTGGCAACTTGTATAATACTAGGTTAAATATATTTATCTTCCTACTTTCGAATTGGGATAGTCTATACAAACCCATTTTTAAAACCAACCACGTGTATTGTATATTAAATAAGATGTATTGTACACCGATCAATAATATTAAAAAGAATTATCCTATATGCACTATATTGCATAATAATTAACATGTATTTATAAATTACACATACGTATATACACGATACATATAAGTATATATACATATAGATCATTAATGTCGACCAAAGGATGCTGAGATCTCTTGGTCTGTGCAAATATAATAGCCTTGGGGGGTGGTGGCAAAACTGACTGGCAGCACTTTCTTCTGAAAATTGTGCTTTGGCCGGCTATGAAGAAATTCAAACTCAGAAATTATTTTCTAATTAGCATTATTAATGTGGTTTTGCACAGATTTTATTCGTGTCTGTGTAGACATATATATATATATATATATATTTATATATTTTTCTATAGTTTTTCTGGTTGTGTTGTAATATTAAACTACTGCGCAGAAGTCGTGCAAGGGTTGGCATTACATTAATAATACCGATGTGCGTGTGCGCGTGTGTAAATATATATTTTTTTCCACTTCTTTCTTTCAATGTTGATATTATTGCAAAAAGAAATTTCCTTTGATCTTCCTGATTTGGATTTTGGAAATTAAGAGCTCTATTTTCCTATATGTTTTTGGGCCTGAAAATGCGAAGCGCAAAGAGCGCCAGAATTTCATATAGGACTTTATAATATCATGTCATTATATAAGTTTTATATGTTACCAAACTGGGTTTGCGAATATATATTAATGTATATATCTTTGCAATAATTAATATTATCTAATTTCTCATAGTATATATGTGAGTGCAGGATTTTCCATTCCCAAGAGAATATCCAGTAAATCTCGAACATTCGAAGACTGTTTACACATTTGGCTTCTCATTTAAGAATTGGGCAGTGTCTAAAGAGATAAATCCCAACTTGTTCAATATTGGGCTTTTTTATTTTTTTCCTTTAATTAATCTTTCTTCAACTTTTGGGTGAGGCAATTATTTATTGATCATGAGACTTAATATGTACCGGCTCAAATATATATGTATATTTTAGAGCATGAACAAGTGAAAACTGAACAACCTTTGAAAAGGAAATGGCTCCCAATATTTCAATTTGATTTGTGCGTGTGAATGTATAGAGATGAAATTTTGTTAGTTATTTGTAGCGGTGAACAGAAAGGGTGGCAAACATTATCCACGACAACCTGTGTAACTGCAAAATAATTACTCTCTTTATGGTGATACATCATTTCTTGTGTGACAATAAAATAAAACCGATAATGTGTGATAATTAGATCTCACATTTTTATGTCACAATTCTAACGTATATCTTTACAACATGTATGGTGAGATCGGACCAGCATTTTCCCAAAATAAATCAACAAAAAGACATGGGAAGTTGCTTTGTTCCTCAAAACTTGAGCAATTAATCTTTAAGATATAAGGATAAGGTTCACCATTAATTTTTGCCTCCGTGCCTATTTTCCAAGCCTCATAGTAGTGTAGATTATCAAATAAATTCCAAAAAAAATTTTTGTGAACAACATCGGTAATTAGTATCATAATTATAGAGAAATAGGTCTCATATATGCAACCCATTTTGTATTACAGTGTGATTTTGGACATCAATAATATCATTAACATGACTCATTTATAATAACATAAAATCGAATAGGCAACAAACTATTGAGTACACCTATATTTCTTTTAACATCACTACAATCGATGGAGAACTTTGATCAATAGAAATCAAGAGATTTATAATATAAAGATCACTCAAATCAATACACAAACCAACTCGAACGAAACGGATACACAATCAATAGCAAAAAAGTAGAGTGACTATCTCCGTTATTATAGAACAAAAACAAAAAACATAAATTCAAAACCCATACCTACGCGATGCAAAACAATTTCATCTTTGTTTTCAACAACTAACATCTTCTTGTCTTGGGAACCAAATTAAACCATTAATTTTTTATTTTTTTTTGTTGGAAAACATAAGAATATGGAAAGGTTCACATTGATTATTATATTCAAGTTAGTTCCTCTCTCTCTCTCTCTCTCTCTCCTCTCTTCTCAAAGTTCCTTTCTGTACTTGTTATTCCTTGTAGCACATAAATAATAATAATAATAATAAAGGCAGTTCCCATTTTTTCTCAGGGTGAGAATAGTCTGATCATTACATAACCAACTCATTTTGTCTATCTACTCTTCTGTATGCTTTGTTCCAGCAGTTCTTCTGAATAATTTATAATATTTTCTATTCCAACAGTTGTCTTGTAGCCTATAATAATTACAAAAATAACAATAAATTAATAACAATAATAGAATGGATATTATACAAATACACAATTAGTCCTTTTCATGGTAGTTCTTTGACGCTTACATCAGCATTATTACTGTTGAGGGTTGAAGACAAACCAAAACCAGAGCCAGAAGGAATGAATTAAAACTTTTTTTTTTTTAATATCCAAAATTTCCATCACTCAATCATTGCTTAAACTTGGTCACCTCTCTTAGTTGTCCATATGCCCCATCACGAATTAGCTCTCACGCGTGTGATTGGTTGAAGTAATTGTGACTTCTTTCCTACACTCATTATTGGAATTAAACACTCTAATATATATATATATATATATATATATATATATTAGACACACACTCTCATGTCCCAACACTTTTTCAAAACAACATTTGTTACTATTATTATAAGTTATTATAACAATAAGTTAATTATAATATAAAATTTTTCAATGATACTTATCCTTTATATTAATGCTTTAATTGGATTATACATTCATTTTGTATTTTATTTGAATATAATTTGAAATACAATACATGTTTGGATGTCCCGTTTATACATTGTACCCAGATGTAATGTATGTTTGGGTGTTTATTTTTGAATAATCATTTTAAAGTGTATTAATGAAAGAGAAAGTATGCGATGTGATTAGTTAAAGTAAATAGAAAAAAGAAATAAACAGTACAATGAGTGAGTTCACTGTTCAAATGTATTTGTAATGAAATGAAATATATGAGGTACCTAAATATACATTTTGTAGAATAACCGTATTTTCCAAATATAACATAATAATTGTAAATAATTTCATGTTACAAGATTCTAAATTAAATATTACAACTGTCTGTCAGGAGGAGTTTAAGACAATTTCTATATGTAAATCTATTAAAATTAGACAACATCACGAGGGAATTTCTTTGATGATGAAGTCAATGAATGACTGTTCAGAGACAAAGGGTACCTTTCAATATTGTTATCTATAAATATCCCCTGTCACATTTGTCCCTAAGCACCCACAATAGCAAATTGAGCCTCTCATCTATCTCTCCTTTTTTTCCTCTAATCAACTAATCACGCTCTTGAGCAAGAAATCCATGGAACTTTTGGGTGGTATTTCATCAGCAGAATGGAGATCCCTCAATGGGATTTACAGCTCTGATTATCATGATCATGATGATCAGTTCATGGTTGTTGATCATCATCATGAGTACCATAACTTCCCTGCTCGTGACTGTACCATTCCAAATTACCCGGGGGCTTCAAATTTGGAGCTCCCATTCACCATTTGGCCCGCAGGCATTGACTCGACCATGACTCATGACATGGCTGCCACTTACAACCACCAACATTCTGTTTCAAAATTCTGTTCTTCACAGATTGAAACTGCTTTTGGCTTTGATCACCCGGATACTTTGGCGACAAGCAATGTCGCGTTTTGCGAGGATCAAAACACCGATTTGTTTGTCAACATCGAAGGTGATCAAAACAATTATCAGTGGTTGATTATAAACCAGGAAATGAGCAACGCCTGCAATGGGGAGGAATCTGGTGGAAGCCAGAGTACGGCTACAGCTCCTGTGGCTGAGCAACTCAGATGGAAGCGAACCGACATGATGATCACCGTACCGAATCATCGATCAAACGTCGAAGATGCGAGCTTTTCAGGGAATTCCAAGAAAAGATCGAGGAGTACAGAAGATGATCAAGTGAGTATTTTTTAAGTAACTTCGATACTAAAACTCTTTTCCTTGAGAATTCTTTCAGTGCAAAATTAGGGACAAAATAGCTTATCGTTTCGGTATTTTAGGATACTCCGAAGAACAAGAGGAATGTGAAGTCGAGGAAGAATAAGAAGGTTGCAGTAAGTGACAATGAAGAAGATGGAAGTGCAGGCTCAGGGGAACAATACTCGGATGCTTCTCAAGAAGAGGTTGGAGGAATGGCTTCAAGCCCGAGCCCGAAAGGCGGGGCGGCTCAAAATCTGAATGGGAAAACAAGAGCCACAAGAGGGTCTGCAACTGACCCCCAGAGCGTCTATGCAAGGGTAAGATTTGCTGTCTATATACATATATTTATGTGTATATATCTATATAAGCAGAGTTTGAATACTAAGCCATCTTTTTTTTTTTTCAAGCAGAAGAGAAGAGAGAAAATAAATGAGAGGCTGAGAATACTACAGAACCTGGTCCCCAATGGAACAAAGGTTGACATTAGCACAATGCTTGAAGAAGCTGTTCGGTATGTCAAGTTCTTGCAGCTTCAAATCAAGGTAAGAACAAAATATTATTTGAAAATTAAAAAAAAAGAAAAAAAAATTTTTTTTTTTCTCAATTTATTTCTAGGGAGAGGTGAAATGATGGGCTACGTAGTAGGGCAATTCTTACCCAAAAGGGTTGAAATGGGTCAAAGCTGGGCCAGCTCATGGGCTAACTTGACTAATCAGCCCAGGCCAGCATAGATTAACGCCCATTATCTCATCTCTAGGGATAAGTAAATAACTTTTTTTTTTTTAAATAGATAAAAAATTTTATTTTATTTACTAGATGTAAATAATTTTTTCATTAGGAATGAATCTATTATTTCTGTAAAGATGCTATTTACTTTTAAGTTTTATAAAAATGCTATTTACTATAATTCTCGTTAGCCACATATAATATATAATGTTAAAACTATTTAATTCTCCAAAAAAAAAAAAAAGAGAAATTATAATAGTTGTGCCCTTGTTAATTAGTTGTTTTTGGTTTTTTACAGCTCTTAAGCTCCGATGACCTATGGATGTTCGCACCTCTAGCTTACAATGGAATGGACATTGGACTCGATCATTTGAGGCAGCTCACAGCTCCAAGGCAATAGTAATATTTATATATCTATATACATATATATATTTATAAATATAAACACACACATATATACACAATATGTACAGCACGCGCATGATGTGCATGCTTAATTAGCTCTTTTTTTTCCTCTTTTAAGACTACCGGATTTATAGAGCTGAATAGAATAGTCAGAGAGTACTCATACTTTGACATGAATGCTTGACGTGGAGATCGTGATTAACACAAATTTATGAACAGAATCATCCTTGCCGTCTTCATCAACATTCTGATCAACACCACAAATTGATCATTGAACTCATAGATGATGAAGGATGATAATTTTTTTTTTTTTTTGGAAAAAGACAATAATTCATCGTGTATCCTCTTCAATAATGATAGTAAAATTTTTACTACCTATTAGTAGTATTATTATACTTACAGAAGAAATTTGAGGAAGTTTTTTTTTCCCCCCCTCTCTCTCTCTAGTGATTTTTTGGGCTTTCCTCATTGCTTATGGAACCCTAATTCCTTGCACCATCCTTAATTGCCCTTTGCACGAGCTACAGTTAACATTAACTATGAAGTCCTTGACTTGGAGCAATAAAATAAATAGACTTTACACACAATTTATAGTTCATACCTCTTAGTAGGAAACTTAATTAAACATGTGTTATTAAACAAATTAATTAAGATGATTTACGCGTTTAACAACCAATACCCCATTAATATAAAAGAATCACATATTATTATATATGCACCATGTAAACACATAGAGTTATATTATATATACACACCTTAGGGTCATCTCTTGGCCTTTGTAAATTTATATAACAACTAGATATATAAATCTAGTGCCCCAGCTACTGGTGGCAAAACCGGCTGGCATCTCTTTATCTAAAAATTATGCCAAGGCCGGCTAAAAATTGTACCAATAGAGTTTAAAATCTCTTAAAAAAAAATTATTTTAAAACAATTTTAGCATTTATGGCAGAGATTTTATTCGTCCATCTATGTACTATACATTTTTCTAGTTTCAATTGTCGGTTGTATATAATATTCTACCGTCCAAGTCGTGCAAGGGCTGGTATTCACCAATATGTACACATATAAAAATGTAGATATATTAGAAAACGACAATATATTTTACTTATTTTTCTGTTTATGGTGCAAAATTAAATTCCTCATTGAAAACAGCTCCCTTTCTTCATAGCCAAAAATTGGAAGAAAGCGCCAAGAGCGCCACAATCTCTGGTGGGATTTGATTAAGATAATTAAGCGTTTAGGTAGGGTACTATATTTTGGTTTTAGTCTCTTAATTAAACTTGTTTAGCAAACTGGATTTACTACCATTTTTTTTTAATCTCTTTTACACGGTTTGGATAGTTAGGATTCCTTCTCACGAAGAGGTATCCTCAATCTTCAACACTTTGTTCTTTTTTGAATGGACATTTATAGTTTTTTTTTTTTTAATACAGAAAGGAGAATAATAGTGTCTTTACGTATTTGGATGAACACCACCATGATAATCCACTTGTACCACGAATCAAGATCTACTGTCTCGGATTTCCTGTCTCATTGTCTGTTGCTCAATAGTGATATTATATCATCTGAATTTAAAAATTTAGCCGCATAAAAAAGTTAAATTATAAAAAATTATTAAACAAATTGATAAATTGTGAAAACACTATCGAGAATGAGACAAAAATAAGACAATAGATCTGAACTTTAGTGCCACAAGTAGTGGAATGGAATTGGTACATATTTATTCATATTCATACGTTAAAAGTTTGGTTCTTTATCTAAAGAATTTGTCTTAGCTGGATATTTATAGTTTTAACTAGTCTTGAATATTGAACAATGTTATATGTCAAACTCTTGTACCAACTTAACAATGTCAATAGATTTCTCCAAAAAAAAAAAAAAAAAAGGTATGACGGGACGAAGTTTGAAATTAACCTGTGAATATCCCGTTTGGAACATTCTCTAGCGAGATGGAGCAACCTTCTATAATGAGTTCTCTTTAGCAAGACCGTGGACTATAACATAAACTTGTTTTGGGGACAAAAACATTTAGAAAACAATGGACATATCATCAAGATCAATAAGTTTACACATCTCAATCTGGTTAATATTGTTGAATTTGCGAGGAACTCAATGGATAACATTAATATCCATACATCCGACTCCAAGATAATTTTGAGCAGACCTTCATACAATGTAAACCCTGTAGTTTCGATTTATTGGATGTTCGGAGCTTAATCCTTACCTTAACGTGAAGTAAGCACGTAGATTGACCTTTAGGGAGACGAAAATTTAGGATACAAAAGATTAGAGAAAGAAATACGACGTGTTTGAACTGCATGAGCTAGGTATGTGTCTCTCATAATTAATCGTCTTATTCATTTTAGTAAAATTCTACAGCACCTGAAAGTGAATACAACACTAATAGACGTAGGGTGAATCATACTTATTTTTGTACTTGTTTTCCTGTCCTTTTTATATTATTTCTCATATCAGAAAAGAATTAAGGCGTTTTGTAATGTGTAACACCGTTTTTAAAAACCTTCATGTTAGACACAACTTTTTATGATGAAAGGATTACAGGAATATAGCACGATCAAGTGAGAAACGAAATCCTAAAATAAGAACAATGGGAATGAGTCCAAATTGATCAGCTTTGAGTCAACGGGATTAAATTAGCTGTGAACCAATCCAACATATCATACCCTTTATTTTATCTGGTATAAAACGAAAATATCTTTGATCAAATAGAAAGGGAAGTAGTTGCCAACAAAATAAGGTTAAAGACACCCACCTGCAGGGTCAATGACAAAGTGTTTGCATCAGGCAAACCAATTACAACCTGAAAAAAACAAAAACAGATAACACAAACAAAGACAAAAAAAAAAAAAAAAGTCGATTGATATTAAAAACACCTGGAAAAAGTCTGCTGCAATTCTCTCATACTTGTTTTTGAAATATTCTTTGAAACATGAGGACAATTTAAGGTAGGTTCTAACTTCTAACATAATAGATTCCAAGCAAAAGACAAAAGTGATTCTTTTTAGAGAATCATTTTGGGGAAACCAATCTGTTTATGTGGTGAATAATTAATATGCAAGTTGTTATGGAATGATCCCAAAAGTAGAACATTTATATCTCAGGGATGTTTGGAATGCGAACTAAAGTTGGAGTTTTGAAAATGTTTTGATTGAAAATGAGTTAATGTTTGAAAATATGTGTTTGATTGAAAATGAACTGTGATAGTTAAGTATGTGAAAACTTAAAATGCATTTAGAGAAAAATAATAATATAGATCTTGTTTAATTTCTCTCATCATCCTATTTGTTTTTATTTTTTTAAGAAATTCATCTGATTTCGACTTGAATAAGAAAGTTACGGATTTTTAAAGTTTGAGTATTTTAATAATGAAAAAGAGATTTGAAGATGTGCATGGTGAACTTGATTTATTTTTTGAAAAAAAAAAAGAAAAAAAAGAAAAAAAGACAACAACTTTTGGAAAACTAACTCAAAACGGGCCCTTAATCATCAGCTGGTTACCATCTTTGAGCCAGCAGTTCTCATTCGCTCTTCAAGGGTAATAATGCTTGTAAAAGAAATTTCTATAGTAAGTACTTTTATTTTGCATTATCATTGGGTAGGAATTGATTTTTTAACCGGTTATTTTAACTTTTCAACGTTCTGATTTATGATTTACAATAATTATGTGTAATACATTGTATATTTTTAATATGAACTTTTATAGATTAATCTATTAAAAATTTAACCACAACGGTTGAAAAACAGTTTCCTACATGAGGTGCAAAATAAGATTTTATATATCATATAAGGACCTTCTTTTCATTATTGACAACTCCACTATGGTGTCTCTTCAGCCAAATTAAGTCCACGTACTCCACAGTTGTTGTTAGCCAAAAAAATATAATTACTAATTATGAAACGAATAAAAAAAAGTCCTTTGACTTCATCATTTGAACTAGTCTCTATCTTAGCTGTAATCTGCCAAATCAGCAGAAAGGACTCGTTTGATTGGTTGAACAAGTGTGACCTCACCTTCTCCCCTACAAATGATTGGCAAAATAATTTAAAGGGCATTTTATTTATTTTTTATAATGAAGTCAACGAATATATATATATATATATGTTTTTTTGTCGACAAAATGTCAAATGAGTTTTGGTAGCTGGCTATAAATATCCTCGATCACATTTGTCCCTCAGCATCAAGCAGACAAAGATTAAATTCACACAATACAAAAAGTTCAAAAAAAAAGCAGGAAAAAAAAAATGGAACTAGTTGGAGCTATATCAGCAAGAGAATGGAGTTCCCAAAATGGGATTTATGGCTCAGAGGGGGCTGATCATGACAGTCATTTCATGGTTGCTGATGAAAATTTTCTTGCTGATTACTCCGCATTTCCGAGTTATCATCAGCTCCCTGTTGGCGCTTCGGGCTTAGAATTCCCATTTCCCATTTTCAGTACTTGTGAAGGTTCTACGTCATATTGTTCTTCAGCCATATTTGCCAATTCTTATAGCTCATATTATAACCATGAGCAGCCAGTTCCTATGGTGAAGCACAATAGCGCTCCTCTGGCTCCTTGTGATGAGGACGGCGTTCTCCTGAGAAACGCCGACTTGTTTCTCAACGTCGAAGGCGGTCATCATCACCAATGCCTGAACCAAGGCATGGCGAGTAATGACAATTGTGGTGGAAATAACCAGCCTGCAGTATTGCATAACACGACAATGGCCGATGAGTTTGGTGAGGAAAATGGTGGCCGGTCCAGGAATTACATGAAAAGATCCAGGAGTACTCCTATTATTCCGGCGGATTGTGGTCAAGTAAGTACAATTCAATGAATGTTTGGTTATAATTTCTTACAAATTCTAGCATATGTGGTACGGATATTGTGATGATTCCGTTTAATCGAGTATTAATCATTCTAGGATCCAAAGAACAAGAGGAATGTGAGGTCAAGGAAGAGTCTAAAACCTGCCATGAGCGACAATGAAGTAGATGACAATGCTAAAGGGTCAATTAGTCCCAACAGCTCCTACTCTGCAGGAGAGCGCTCAAATGCCTCTCAAGAAGAGCTCGGAGGAATACTTTCGAGCTCGAGTCCAAAAGGGTCTCCAACTCTGAACCTGAATAGAAAAACAAGAGCCACAAGAGGGTCAGCGACCGACCCCCAGAGCGTCTACGCAAGGGTAAGAAGTAGTTCTAGTCCTTAAAATCGCATTGCAATTTTTTGCCTGATTAAAAGTTGATTTAGCCAATATGTTTCTCTTGTATCTTGCAGAAGAGAAGAGAGAAAATCAATGAGAAGCTAAAGATACTGCAGCATCTTGTCCCGAACGGAACAAAGGTCGACATTAGCACAATGCTCGAGGACGCTGTTCAGTATGTGAAGTTCTTGCAGCTTCAAATCAAGGTAATTAGAAATTTTTGAGGTTACCACTATCTACACAATATCATAATTATGACAATCAACGTCTCCATTTGGTATATGATGTTGTCCGGTTTGAACTTAAATTTGCAAGGTTTTGTTCCCAAAATTTAACTTTTACTAGATGATATGTGACTGCATAACCTATACTATTTCTTGATCCTTTAATTTTACTTTTACCGGACCTAATAACTTTTTTTTTTTTTTGTTTTGAATTTTGTAGCTCTTAAGCTCCGATGATCTATGGATGTATGCACCCCTAGCCTACAACGGAATGGACATCGGACTTGATTTGAGGATCACTGCTCCAATACATTAGGAGAAGACATGCTCAATTACTGGTTTTTCTTACACGTACCGGAGTTCGTAAAATTGACTAGGAACTGCCAAAGACATCACCTATCGACCAACAAATTATAGCTCGAACACAGGCCTAGAACTTGCATTCACCGCAATCTTCATCTTCATCATCATTTTGATCAACACCACTAATTGATCAAAACACTTGGTTAAAGCGTCAATGAGATGTTAATCTTACTTGTTTTTCAATAAGCGTCGCCTACCGGAGATGGATGGCCACTGCATGACTGAGGAATGATGACTCGCAGCAATTAAGAAGAAGAAGAAGAAGAAGAATTTTAGTTACATTTTTCTTTTAACACCGTACATTTTGTTGCTCTCTATTATTTGTTCATTCAACGAATCTTAAGAAGATCTTACTAATTTTAATACAAAGATTCTTGTACCTAAATTCGTTTGTCGTCTAATAATGCAGAAATCATTAATGATATGGACTAAATTAAGCTTTAAGATGTATATCGTGAAATCTTAATCATGTTATTAGTAATTTAAGGAGTTTTATATCTCTTTGAAGCTAATCTTAAATTAATTTATTTGACTGCTTCCAATATTCATTATTGAAAAGAATTAAGCTATATTAATTGGATAATTACCAAATCATTATAAAGATCTTTCTGGTTTTGCATAAAATTCGATATATACTAGAGAAAATAGAAATTCCTACACTTAAATTTTGTAATGAAAATTACGTGCAAGGTGACAACAGGGGATTGCCCTAAGCGCTCTACCTTGACGCATTTTTGGCAAGTTCTCACCATATCTGGCGAGTGCGTGTCTGTTAGAGAGGGAGTTTTCTTTGCACAGCGGTTTAGGTTTCCGGTTTTCACAGTAGAGTCTGATGCCTTGAATGTTGTTCGCTCTTTTTAGCTACCAGTATATCGGTCCCCGGAAGCAAATATTATTGATGACATTAAACGATTTGTTGAAGAAATAATGGTAGTACTGGTACAGTTTGTTGCAATTTTTATACAAGGAATGTTTCCTATATTTGTAATGTAAGACCATCACGAATGCAAATGGTAATGTATACTAATGCTCGTGTCGTATTTGGTTTAAAAAAAAAAAGTTTAAAAACAATATGCTGTTTTATTTCAAATGTTATATTTATTGTTTGTTATTAATTTTTGTGCTTCAAGTTGACTTCATTTTAACAACCTTTTATATAGTAGTTATGAGTTGTTACGCGGTTTTAGATTGTGCTTAACTCATTCCTAGTTATCCAAGTAATGTCATTGTCACTCATGAATCACACGATCGAAGTGGAGTTCACAAAGTGCTCTTAGTTTGAACTTTCTCACAAAAGTGATCTATATACATATACAATGTATCCAATAAATATGTGAGCTTTCCCCCCCCCCGAAGAATTTAAAATTGAGTTTTTTCTTTCTTTCATTTAAATTTTTTTTTTTTTTTTTTAAACTTCATATGGTTATTTGAACTCTATATTTATGAGAAAATTAATACCTTCTCAATCATATGATAGCCAGTAATATAAACTTTCTCAAAAAATATACTGAACGTTCTTGAACTCTTTTGCCTTTTCTTTTTTTTTTTTTTTTTGAATAATTCTTTCTCTTATTATGTTTGGTGTCATTCACTATCATGTGCCAAAATTGTGCATTTCATTTTTTGATCCACAAGAAAACATATTATATGTATACAAAATTTTAGATACATGTGTGATTGTTTAGAGTTATATTTCATGTACTTTTCTACAATCAAACAAAACAGAAGCAAAAGAAATCGAGAAAGTAATCCATGAACATAATATTCTTGACATTTAGGAATGCAATTGCTGCTGAAAATATTTGAACTTTTAAAGAAAAGGTTTTTTTTTTTTTTTTTTTTTTAATTTTAAGGGAAAAAAAAAAGGGTGGGAAAAAAAAAGGGTGAGTGGACAGTTCAACCCCACCAACCAAAAACCTAAAACGCCCCCATTTGTCAAAGGAGGTGGGTAAAAGATTGAAAATGCACCCAGATAAAAGCAAGTGATGACATGTCCCTACTTAAATGGATGTTTAACGGTTTTATGCACAACCCTATTCACAAATTAGGAATGAAAGGAATGAAAGAAAATATATGCCTAATGAAGGTACTCTTTTGTGAATAAGAACACGTGTCCCCACTTAATTTTTAAATTTTGATTTTTGTCTTTCAAATGTTTTAAAAATTCTAGTTATATCCCATTTTACAAGAAATACCACCCAAAAATAAAAATTCATTTTGAGTCATATTTTACTAGAAAAATTCCTAATAGTGTCCCATTCATGATTGAAATAAAAAAAATTTGTCTCTATCTAATAAGAATTTTTTCATAGTGCTCTCATTGAAAATTTGTTTTGACTCCGTGAATATGTGAAAAGTTTATACATGTCAGAAAATGTTTTTAGAGACTACATCTAAATTTGATTTAGCTTAGAAGGAATTTCTGTTTGATTATGAATTAGAATCGTCTACATTTTTTACATTTTTCGGTATTGACGATCTTATTTTCCTGCATGAAAAATGACCGATGTCGTTTTTGACTGCACAAGAGAGACATCATCTAGAAATTAAGAAACGGCATGTAGTTTGTCCTATTGGTTCAAAACAAAAAGGCATGTATCCACTGCCTACTCATCAGTAACATTGTGTCAGACTTGCCCAACAACATCCATTTCTAAAGGTATTTTCAATAATGTCTATCCAATATCAATTCTACTTTGATCAAAGTCACCGGAAAGCCTGGTCTCGAGGCTGACAAGGTCTTTCTTAGCCAGTCGTCGCCTTTGCCACGCCATCTACTGCTCACAATCTCTCCAAAAACCATCTAATCATCCGAACCATCTTCAAGATCGACTCGCCGGAGTTAGAATCCTTAACCGGCAAGGAATATTTTGACACGAGAAGTTGAAGCTATTGATTCTAACCCAATTATGTTGCTAATTGCCGACTTGTTACTACCTAATGTGTTTTCAAATTTTAAACTTTCAGAGATTAACACAAAAGAGTACAGATTTTCTTTTTCTACTTTGTCTTCCCACTTTTGCCGACAGTTGAGACGGGGATGAATGTTGTTGATTAACGTCTTAAACTAATCCAAAAAAAAAAAAAATTTGTGACAGGCTATGAGGGAGAAAATTAATCCTAACAGCACGATTTTAAACCGTCAAATACATCAAAATCATGTTAAATGACAAAAAGTATTGACAGTTCATCAAAAGTTAATAAAAATTTGATGGTCCAAACTGTGATTATTATTGTCATTATTTTCCTATGTCCTACCAGAGAATTCTCCAAAGCACACATTAATATCTCTCTAGTAAAATTTGACATGCCCAAAGTGCCAACAGTGAAATCGCAATATTTGGTTGCGCTGTGAAACATACCAATGAAATATATAACTAGATAATAGCCGGCGTGCATGGGTTCCAACATCAACATCGAAAAACAAACAAAACTAGGAGGTCTTTTAATAAAAAGGAGAGGAAAAAAACAATAAAACAAAAAGGGGTCACAAAACCCAGAATAAAAATCACCTTTTCTGCTTCAAAATTCAAGAACCTGAGGTCAAAAAATCCTGAATATGGAGGTTGTCTTCTCTTCCAGTAGCTCAACTATTGTCCTCCTTTAAGCTCGAACTCCCCTGTTTAGACTGACCATGCGACTTGACCCGTCCATCTGTGATCCTCTCATACCTGAACCAGTTCTTCCGGGCCCATCTTGATACCTTGTGCCCCGACCTGTTCCACGAAACTGCCCAGACCGGTCCTTGGAATACCCGCCACCCGAAGTCTGCCCGTATGCCAATGCTCTCCCTCCACTGCCGTATCCTGTACGTCCAGTGCCACCTTGTTTCCTTCGAGGGTAAGACAAATTCTCTTGCCATTTGCCCCCCGCAGCAGCAGAAGCATAGTCCAGACCATCTCTACGCCTTGGAAGCAGATCCAGTCCACCACCACCACCAAATTGTGCCTCTCCTGCCCTCTCATTATTCTCCGCAAGGAACGACAACTTCTCCGTCAACTGGAACGCCAAAGCCTGTAGCCTAGTGTGCTCAACATCATGGAATACGATACAATTAGTTGGCTGGTCCCAACTTGCGTACAGCTCCTCGTTGATCATCATCTTGCTAATGGTGCTGTGTATGTGTGCATCTGAGAGGTCAAACATTTTGGTAAGCTGATTCAAGCTCAGAGATCGGTAGGACGAAGCATAAGTAAATAGGTAGGTTCTCAGAGCCTCTTCTTTTATCTTAGTCTCAAGCATTTCAAAAATGTCATCGCGGTTCCTGAGGAGCTTCCAGACATCAAGAGACTTGATAACATCAAAGGCCTTCTGGAAATCTCCTTTCGCAAGGGCCCTCGTGGCAGCCATTACATGGTCTCTGACATTTTCCGGGGGGCCGGTGAATGTCTGCTTCTCACTCACCTCAAGCAATCGTCGGAAATTCCTACTTATGACCTTGCGCTTTGCGTCATGGATATTAGCCGCCATATTTGGCACTTCCAGTAGCATGGCACAAATCAAATGGACTGCCTCCAAGAGCTCAAGATTTATATGCATATGATATGGCATCTGTCGCCTCCTTTCTAGCCTTTCCTGAAAAAGGAAAAAGGGACAAAATGAATACTTATGATCAAGAAAAATAGTATCCTTGAAGCATAACATTATCACACACTGAATTAAAAGTCCTCCATTTTTAGACCCCATCCCCATTAAATGATTATGCTACTAAAACCACCGTGTATTTGTTTCGGCTTCTCAGAACTGTCTACAAGTCTATTCCGCAAGATTGCTCTGAAAACCAAACGTCTTGGTTTCACAACTATAATAGAAGATTAAGAAAGGGCATGATACGCATTCCAGAATTGACTTCCAGATCTCCATCAACACACATACCAAAATATACTAAAATCAGCAACTCAGAGAACAACAAAATATAGTTGCCATGCATAAACTAAATAAATTCACTCCTAAAGTGGAAAAGGAAACAGCGATAGTTTTCTTTCCCGCTCGATAAAATAATTATAACACGTCAGAGGTTTAAAAAAAAAAATGCCTATCATATATAAAAACGCAAGCAGGTACCTGTTCTGGAGTCTTCTCATGATATCGACTTTGTGAAACACCTTGTGCAAGCAACTCCTTCACCCTTCCACCTGAATACAGATCAGAAAGGCAGCTGTGTCCTTCAGTAACAAGTCCAACCCGAAATGCACATAGACCAAGTTGTGCCATAGCCCTGTTAAAAAGAATCTGCGTTGAGATGTCCATGAGCTGAACATTATCTTGCAAGTGACTCATTAGCAGCAAATCACGGGAAGTTGAAAACTCATCCCGCAGAGCGTGATGGTAAATATCACAAAGCATTGCACGGGCTTTAGTCCGCTCATCTCCATGTTTATATATAAGGGTCACCAACAAATCCATCAACGTCCTGCTATTTTCTGGAAAAGTGGGTTTCCTAGGAACAACTTCAGGAGTAACAACAAATGCAGATGGACCCCTAGTTTCTTCAATCTTAGGCCCCTCTTCATCATCGTCACCATCTCTGGTATGCTCAGCCAATATCCTCATGGCATCATAAACCTCTTGTGGCTTATAATAGATCAGTTCTACCCGCCTTAAGGCCACCTTTGCAGCAGCTTTAAAATTCCCAGTTTGCTCTAAATAGTCTTGAACATCTTGAGCAAGAACCAAAAACATCGGCTCATCCCTAAGTCTTTCAACATACTCACGAGTATGTGGATCGATGCATTGCAAGCTCTTGAAAAACTCAGTATCTATCCTTTCCAAAAAGGCAACCAGATTTCCCCAGACCCGGATCGTTCCATTGTAGTCTGCTCCTTTTTGGGATTCATTCTCATCAGGCTCAACCATGTCATCCACCACTATGTTAGGATTCTGAACCAGAATGTCAAGTATGGTAAGCATATTCTGCACACACTTCTTCCACACATTTATAGGCATGTGCCCATTAAGACCTGGATTGACATCAAACTGGGCAGAAACAACGCTAAAAAGAATTTCGAGCTTCTGGGCAGGGGTCTTGGCAACCTTTGTCAAGAAGGTAAGCTGCTCAACCTGTTCAAACCTTCCCGTTCCCTTCCTGCCCCGAGCAGCCACAACCTCCTTAAATTTCTTGTTAACTATATCCCATGAGATTTCACTAGGATCCTTCATAAACTGCTTATCCATAAGCTTGTCCTTCTTACTCAACTTCCTCTCCCACCCAACTTCAGCTTGGCTATCAATTTCATCTTCCTCATCGTCCTCATCTTCAGTACCCGACTCCGCAATCTTGGTGATATCCTCCTCAATCTCAGAGTCAGTTTCTTCCTCCTCCTCCGTCCCCTCATCCACATCTTTTTCCTCCTCGCTCTCAGGATTCTCTCTAAATTTATTGATCGCATCCTCATATTGCTTGTTGTTCTTCTTCAATTTCTGTTTCATGGAGTTCAAAGCCTTGGCATTGCTGCTACTCATCCTCTTCTTTGCTTCCTTATTCGCCAAAGCCTGACTCAAGAAGTCCTCCAACATCACAAGAGCCTTGATGTAAAGGCCCGGGACCTTCTCCGACTCCGTCACACGCATTACTTTCTCGAGCTGCTTATTAATCTTATCGAAGCTCTCCAGCAGGCTCACCCAGTCATTGATCTTCATGGCATTCTTCATCTGGTCGACGGTGGCCGACATCTCCTCGAAACGCTTGTCTTTAGCCGATCTAATGACGCGCTTTTGGTCATCGGCATCTTCACTGTCACTATCATTCTCCCTGAGGTACCGGTTAATGGTCGGCTCCGAGGTCGGCTCCGCTCTATCCTCAACATCCTCGTCATAATCACTCTCCTCTTCCTCGGAATCACTTCCAGGCTGAAATTTAAACACAAAAATGGGAAAATAAAATTCTCAAATTAACTGAAAACAATAAATCTCCGAACTTCATCCTAATTTTACTCTAATATGCATCGAAATAAACTACAAAAAAAAAAAAAAAAAAAAAAGAAAAACCTGAGTCCAGAAACGCGATGCCATATTGTCTCGTAAAGAACAAAAAGTGCGAGAGAATCTGGATTCAAGAAAAAAACAGGAAAACAATCATTATCGTAAGAGACAGAAAGCGAATATTCTAGAAGTGGAATTGTTAGGGTTACGCTGTGTGTATAGAACAATTGGAAGCTCGAGTAAATAAAGCAAGAAATGGAAACTTCTGTTTGAATAGCGAGAAAGGAAAATTTTAATAGAATCTGGAGAGAAAGACAGGGGAGGAAAATCTTACCGGAGAAGAGAGCTGTGAGATCCGAGAGTCGCAGGAGTAGTAACCTTCAGGCGGAGATGAAGAAGACGGTTTAGCTAGGTTTTCTGGGTTTTTATTTTAATTTTAATTTTTATTATTTTCTTTTATTTTCTTTTTAAATAATTACAAAAATAACTCTGTATTTTCATGAAATATGGATAACACCCCCATCGTTTTACAAACAGCATGAAAAAGCCTCTCTTATTTTGAGAAACTGACGGATTTACCACAGCAGAAATAAGGCTCCGTTTGGAGTCACATTTGGAGGTGGAGTTTTAGAAATTGGAGATAGTTTGAGTTTTGTGAATATGCATTTGGTGAAAATAAATTGTTCGGAGTGAAAAAGTATAAAAACTTAAAATGTATTTAGAAGAAATTAGCAGTATGGATCTTTTTCATTTGTTTCGAAATTTTATATAATTTCAAAAAAAAATCATTTTATTTTGACTTAAAATGATAAAATTATAGACTTTTAAAATTTGAGTTTTTTTAAAATATGTGGAAAAATAAATAGTAAAATTAGAGGAAAAAGATAAAAATATATGGAAAAAACTTTTAGAAACTTATCCTTGAACGAGACCTGAAAGTCATAACTACCCAATTTTATCCCCCCCCCCCCACAAAAAAAAAATTAGGGAAATCGAGCACTGAACAAAAGATATCATACACATGTAAAATTAGGGGGAAAAAAAAGTTTCCTCCAATTTTTACAAGTAAACGTGAAATTTTTCACCTTTTAATAGCAGTTTCAAAAAATTGTATCAAGGTATATTTCTTTTTCTTGTTTACTTTTCTAAATTAATTTGCATTCATGAATTTCATAATAATCATAATCGTATAAGCATAGTTAGGGGTAATTTTAGAATTAATTACAATTTTGTAATAGGTAAATTTAATCTTTTCTCAAATGAAGTAATGTGAGTTTAGAATCAGAATACACACCATATAGCATTGTTGCCCCTAAATTTATCATCTTTTCACATCTTGCCCTCTAACTTTTCAGTTTAAATTAACATCTCGAACTTTCAAAATTGTTGTAATCATCCCATTTATTTATTTTAATGTAAATGGCAAATAGTTAGAAATAAAAGGAAAAAAACGTACAAACTTAAAAATAGAAAAAAAAGACAAAGTGAAAACGAAAATGAAAACTAGGAAGACAACCTAAAGCAAACAAAACAAAATAGAAATATCAAGAGAAATAGTTTAGATTTGCTTAATTTCAAACCCTCCCTTGTGAGCTATATATAAGCTTAATTGTGGGAGATCTTTTTCTCTTCCTGTTCATTATTCAATTTTCTTTTCAAAGTATTCAGTTCTTCTAATTTCTCCCCACAACCTTAAAAGGGCAATTTCCATCTTTTTCTAAGCAAGCGTATGATTATTGAGTTTACGATCCTTTGAAAAATCTTCATTTATTGAATCTTTGGCCTTAGAAGTGCAGGGCTCCATCTAGTTATCACTTTTTAAATTCTTATTTCCTCACCAATACTTGATCATTTTTTAAATTCTTTTTTCATCATCGATTTCTTGATCCTTAGTAGCAACCATATTCACACCCTGTAGACATTATAGTGAGAAATTTCAGAATCAAAGAGAAGTTCAATGGAAATTATGCCTACACCATGAGTGACAGGAAGATGAACACCTTCAATACTATTAACTAATGCGTTTCATTTAGTTAATTATACAGTAAATCATAGATTTGAATTTAAAAGATTTGCATTGAAGTTTGCATAAAATTTGAAAATTTTTAATCGAAAAAAAAGTTTTCCACCTTCACGTGAGGCATATGTGGGTTTTTTGTGACCGATTTAATGTAAAGTTAAGCCATATGAGGCTTGTCCAATTAAAAATTTTGAGGAAAGCTGTTAAAAATTACAAATTTAAAGAATATCACTACTAAATATCTTTAAGACAGAGGAGCAAATGGTCAAATGAAATGTGATAATACAGTTACCTTTTTTTCTTTTTCTTTTTCTTTTTCTTTCTTTCTTTCTTTCTTTCTTTTGGAAAGAACCGTCCTATAGTTGATTATGATTATTTTTGTTTTTTTACAAGTAATTTTCAACCAAAAACAATTTGTAGGGACAATTTTACACGTATGGTCCACATTAAAAATGGAAGCTTTCATAATTTCTGAGAATATAATGACAAAACCAATATTGTACTTAAATATGGGAAATATATTTTGTTGGGAACATTTACACTATTTTATATTTTTACTATCTGTAGAAATTGCTCTGTAATCATTGGATTAAATAAGGAAAAAAAGAGTTAAATAGTTTATTTGTGAAAGCTAAAAAGAAAAAAAAGCATATTTTTTAGTAAATAAATTAACAAACTGTTAAAGTAAATATTATATTTTGTGGAATAGTTGAAGCGCATATCATATTTGCTAGGTAAGCATATTTACTTCAACATCTGTCTATTAAGTGTCTATGTTACAAATTTTCAAGGTATAATACAAAATTAGCATAATCCATTATACAATTAATTTAACAAAAAAATAACAGTTTCTACCGGTAATAAAAAATAAAGGTGTTACAGTAAAATTTTCATGATAAATATTCATTCTTAAAAAAAAAAAAAAAGATAAAAACCCTTTTTTTTTTTTGTTAAAAATCTCTGAACACTAAAGACACCAACGTCAATCTCAATTTTTATGCACCAACCTACGTAATAGCTGATGTGGCATTCAACCTCATCTCTCACCTCAACTCTTTTAATTTATCAAATTAGTTTGCTAATATACTCCTTTTTAAAAAAAAAAAAACTTTTTTTTCCTTTATCTCACTCCTCTCCTCTCCCCTCCTCTCCTCTTTGTCTTCACCCTCTCACAACTCTTTCATCTTCCTCCATAGCCAAAACCTGCAGATGCATTCAAATTTATTAAAAAAAAAAAAAAAGCCAACAATAATAACAACAAATCTTCGTCTAATGCGCTTTGTTTGGTAACAAAGTTTAACTCCAACTAAACTGTACTTTTTCATCTCAATTTTTCTCTTTTTATGGAAAGTCAATAAAATTTATAACTACTTTTTAAAAAGTTAACTCTACTCAAACTTAGGGTTTGTTTGGTGGAGTAGTTTGAGTTGAGATTTTTAAGTTTGAATACTAAATTTTTTTGAATTTTCAGAAAAGACAAAAAACTTCTTGGGAAAAAGACAAATTTTTTAGAAAAAAAAGCAAAAAAAAAAATTTAAGTTGAATGATTTGAGTTATTATGCCAAACTCCCACTTAAAAATTTTATTTCAACTCAAACTTAACTCATTCACCAAATGAATTCTAAAATAATAATAATGATTAAAATTGAGAAAGGCCAATGAGGCGAGGCTGCAAAATAGATTTGGAGAGATTCTTAATCGGACGCAAAATTGTTTGGTGGACGATGATAAGATGCAAAGCAACAGCAGAATGGCTTGTTTGGCTTGTCATTTTTTTTGTATGAATTGCTTGTGGTGACATTGGGTGGTGAAAGTTGATAATCTTGTTTCATTCCTTTTCCCTTCTCTTCCAATATGTTTCGAGCGCAACACTTTTCTCTTCGACTGTTTCGGTACATTTGTTATTCTTTTTCATGGTATGTTAGTTTGGTGTTTTTTTTTTTTTTTTTGGGCTTTGATTTCTGAATTTCATTACTTCACCACTTAATTTTTACATCAAGAACAGGGAGAAAAAAAAAAAAAAAACCCTTTTCAAATTCTAGAGAGAGAGAGAGAGAGATTATGTTCTCCAACACAACAAACTCAGTTTCACTTGCTGGGTCTTTGTTTTCTCTGCCTGCGTTACGTGTGAAATAATCCCAAGCAAAGCCTTTTGAAGGTTATGGTGCCGAGAAACATCATTGCACTGTTGTGGACTAGACAATCCAATTAGTAGAGGCCACGTACGCAGAAAAAGAATAGCCTTGTATGACTTGCATGTTAAGAGTGTTTGACTAGTAATCCAAAAGGAAATTGTCATCTTTCAAACTGAACTTGTATACTACAATAACACGACCTTATTCTTTTCACCAAACACACATGTTCAAATTAGAAAATTTTTTCAACGACATTTGGAGATCGAAGTTTGTGAATGCCAAGCTATTTTATGCTGATATTTTTTTTCTTAACGTCAATAACAACACTTTTCTTAATTAGGAGGCAATTAAAATCTTTCCACTTAGCAAAAAAAAACAAAAAATAAAATCTTTTGAAGGTCACGAAACGATCTATACCCATATATGCAATGTCTTGTTTTCTATCATCAGCTTCCTTCCGTATTCGAGTCAAACCAAACAAAACGCAAGGTTCAGATCAAAATCTGAATGCGGAATAGGCTTTTGAGTTTAATTCGTTTTAATTAGTGCGTCGTTGGCAATGGCAAAGCAGATGTGGAGACTCTTTACTCAAGCACAATTTTAGCCTGAAATAATTTTTGCAGCCGAGGCATTTTTCAAAGATGAACTTATTTTCCCAGCAAATGCAGAGCTCAAAAAGCTTTTATCTAGTTCATTTCTATGAAGCTCTTAAAATATTGGTTTTAGATGCTATTTTGCCTTTTCAAGAATGTGGGATGAAAACAAAGTTATTTCTATGTTTGTTCTTGAGAATGCTTAAAATTGTCGTGTCCATTCCACTCTGAAAATCCACGAGACGTTTTTGGCAGCTAGCTATATAGCTTATTCTTGTAATTTATTTTTTATTTTTTATTCTATAAATCAAGCAAACACACATAGACAACTTCTCACGGATAGATCGATCATAAAGACTTTCAGGCTTCCAGGAGGAGTAAATACACCTTATAAACAAGAGAATGTGATTACGTTCTTGGTTTGCTTAAGTGTTCATTCCAAAACATGCACAAGGCCCAAATCCTATTTCTCCCTTGGGACATAAATTGGACGTGCATGTGAACTCAAGTCTTGCTTTGAGAATTAGGATTCGTTTGGTGTTTGAGTTGAGTTTGAGATGAGATGAAATTTTTAAGTTTAAGTTGAGTTAACTTTTTAAAAAGTAATTATAAATTTTGTTGACTGTTTCAAAAAGGATAAAAATTAAGATGAAAAATTTAAGTTTAGTTTGAGTTAAACTCATTCACCCTATAGTGTGTCGTAGTTTGGTGGGTCACGAGAACTTGAACGATGCCACTCAATCTTCTTCTTAACTCACTTGGGGAATTTTGGGTCCACTAAGCCCAAAATGATTTCAGGAAAACGAGACAAAAAAACTAACCCAAATGTTATCGACCCAAAAGCCCAAGATTGGTTATTTATTTATTTATTATTATTTGTGAAATATTCTCTAAGCATCAAATATTCCATCAATGAGGAGTCAAAAAGGCCCAAAAAAGGCCCAAAAAAGAAAAAAAAAAAAAAAAAGAACCCTTCAAAATTTGAGAAAATTATGTTTAAATTCAAAACAACCTACAAGTACAACTTTCACCCAAAAGTCGAAACCTCTTAAAATAGTGTTAGGGTGTCACCAATATCCCTCATGGAGACTTTCCTCTAAAAGTACGTTTGGTAATCTATTTAAAACTTCGTTTCCCTTCTTAAGCATTTCCCCATTAAGATAATAAACAAGGTTTGAAAACTAAATATTTTCCGATATTTCTATTTTGGTGTTTTCCATTGAAATATATTGTTTTATGTTTACAAAAAGAAAAAACCTACTACGATATAAAAATTTTACAGATATTCTACACAAAAGATACTCGATCTCTCTTTCTATATGTGCCATATTTTTTGCATAATTAAGGAAAGGACTAATTTAGTTTAGTTTAATTTAAGAACTCAAAGTCTCAAACCATGAAGGCTGCTATTGTCTACATCAACACACAATTAATTACTTTTTTTTAGGGGACTAATTCCTATAACTGGAATTGTTATTGTTATTATTATTTTTTGACAAGTACTTGGAAAAGGACATTGACTGATCATCATTGGCGAGGAGACGCAAGCAATTGCATAAGTCTTGCCTGATCATCATAGTTTGGAGACACGTTATTTGATCAAATCTAAACTAGAGAGTTTTAGGCAAAGTTGCAGCACAAGTAATACCAAGACTCATACTTTAAAACACTAATTTATTAATGTATAATAGTTTCTATTATACTTGTTATTTGGTAGTAAAAATTTAACATCATGTAACATGTGAACGCATAAAGTTACATAACGTTATATGTAGATCAATTAGTAATTACATGAGTGTAAAAAAAAAAAAGTTATGGCCGTCAAGTATGTATAATTATCAGATATGTACGGTTATCATATTGGAGACGCATGTGAGAGTTTTATAGCTTTATGATTATGGGTTTCACTTAGCTTGTCATTAAAGTCAGGTATAATGAGTTTAGATTTGTCCCATGTCTTACTAACTGTCTCATAATCCATGTAAAACTGCGAGCCCTAAGATTAGATGGCCACAATCTCCTACTGTAATTTTTAGTCCATTCATTCTGTACATATATATATATATATAAATAGATGTATATTACATTCTTATCATATATGTATACATGAAATTAATTACCTTATTTATCCTTCAGCAAAAAATAGAATAAAGGATTACACCGTTACATGCTCTGGTGTGCATAACCGAAGGGAGACTGGGAGGTGTGTATAAATATATATATATATATTACCACTTATTATAAAAGAAAACTTTCTTAGCCAACGTCTGTGTAAAATATACTGAGGTAGATTATATTCCCTGCATATTGCATTATGTAGGAAAAAAATAGAAGAAAATAAAAAACGAATAAGGTCGGTTGAAACTAAGGCCAGGAAAATGCGTGAAAGCTAGCTGTATATTCGTGTTCCGATCTATATGCATGCATGTTCGGTAATCAACATATATATATATAGAGAGAGAGATATATATATATATATATATATATCCAAAGCTCTAACTACACATCAAATAATATTTCCTTAAGCTTGAGAGAATTAGCTAAGGTTGTTTAAGTCCTCCTTAAATGTATATGTAATATAGTGCAATCTAATTATTACATTGATTTTTTGACTTTCATAGTAAGGTCACTGTGGGGCTAGAAAGGGGACAAGAAGCCTTCCTCTCGAGAGGTCTAGGAGACTGGGACGTAGCCTTGAAAGATATATATTTTATTGATAGTTGTTTCATTAAGAGTAATATTTGAGAATTTTACAATTGCAATTTTGATTGTCTTATTTATTTATTTATCAATAGAGAATGTTGTTGTTAAGGTTGATAATTAGAGAGAATAGGAAAAACACATAGAGTTTTTAAGGTGTGCTAGTTTTAAAAACACGGAGAGTTTTAAAGGTGAGCGAGTTTCTTGATCTTAAACTTCTTGATTTTCGTGATGAGTTACTACATTGGTTGATAAATGGTTTAATATTACATTAAAGCGAACCTTTTGTAAACCTTTAATGTTGGCGTTCATTTTATTTTTCCACAATTTTAATTACTTTTTAATAATATAAAATCAAGGCATTTAATTCTCAACATAAATAGTAATGGATAGAAACAAGGTCTGGATATGGTGTGCATGTGTAATTTGTTTTGGCCGGTAAATATTTGGTTGGAGGGAAACGTAGAAGGAAACGAGAGAGGTCTTGGTGATCAATAAAAGGAATTTATAACTTAATTATAATCTGTTTGGTAAGGGAGAAAAGAGGAGGGAATGGAGTGAATATGAGATTTTAAATCCTTTAAAGAACTTGGTAACTGCCCTGCATATGATTCCCCCCAAAAAATAAATTATTCTGCGCATGCATAGGGTGGTGCATGTAATATGCCAATATTTATAAATAATATACATTTGTATATACTTATATGTATTTGCCCGTGTTAGTCTTACGCACGCCAAGTTCAAAATGATTTATGACAACCTTTATAATTTCTAACCCTACCATAAAAATGATAAAATATGTGTATATAATTACTTTGAAGTAGATTCGTATCTCTTCATAACACATCAGCACATGTACATATACATATACATATACATATCTATATATAAGAGATAAATGTTACAATGATGGGCATGCAATTTCCGCGTCCGGGCCACACGACTTATATAGTATCATTTTTATTTCTTTTACAACTTAGACCATGAATGTTAGAATTTAATACAGCACTACATAAAAGTGTGGCCTTATTTAAAAATAGTTTCTAAAATTTTCTTGGAAGGAATATGTTAAATAGAAAATATTGTTATAATTTGTTTCAATTATTTATATCGACCCAAGTACCGTTTACTTGAGTGTTACATGAGGAAGCCACGCGTTTTGCAGGCGTAAGCCTTTGTTCGATTCACTTTCTATATTTGCATAGTTGTACCTATTGCATTTTAATTCTTTACATATAAACTAGCTCTTCTTGTTAGGATATATATATATATATATATATTTATACATATAATATACAATATAGTTATATAAGCGCAGGAAACTTTCTTTTCTAATTCTCCGACAACAAACTGATTTAAATTTTAGATTTAAATTATATCTATATATAAACTGTCGTTAGGTTAGGTGCTTAATTTTTTAATCTCATTAATTAGGATGATTATAAAAAAAATCTAATTAATTAAGGGACTATGAGTGTTTAATAAGATATTTTAGGAAATCATGACGTGATCCATGTTTGTGATACAGCTGGGTGATCAAGGTAAACTAATTTAGTCAAAAGGAGTAAAAAATTCCTCCCTTGATATATAGTGAGAAACACAAATTATAAGAAAAATATATAAACAAATCTATTGCCATTTAGACACTCAATTAATAAACTGGAAAATATCGTTTCGACATACTTTATTTTAGTTTTAATTTTTTTTTTTTTTCTATTTTGTACCTTGATGTCCGAAAATCTTATTGGGACCCTTAAGAAAATATCATATGGGGTATCCGAGTGAATTTTTTAGGACATAAAATGACGATATTATCTTTTCTATTCAAATATGTATTTATACCTACATCTATTTTGCTGGATTTTATCTAAACCTAAATATGAGCTTGTTCCCTTTGTTATATGTCTCAAAAAACATACTCAGGAAATCTGAATTTATATATATTTTTTTCTAATAACAGAGTATCTAAATGGGATTCCGAATATCAGGTACTAAATTGGGAAAAAAAAAAAAAGGTTAAAATAAAGGATATCAGAACGTTATTTTCCAGTAATATAACTTCAGAGGAACTAATTTTTTTGAGTAAGAGTTAAATCAACCAATCATTTAATAAGTACAGTTGAAGATTTAATTGGAGAGTTTTTTTTTTTTTTTTTTTTTAGTAACACAAATAAGATCAACATTGGCAATTAACCCATGCCATTTTTTTTCTTTTTGCGAAATTGAACAATTATATATATATATATATATATAGAGGGGTTTTAATCTGGCTAATGACTGGAGGAAAGAACAATATTAGAATGAATAGAGTCGTATTTCTAGTTTTGTACAATAATACATCGTAAAGAAGCATATAAGATAAGTTTGTCTGTCTGTCTGTCTTTTTTTTTTTTTTTTTTTTGAAGAAGCAGCATATAAAATTAATTGCATAATTAAGTGGTCCTTTTTTATGCTTTTTTGACGTGCTGTTGTCACGATCGGAAGTTAATATATAACTATATATTTTTTGGAGAAATATATAATTATATATTTGTCAAAATATATACAAATTTAAACATGAAATAAATATTTAGATCCTGAGTTTAGAATTGGAGCAGTTATGCGTATGGACGTCCATTAATCTATTGCTGCTATATGTAGAAGCACAGGCACAAAGAAATAAGAGTTATTTTCATTTATGACCCCTCAACTTTAAGGTCATTTACATTTATCGTTTGAATTTTAAAAACTTTCATTTTACCCTTGATTTTTGAATTGTCTCCAACTTACTAACTTCTTTCAATTGAATTTTAGTTAAGAACATACAAAAAAAATTGAGTTAAGTGCAGTTATATAATTTTTTTTTTCCATTTGTTTTCAATAGAAATCCTAATAAAACTGATTTAGTATGACTAATACCCCAATTTTTTTTGGATCAAAATTCTAGTAAAAGAGGTTAAGTAGGAGACAATTCAAAATTTAAGGGGCAAAGTGAGAATTTTTAATATTTAGGGGACAAACAGACCATAAAATTTAGAGGCATAGTTGAAAATTCCAAATAAGTATATACGTTTAAGTTTTTCTCAAGGCATCATTAATATAAAACCTTATTATAAGTTAATAAAGTCCATAAGTATTACTCACTATATTAATTATGTGTTGCCATGGCTAACAATCGACCAAGTTTGAAGTTGCCTACCTAACTATATATGCATGTAGTTTCTATGTCATAATTTAAAAGTTAAATCCTGTAAAGTTTTCCTTAAATTTTGAGAAGAAATATATACAAGTACTTTAAAAAAAAAAGGATGAAATCTAATATGTTAATATTTAGACTATGTTCCCAAGACTCCCTAGTTGGTGATATTATTATATATATATATATATATATATATATATATATATAAAGGTTAAAATTCCACTAGATAAAAAATGACTTTTCCCTTATCAGACACATTAGAGTTTTCGTAGATAACTTGAAATAATCTTGAAACTATACTCCAGAGAGATTATTCATGCATACGTCTCAGAGATAAAAGCATTTTTGGCATTTCGTTACCTTTAATTAAGAAAAAAAAAAAAGGTGTCCGCTATTCACTTTATCAAAGTTAAAAGGGGTTAATAATTTGGAACCTTTTCACTCAAATAGAAAAAAAGAAAATTGATCACGACTTTATAAACATAATTATAAATTGAAGAGAACATATACACTCAAGGGTTTTTAGTATTGTTCTTACTACTTATCGATCTTTGACCATTTGTCTTCGGGATTTTTAATTTTAATAATTTACCCCTTAAAAGTTTTTAGTGTCACAATAAATATATATACATATATATATCCTATTTCATTAAACTTCCGGTTAAATTGATATTGATGAAAAGTCCATGTGCATATTATCCAACGAAAAATTTCCAAATTCGATCCAATTCAAATCCTAATGCTAATCTTTTAAAGTCAAAAAATCAATTTAATAGGACGTTAGCAAAATAGGGTATATTGTAAAAACTTAGCAAAATAGGGTATATTGTAAAAACCCATAAAGTTCAGGAAGAAAATCATCAAAATTCAAAATTTGAGGGTAAAAAAAAAAAAAAAAAAAACCCACATACGTAAGCTTGTAGCACCACACTAATGCTCTCGCAACATCCGTGCACGCACACACACACACATATATGCATGCATATATATAGAAAAATGTTAGGTTTTAATTTTAATTTTTGAGTACTAACATATATGACTTATTATGAGTTATTATTTTTTAATTGATAAGTATTTAAAGTATTTGTTATATCAATTGTTTGCATCAACCAATGAAAACATGACATATGAATTAGTATTTAAAATGTTATGATTGGAGTTGGTTACACTACTCATATATATATATATTGGGCAAGTCTTTCTAAACAAAGATTAAGATGCAAACTGCAGTACTTGCATGGTGGTCTTTCTCCACATTATAACTTATATATATAGCTCGCTCCTTTTTTTTTTTCCTTCTTTTGAAGCGCTCTAAGATCTGCGAATTTAATTCTCTTAGCTCAAGAAAACACATTCACTAAATAAGAAATCCTCCACAATATTATTAGATACTATGTTAATTAGTTTATCAATATTCTTAAATATGTTGTAGCTATTTATTAAGAAGAGCCAAAATCAGGTTTTACAGTCTAACATATATATGTTGTAGAAACTCCTGCAAACCAATGATGGGCTTGAATTTCTAACTTAGATCACTCAACCAGGAAGTTCTCTGCATGGCATACACAGATCGATGCAAGAATATTGATAATAATAGGCTTTATCATACAACCACATTTTTTAACGTTAATTAAGATCCTAAGTTCTAATCCCAAGAAAAAAGAAGAAATAATAATTAAAATTTTTTTGTCTATTGCTATGAGATTTTCAGGACAAAGAAAGTTTAAGTGGAGAGTAAAAACAGATAGAAGGAATTAATTAGGAGTAATATTCATAGGTATTGCTATGATTCTCTACCCCACGTCCGTGACATATAGAAGTGAAAAGCTTAATTAATGTATTAGTTACTTAGCATAATACATGCTTTTGAAAGACACAACAATAGTATGAGCTAGCTAAATTTTTTGACGTTACACATCATCAAAATTTATGTTATATAGATATATATATATTTTATATGATTGCAAGATTACATTTTTTCACTTCTATATCTTACGGTGGGAGAAGGTATATTCATATATTCGAGTTGTCGTGGCGTACGCTCGCTCTCGCTGGCTGGGACCAAGTGCCAGCCTTTCTTAAGATATGGAGACTGGGGTAATCGTGGTAGTGCCGGCCAAAACAATTCAAGAAAATTATGAAAGTTTATAATTAATTAAAGAAATTCCTAATTATTGCATGGGGAAAATTGAATTATAGTAAGCAGATTACATAAATTAAGGGTTAGTTTCCATTTCCAGATAGGTTATACATCTACAAAATTCCATTTTTGACGAGAATATGATCTCTAGTTGTGCAAATGCAGTATGGCCTTGCCGGCATTCATAGAAATTACAATAAATAATAATAATAATAATAATAATAATAACAACAACAACAACAACAATAATGTGAACAAATTATTAACTACAAACAATGTTTCCGGATAAGAAATCTCAGTTGTGTTGTACACACGTAATCAGCTGGACAGGTACTCTTTAGAATGACTTGTTCCTCTTCCTAATCTGTGTAATCTTTGTTTGTTTTGGTTAAGAGATTTTTGTCCCCTGATCTAATCAAATTTAGGACGGAATATAGTACTTTATGGTGTTCTTATAGATTCTAATTATGTGATTGTTATTTTGCTCTTTAGAACTATTGTTATGGACCCACTACCAAATAGAAAGAAAGGAAGAGTAAAAATCTCTAGGAGATAGAAAGAACGGAGATTTTCCATTACGTTGTCTGATAGAAGAGAAAGAAAAAGTAAAAAAAAAAATGTTTAATCAAATGTACCTTACAATTATAACCTCATATCAATTATAAGATGAATATAGATTAAGGTCAAATTAAATATTTTATCCACATTTGCTTTGACAAAAATTTTCTATCTACTCTTCTTATCTAAGTTAGAAGGAATGAAAGTGATGGGGCATATGGATTTGAAATTTTCCTTCCTTCCTAATTTTCCTCTCTACCAAACAACCAATATTCCATTTTCCTTTCTATCCCCCCTCTAATTGCCCTCACCTGCCTTCTCTACTCTACCAAACAAAGGCAAGAGTGAGGCTCATATTCTTGTGCTTAAAAATATATGATTGAAATCGTTTCTTACATGGTAAAAGATTAATTAAACATAAGAGTGTCAAGTGACATCTAAATATATTTAAATCTTATCATATGACAGTTTTATTTTATTAGCACTTAACTCTAGATTGTTGTGACCATTAATTCTGCTACAAAAGGTGACAGATATTAGCACTAGTGGTGATGATCACTATACTAATAGAATGTGGATTCTAAAAGCGAGGCTCATATTCTTATGCTTAAAATCTATTATTGAAATTCTTTCTTACATGGTAAAGATTAATCAAATATTAGAGTGTCAGGTGACATCCAAATATATTTTAATCTCATTGTGTGATAGTTTTATTTTATTGTCATACGTGTAAAAATGCATGATGAATAAGATGATCTTGTGTTAGTAGTGATGGTCACCATATATCACTAATGGTAATCAGTGAAATACTCTTCTATTAATGAGTCTCTTTTTCATAATTTAGTGCAAAAGACAATAGGTTTAGTACTAACCATGCAACCATGTTGTTTGGTTAAACCTTAAAAAATTAAACAGCTTATTAGGGTTTTCGAAAGAATGCCTCAAAAAGAGTACATCTTTGAAATATTACCTCATCTTCAGAATTTTTGCCCTCTTAATTGTCAAATAAAAGGTAATTTCAAGGCAAAAATCCAAAGCATGAGGCAAAAATCTTAAACATTTGCACTAAAAAGACTATTCCCACAGTTTCCTCCAGATTTTATATATCAAAGAACATGTTTTAGATAGGGGTCTCAGACTCCATTCAACCAACTAGTAAACCATAATTAAGTTTACTAATCAAATTGTTTTTCTACATCAAGGAGACTAGTATTGTACTGAACTATATAATCAGAAATAAGATTAATATTTAACATTTGAAATAAGTCAATATCAGAAATTTCTGGTCCAGGTTCGTCCTGAATATGAAGTCGAATGAGTTTGCAGCTGTAAAACTATATCCAAGGCTGTTTGTAGAGATCTAGATAATTATCAAGAAAAAAAAATTACATATTTCATTCTCTGTCTCATTACATATACTAATTGATAAATATATTACATCATATAAATCTTCAAAACTAATAAATTCTTAACTTTAGTAATAAACTATACTCTTTTAGATTTAAAGCGAAAACATGAAGAATAAAAATAGGACAGATATATATAACCGAATTAATTAACATGTTCTTTGGTCCACAGGTGACAATTGCAATGATTAGATATGTTTGTCGTTCTTAATGAGGGAATCTTCCTAAATTGAAAAACTTTGTGGAATATGTGTTAGTTTTTTTAGTTTTAGTTTTAAGAAAATAATGGAGATTATTATTATGGGGAACAAAATCCAGTCAACAGATCATGATCCTGTCTCTGGTTCCAGTACTTTCAGGCCATCTTAGTTTTGAGAATGTCAGACCCCATTATACATGTACACGCACACGCGCGCACACACACACACACACACACACATATATATATTTATATTCTCCATGTCCTGCGCTACTTGTGTTATAATCAATATCATTTTCATTTTTTTTTTTGAACTTTCATTTTTCAATGTTTTTCAACTCCACTTTTACATTTGTGCCACCCCACGTTCTCTTGTTTGCCAGGTGTGATCCTTTTTTTTTTTTTTTCCCTCAACTGGAACTTCACCAAATCTTCCTCCTAAATGCTGCAGATTAGACCTTTTTCGATCCTTTTAATAAACTGAAGAAAAAATAATTTAAAAGAAAAAAACCCTACAAGAAGATAGAAATATATATATAAATATATTTTTGGAATGAATAGATAGCAAGAGGAAACGAAATATCCAACTAAATTGACACCCGACATTTCTCTTCATCATATTCTTAAGGGAAAAAATATATATTAGTTGAATTTTCCGAGTTAGAAGATCTATTCTTCGATCGGCTCAAAATAAGTAGAAGATGCTTTGTAAAACCCTCGAAGGACAAAATATCATTTAAAAATAATAATAATAAAGAGCTTATAATCTGTTATATTGTTTAAATTTTGATATAGTTACAAATTGATATGAAAATTCCCTTCATTAATTAATAATCAGTTTGGCACTTTGTTTTAAAGTCACGACTCGAACGGTAAATTTAAATTTAAATGAGAGAAATATTGTAAAAAACTTTTTAAAAACTATCCAACAGTGAGCCAAATATTTCCTGTCATAGAAGTGCCATCATATAGAGTTTAGTCTCCATTTTCAAAGTTTTTTTTCTCCTTCAACTAGAAACCAACTGATCATTTTATTTCTTAGAATTGTTGTATAGATAATAAATAAATTCCCCTAAGAAGGTGCTTTATTTAATACATGACATCATGCTTCTGAGCTGTAGTAGGCCCCATCAAGGATATCAAGTTATATGGTCACAGAGAATGAATAAATTAGGAACTCAATTTTCTTTTATTTTTCCGAATAATTATCTGTGTGAAGCTGAACGTATACATACATATAATACATTATTAAGCATCAAATAATAAAAATAACATCAATAATAATAACAAGATATTATCTCTAATCCCCTAGTTGCCATGAAAATGTACACTATAAATATCTCCCTTTAAACCCCATCTCTTCTCTCAAGTGTTGATCAAATCGAGCTTCTTCCAACTCCTTAAAATTAAAATCAGCCTTTTTTTTTTTTTTTTGTTGCATTGAAAGAAAAAAAAAAAACCCCTTCAATTAAGGAACAATTTTTTGCAAATGGAGCATTTGGGAGCTGAGGGACAATGGACCTCTCTTAGCGGGATATACACTGCTGAGGAGGCTGATTTCATGGCCTTATTACTCAGCAACTCCGTTCCTCACAACAACCACTTGCTTTCAAGCACGTGGCCGGTCCACGAATCGCCGGCGAACATGGCGGAATTTACCTATGGAGGTTCATCACATTGCTCTTTATTAGAGCTTTCCAACTCTAGTTTTTGCAGTTTGTCACGAGGGAGTAGTAGTACCAGTGGAGATAATACTAGTGCTGGTTATGATCAGCAGTACTACTACTGCTTTAGTACTCCTGATTCCCGCAAAATTAACGCTTCTACCGATTCCTATCTCGTCGACGGAGACCGTGAGGATCGCAACGAAATTGGCGATGGATTTAGTGAAGGTGATGCACCAGAAAAGAAGTTGTTGGAATTGGAGGATAAGGGCAGTGATGAGAATTCTGCGAAAAGGTTCCGGTGTTCTGAAAATGTGAGTATATATATGCATATATATGTGTATATGTGTGTGTGTGTGTGTACATATGTGGTGCTAATATATTGTCAAATGATACAATGCAGGTGGAGGTGGGCAAGAGGTATGCGAAATCGAAGAAGAAACAGAAGCTGGCGTCGATCAACAACGACGGAGAAGGTAATGGCGGTGCAAATCATGGACAGAGCTCTAGCAGTTGCTGCTCAGGAGATGACTCCATTAATGGTGATCAAGAGATGAGTGGAGGGTACACGTTCGAGTTTGAGTCCGAAAGGTGCCTGCGGTTCTCAGTTCAGAAGGCAAAATGAGAGCGAGAAGAGGCTCGGCCACCGATCCTCAGAGCCTTTACGCAAGGGTAATTAACTAATTTCTTGTAAGAAAAAAATATATATATATTTATATATAACGATATGATATCTACGGTTATCACTTATTAAAAAAATGAAAATACTCTTGGATTTCTAACGTTTCTATCCAAAATTCGTCCCTTTCACCGATTGAGCTAATTTAGCGGAGAATTTCCTTGCAGAATACTTGCTTATATGTTAATATTGCACATTTCTTTAATTATGTTTCAGAAAAGAAGAGAGAGAATCAATGAGAGGCTAAGAATTCTACAGAACCTCGTACCCAATGGAACAAAGGTAATATTTACATGCATTATATATATAAATATAAATATATGTTTATAGTATGTTCGTGCAATATAATTGAATACAAAGTATTTCATGCAAAATGTGGAGAAGTTAATTGGGATTCTGTGGGACTTCAGGTGGATATAAGCACAATGCTTGAGGAAGCTGTTCAGTATGTGAAGTTCTTACAAGCACCAAATTAAGGTAATTTAAAAAAAAAAAAAAAAAAGAAGAAGAAGAAGAAGCAAAAAGTCTCAAGCTTAAACCTGTTTATTAATATTCGAAAATGTTTGATTTTAATGATTTATATTTTAATTATGGTTATTTTTGTAGCTGTTGAGCTCTGATGAACTGTGGATGTACGCTCCGATTGCTTACAACGGAATGGACATTGGACTGGACCATTTGAAGCTTGTCGCGGCAAATAAATTCATAAAATAATCAAAATTAGGATTGTTTAATTACCATTGGATTAAGTTTTTTTGAGTTGAGAGTTAATTATGAGGCAAATTTGTATTCTTCAGCACTTGCGATGTTATTAATTGTGACATAAAAATCATTATCTACTTTGCTATTTGTTATTAAGAAGGATTTATTTGAACATGAAAATTATGACTTTTTGAATTTATAATTCCCGCGTTCTACCGACTCTTCACAACGTGCCATCATGCATGGCAACTAACTATGCTCCATTGACCACGTACATATAATACTATATATGCATATATATAGATATAGATAGATACATATATATTATATATCTTATGTGCGCGTGCGTGCATTTGTAGTTAGAAATATACACAAGTTAAAAAAAAAAAAAAAAAAAAAATTCTGAGAAGGTCCATACTCTTGTCGCCTCATATGGTTGTGAGATTTTGTTTATGAGGTTAATTTCATTCTGTTGCCCTCATTTTTGTACGCTTGACATATTTCGTTGATATCATCTGATGTATATATTAATAATTATCGACGATAAGATTTTAGATATTCTTGTCTAGTGGGTGCGACTGGGAGGTGAGGAATTTGAGAATCAGCTCTCAGATTTAAAATCTGAATATTATCAACTCAAAAAAAGGATTGATCAAATTATATTGAGTCTAACTCAGAATATCATTGTCTTGAATTTGAGAATCAGCTCTCATGATTTAAGCCCAATCTAATCGTATATATGGAAGGAGTCATACTCAATAGAAATGTAAGCTAGAACTATTGCTACCATTGACGTACCTCTCCCAAAAAGAAATTAGAGCCTATTGAGTGCGAATAAGTGACAGTCTGATTCCAGTAATAGCTCAGAGTCCAGTTCATTATGTCCTGATCATACCTGTATTATAGCGTACATTATGCCATAGTAGTAATTAAGATGCCTTCAATTCAGACAAAAATGATGGCACAAAGAACAGAGGAAAATATTCTTACACGACATTGCAACTAGTAAGTACAAACTATAGACGCTAATGACCTACAATTATCATTTTCAGTTGGACGATCCAAAATTGGGCAGTGGTCGGATGAACAGGGATAGAATTTTTCTTCCTGTTTTTAGACATTTCAGAAAACAATAACAAAAAGTACATGTGACAATCATAATTTCTCGAATTTCTCAGGATTCAAACTCTGTACTTTTAGATGAGTCAGATATGGTATCTATGCTAAGTTCATACAGCAACAATAATTTCTCCTTTCAAATGAACACACTTGACACATTTGAATAGTTGGAGGGCCCTTTTTTTTTTTTTTGGGTAGTTGAATATTTGTAGGCATCAAAAGTTTAGTTACTTTGACCAGACTATTATGGAGATTTCACGGTTAGCGCGACTTTAATAGGATCATTGATAGTTTCCGTAGAATTTTTTGGTTAAGTATAACTTGTTCGACAAGTCCTTGAAAAAACAAAACAAAACAAAACAAAACAAAACAAAAAACAAACAAACCTACACCATTACATCTACTTCATAAACACTGTCCCGATTAATCTTGTAAGAGGATTACTTAAAAACGACACCCTTTACACTTATAAATATCGTCCGATTTAAATCGTAAAATTACAATTCTTACTTATACCTGCATCTCCACAAAAATCAAGTTTTGAAAGGAGGTAAAAAAACGTAAGGCCCCTAGGATAAACTTTAACCATTACAAACAAGGTAAAAGTGGAAAAGTGAAAAACTCCGTTTTGCCCTTTAAAATCAATGATATCTAAGCTTTTGACATGAAGTTCAACCTGTCTCCAAGAAGCTAGTAAATTACAGAATGGCATTTAAACTAAGACAAGCATCATGGGAGTGAAATTTTGGTGCTATTTTCATATCCCCTCCTTCCATTCTATCTTGCCCCCTCTCGAAGTCAATTTTCTTCCTTTCGACTGTCCTGTCAACATTACAGTCCTAATAAACGGCGGACATTTTTCCAAATCTAATTCATAAATTTATTATCTTCCAACATATGTTACAGGCATCTTTCTATAAGAAGACCACACTCAAAAAACTCTGTTGACTCGATCGGGAAAGGTTTTTTTTCACGGTACACATCCACAGTTTCATCACCTCAACTTCTTGGAAGATTACTACAAATTGAGATTTCGTTTCTCATGCTCGTTGTTCATCGTTGACGTGATTTGGAACTTCTGCTTGGCTGTCCAGAGGCATATACTGCGCCATTATTGCTCTGATTTCCGAGTCCATATACGACTGCACAACGAAGGGGGGGAAAAAAGACATCAACAACATTACGTTTTCATTTCTATCTCCTGATTGCCATCACGTGAGGGTAAAGATTAAAGCAAAAATACCCAAAAAAGTTTTCAGATAAAAGGCATGCATACATAAATGTTATAGACATGTTCTAATTCTAAAGCTTCAAATCGTAAGAGTAATGGCAGAGCTTAAATAATGTAGCACAGGCACAAATAAAGAATCCAGAGAGAGAGAAAAAAAAAAAGGGCATTTAATTCTGCAAACACAATGTGGTGCAACAAGCTTACCCTTAATCTGTATTTGTAGACAAGATATGCCCCACCAGCAGCCATAGCCAAGCCTATCAAAATGATCCAAACAGCAGCCCAAGCAGATCGTGTCTCACCAGTTGCAGTTTTACCTGCAAATGATCATAGGGAGAACATGAAAACGGGCACAATTTTGTCGTGTAAGCATAGATCATTTGGATTTATCTTCAACAGTTTGGGTCGCCGGACTCACTTATGCAGGCGTCATGGTCCCTGATATACAGCAACTCCCCACCACATGAGCATTCATAGCTTCCCCAGGTGTTTTTGCAGCTGCATTCGGGGCACTGACAAGCTTTCCTCTCTTTGCACTCATCGATATCTATATGTAAATTGAAAAAGAATGGTCAATTGGTCTTAGATATAGTTATGATAAAAATTTTCACGTTTGAGCCATAGTTACAAAAGATAAAGACATAATATTTTTCCAGCAAAAAAATTCCATAACAAAAACCAACCCAGTAAATTTGTCTCACATCCCACGGTCCTGAATATTTAAAGTTATCCCCTTGGTTCTTTCTATATTGATTTTGTTCTGTAACACGGCAGACTTACCAACCCAGTAACTAAACATTTGCCTCTTACCTGTACAACTGTTGACACCATCGCCTTTAAATCCAGAAGGACACTTGCATTTGACCTCCCCGTTATCCTGTTACACATAAAAAAGTTTTGAGTTAAACCGTCAACAATAGATTATCAGGGGGAAAACGAAGAAAGAGAGATGGGAAAGAGAACTGCCACATACAGTACAAGCAGAGTATGCATGCCCATTTCGAGCTTCATGCCAACAACCACCATTATTGATCTTACACCTTCCAGGCCCACTCGCTGGAGAAGAAAATAAAGAGAGAGAAAAAAGAGAATGTACATTATTAAAAAATCGAGAATCCACAAACAATCTCAATCATACTCAACAAGCAGAAGCACATTTTACCTTCGCAGGTCGTATAACCATCTCCTTTGAACTGCACCCCATCGACCAGGGGACACTCACATACCCTCCCACGGAACGTGTCCTGTTTAAATAAGTCAAACTGTCAGATAACAATGCAAAAAGTACTATTGACAACCAGAAACTTTTAAGGCCAGCAAAAGTTTGATTTCACCTTGCATGCAGTGAGATTGGCAGACTTATCTTGCCAGCAACCACCATTGTTTTCCAAGCACTCATTTGTCTCCACATCTGTCACAAAGTAAATATCCGAACCAATGAAATGAGATTCAGGATTAAATAATGAATAACTAACCCAACACAAAATCAACTTTGAAACGCCTTAATGAGGTACATACCACCACTCAAACAAACAGCTGGGTCCGTGGTTTCCTCAAAACCAGAACAGATAGCCTTCAGAACAGCACCTTTCTCCAATTTTCCTGCAAGCAAGCATATATTTCATTTAGAAGATCCAGATTCATATCTGCAAAATAGAAGCACAAAGACCAACCTCGGTATTGTCGGTTATTGACAACAAGTGTAGGCAATATGGTCACATCGCCTCTTGATCCCTTCCCGACCTGCACAAAGGGTTCCCATCAAATATGCACACTTAACTTTATTTAGCAATACCAATGCATAAAGTGACTCCAATTCTTTGCGCCGCAGCAAATAGGATGTGAACCACAAATTTCAAATGAGAACAACATAAAAACAGTAGAGACTGTATAAATAAAAGACAATACCTGAGCATCTTGCTCTTCTTTCAGAACACGATTGTCGGAGTCTGCATCAGGGTCTCCCATGCACTTCTCAATACTTTTGACATCAAGCCCTGTCAAGTGTCATAATAACACTCAAATTTATCAATCAATAGTTACAAATATATAAGATGCGTAAGAAAGCAATAGAAACTCATTTACCAAGAGATTGAATGACAGCATTAGCACAGTCCTTGTTGTACTTCTTCTCCTTCATAGGACATCTGATCTGAAAATCAGTGACATAGTCCCACCAGACCCATGGCTTTCTTGGAATCATTTGCCACTTTAAACACACAAAGCTGCCTTAGGTTTTCCAGAACCACGTCTTTTCCTTCATAGCCTGTGCTGAAGTCTTGTTCAGGATCAGGAGCACAGTATCTTCCGTGATTGATACACTGGGATTTGCACTGTTTGCTCAAGGTAAACGCCTCAGGACAGTACCAAGTTATATAATGCGGAGTGAATTGAGTATAGCCACCTTTCTCAAGAATCTGAGCTGCGCCCTTAAAATCCTTAACAAATTCCATCAACATATCACATTTAACTCCACATTCGTCATTGCTATTGGTCCACAGTTCATACTCCACCCGATCATCTGGGTGTGGAACAGCTTCTCTCCAGTCAAGATTTACATTCACCATCTCCCCAGAGTTGTGTGCTTTCTTTAGTGTTTCTCCGAAACTTTTTTCAATGAGTGCTGACGGGATGGTAATGTTCTCAATGTATTTGGCAGTTGAACCATCTTCTTCAGGAGAGTCCATAGTTATTAGTGCTTCCTCCATGTCATCAGCAACAAGAACAGCAGAGGCCCCTGCCTTCTGGGCATTCCAGACCTTCAAAGCAAAGAAGCAATCTGGAAAGCAACACGAAAAACGTCGAAACAGTTTTAACATAGGAAATGTAAGAGAATCAGCAAATTAAGCAAGCTATGTCAAGGATATAAGAGTAACTTTCTTTCTCCTTTTTTTTAACTTAATTTAAAAATTAATAAAAAAAACTCATTGTGCAGAGAAGATTAATAACCATAAATTGACCAAAAATCAAATAAACATACATGACTTTTCAAGAAGGACAATATATATAGCGAACAGATATGTAAAGTTAGCAAAACATCAGGGAAGGAAAAAAAGGTCGTTATCCCTATGGTTCCAAATAAATCAGGGAACATCTCAAAAGACATGAATTTAACATACAAGCCCAAGGAAAAATAAAAATTTTACCCTTTTTTTTTGCTTGATAAGATATTAGTTACTTTAAACAACAAACAAACACCTAATTCAAGAAAACAAAAACAGTGAAATACTCAAATGAACCAGATAAAAAGGTGAACCAGTTAGAATCATGAAAAGTAAATCTATTGGAAAAAGCAACGAAAACTCCAAAAGTTCTAGCTGAAAACCATGTAATAAATTATAAGTTAGCTCTAATCAGCTGGCCAGACGATTATTAATGTGCCTACAGCGAGAGGCAGTGAGAGATGGAAATCTAAAAGGCGTTAAAATGTCAAAGAAACTAAATCTCAAAAGTACAACACAAAATGAAAAAAAAAAAAAAAAGAAGTAATTCAGGGAAATGTGAGATAGAAAAGAAACAAACGCCCCATGAACAAGGCACAATTAAAGTAACCCAAAGAACTTGGAATAAACTTCAAGTATAATTCCCAGAGAATCTGCACCTCTTTTACGAAACCGGAAAGAACTCATAACAAATTCACAATAGCAACAATAAAAAAGAGCACTAAACAAGCACTTGAACCAAAACAGCCACCATCTTAAACAACCAAAAATTGGCAGTTTAAACATCAGGAAAAAACAACCCAAATGAACAAATTCGATGTTGAAGAATAATTTCTGCGATAATCCCATTTTTACAATGCATAATTGCCCAATCAAATTCAATTCAGAGCGAAACACTAAATCCCTTTAAAAATCAGAACTAAAAGTAAAACGTTTCGAAAACCCCAAACTTCCCAGATAAACAAACTAAGTAAATGAAGTTTAGGCCAGAAATGGCTAAAAACATGATTATTAACAAAATTAAACTAAGCAAATCTGATCAGCAAGCCATGCAAAAACCAACTACTCCCAGAAAATTTTTGACAAAACCCAGATTAAAAAATAACCAGAAAAGTTAGATAATAACGAAATGGAAATTGATTCAGGTCACTGAAATAGCAAGTTCCAAAATCAACAAAAACGAACTAAAATCTTCCAAAACCAGTCAATCAAATCACCAAAATATAAAAAAAACTAAAAATAAAAATTATTAAAAACAAAAATTGAACAACAAAAGGAAAAGAAATAAACTTTACCTCCGCGATCGACGAGAACGAAGGTGGGAAGAGCTCCTGGCTTCGATTGGAAAGTAATCTTGTAGTCGGAGAACTCCTTACAGCCCTTCTGGTTATCCTTCGGGTAAACGACATTCCCGGCCATGCTTCCACCGTACTGAGGGATTCCGAAGTTCCCAATGGCGCTGTCGTAAGTGCCCCTGATTCGGTCTGGTGACGTCACCCTCAAGCTGTTCTTCTCCACCACGAATCTCGCGTGAATCGAAAGCGGAGCCATGGACAGGACCAGAAACCCTAGGAAGAGCCTCGCCGCCGAATCCGATCTCCGGAGCCCCATTTCCGCCGAGAAACTCGAGGAAAACGGAATCCGAATTATCAGGTCTTTCTCTGGAATCGAAAAGTCGGATTCAGAGAAGGAAAGGGAAACCGCTTTCCTCCGATCGCCAATCAGTGGAAAACACAATCCGTGAAGAAAATACTAATGGGAAGATGAAGAAGAAGTAGAGGAAGAAGAAGAAGCTCTTTCTGTTTTTGTTGGTTTGCTTTTTTTTTTTTTTTTTTTTTTTGTGTGAAAAAAAAAAAGGAAAATAATAATAATAATAATAAAGAGGAGCTTACAGTTAAAGGACTTTTTTAA
The DNA here is from genome assembly GCA_025413485.1 of Ficus microcarpa. Classification (NCBI taxonomy): domain Eukaryota; kingdom Viridiplantae; phylum Streptophyta; class Magnoliopsida; order Rosales; family Moraceae; genus Ficus; species Ficus microcarpa. Next base: position 10,145,696 of record CM046384.1, on the reverse strand, counting down.
ATATATTTTTTAATAAATGACCCAAATCTTTAAAGATTAATTAACAATTTTAAGTTTTTAAAAATTAAATAAAATATAATTTTTTTCCTTATAATGATCAAATCACTTTTGTAAATGTTCAATTACTGATTGATCATATTGAATAGTTAATCATTGATTAACTATCGATCAATCAATCAGTCAATGATAGTTAATTATTAATTGATCATAATATAACTTATAAATATTTATAGTCAATCACTGATTGACTCACAATCAATTATTGATTGACCATAAATAATATCACAAATTGTCATTTTTATAGTTAATCATTGATTGATTCATAATAAATTAATGATTGACCATAAATAATATCACAAATTTTTTGATTAATCAGTGATTAATTATATGTAAATCACTCATTTATCATTTAAAAAATTTAAAAAGTAAAAAAAAAAAAAAAAAACTCTCTCCCTCTCCCCAACCTGCCATAGCCGCCTTTCTCTCTCCCCATTCTTAATTCTCTCCCTCTCTCCATTGCTTTCTTTTTCCTTTCTCTCTCATCTAGTTTCTCTTTCTTTCCTCATTGATCGAAAAGGCGATGTGCTGATGACAACAATGGTGGCTTGTTGGAGTTCGACAGGAGAATGCCGAGACCGTCGTGATTTTCGGCAAAGCAATTGAGGGTCATGGGCTCCGTGAGCTATTTTCTCCGGTGACAAGAACGGCTTTCTCTTTGCAATCTGGTTTCTCTCTCTCCATCACGAGCAGCATGATGATTTTGCCCTGGTGTCGCCAGTCTCTGTCCGAGACTATGGTCGATGACAATGACAGTTGAAAGGAGAGAATAGAGAAATAGGTAAAGGGAGGAGAGAGAGAGAGGCAGGGGGAAGAAGTCTGGGAAGTTGATGAAATTTGATTAGGCTATTTAACTAAATTAAAATAAAAAGGTTATACTATCTATTATATTAGGTAATTATTATGGACAACCCAGCTTAATTTTCTAGATTATTTATGGAAATCTAAATATTTTCCTATTCTAACTTTACATCTTATAATAAAATTAAATGTGAAATTATTAAGTTATCCATGTAATCATAATAATACAACATTCATATAATATCGAAAATGACATCAAAAAGAGAACTTTATATAATAAATGCAATAACATTCATATAATTCATATTACATATTTTAACAACATACCCCTCAAATTTCTTTACCTTTTCAAAATGACATCGAGGAGAGACTTTTTTTTTTTTGGGTGAATTTTAAGTAGTAGATCATCATTCAAAAGAATGTATTATATTTGATATCTTTATATGTAAAATTAAATGTGACATTGTCATTCGAATAATTACGGAAAAAAAAACATTTTAAGTTTGAAAAAACAATAAACGGTATTTTGAATTTTTTTTTTCAAGTACCGGGTGCCAATTTAATTATCTAATTATTGAGAGATTAATTTACCAATTCCACCTTTGTTGTTATTACTATTGTTTTTCTTTTTTCCTTTGGGATTAACAGATACGTTAACATTTTGTTTTTTAATTCTTTGAAAAAAAGTCTTTTATTTGGGATATTGTCTTGGAATTCCAGAGCCGTCTTAAAGTGAAGTTCCAAATTTATCCACAGAAAGGTAATGTAAGAGTCGAGAGTGTCTGGGGTAATAATGTAATTTCAAGTAAGAAACTACGAATTTCCTTCTGGTAAGAGTCCAAAGTCCGTGCTTGAACGTTTTTCGAGATGTTTCCCTTTTTTTTTGGTTTGGAGCTTTGGATACGTTCCAATAAATTTTTTTTTTTTTTTTTAACTCCACTCTATTTTATTTACTTAAACAAACCTCTTTTCACGTGCTATTTCTTGTATTTCTTTTCTTCTTCTTCATGTCTTGTTTTGTTGTTTTGATTTTGTTTTTCACGTTTCTTCCAAGTTAAGACTCCACAAACAAAGCAAAACAGTCCCTATCATTTATTCTTTAATTTTTTTTTAAGTGAAAAGAAATCGTTTATCTACGTATTTGTAATTTGTAGATAAACTCTCTTGAGCTGACTCAGCGGATGATAAGGAGTTCAAGATGCTGATTAAATCTCGTGTTCACAACATGGAAAATTTATTAAAAAAAATTAATAACATAGATAAATAGTTTTTTTTTTTTGGCTCAAATAAAACGTGAGGTTTAACATTTATAAAGCTATTATGGGTCCGTTTGGTTCACCAATTTGAGTTGAAAATTTTAAATTTCAATAGTAATTTTTGTTGACTTTTTAGAAAAGACAAAAAACTTTTTCAGAAAAGACCTTTTTAGGAAAATGATAAAAAAATTAATTCAAACTAATAGTTTGAACCGACCAACCAAACATGCACTAAGAGTGCATTGCAACATATTCTTTACAGAGATAATATATATATTTTTATTTTGTTGCTATAGTCCAGAAATGAAAAACATTAATTTACTCTTGTATCGCATTGGAGCAGAGTTGGTAGCTTCAAAAAATAAATATCAGTCCCACCAAGTCTCCCTCCTATTAATTGAATCTCACGTGGCCCTACTGCGATAAAAGTAATGTATAATTGTTTATGTTTTTGCTTAAAAAAAAAAAACAAAAAGCAATTTCTGTTTGTGAAGGTTGATGATCAAATTATATTTATATTATTTGTAAAACAAAAATTAGAATTAAATAAACATCAATCAAACTTATTGTCTTTAATAAAAATCTAATAGTAATACATTGAATAATAATGTTTTATATCGTCCACCAAAAAATTTTTATATCCTCCACCAAAAAATTATTAAAAGTATTTTAAAAATAGAGAAAAAAAAATTAAGGAATTGATATTTGGAAAAATTAGGCTGGCTTTTTTTAATTACTTAATCTAATAGATGACTAATCTATAAATCCCTTGATATTTATGCATTATTTTGATTTAAAAATTCATGTTTTTGAGAATTTATTATGAGAATTTATGCATTATTTTGATACAATATATACTTTTCTTTTTTATTATCAGAATAACATTTATTTTAATCATAAGATTAATTGTTCACAATCTAATTTATGATTGAGAGAAAAAATTGAACTCTCACAGATCAAATAATTATAAATTTAATCTAATAATTAAAGTTTGATTTTTTCCTGAAGTGAAAATGAATAATTTCTTCAATAGAAATTTCCCCCTTTTTTCTTTTTTTTCCATAAAAAAGAGCTTTCGGGCTTTTGTAGTCCGAACTCCGAAGTTAGTGGAGTAACCGGTGACCAATCGATACTAAGGATGACGTGAATGGTGCAATCATGGGTGGACACCTGGCTTCTTTTCAAAATTGACTAGGTTACCCCACCATGAAAGGAAAAGAACTTGGGAGGACCATTTTCCAAACTCTACACAATAGTTTTCCTTTTTTTTTTTAATAATTACTATTGAAAATTTTAGTTGTAAAATAATAATTAGATAAGACAAAAAAATTAAGGTAAAAAATTCAACTACCTTCTAATATTTTACCATAAAGTCAAGTTTAAAATTGTCGGTAGAATTTGCAGCCACAATAAAATCTATAATCCTTATAATTATTGAAAAACAATGTTAGGTCAACTTTATTTTCAATTTTCATATCAACATTGAATTGTCATATTTTTATTAATCTTTATCGATAAAACACAACTCAAAATTAATATAAAAAGTTTAAAATTAAAATTGATGTATCTTACATTTTTCCTTAATTAAACGATATGTATACTTTTTACTTAAATGTAAAAATAGATAGTTGTGTGGTTTGGCACATTTTGTGAATTCCATCAACCGAAATAGCATTGTACTATTGGTACACTTTTTCTACTGAGCGACATCTATTAGCACTACGGATGTGGTTAAACTTGCGCTATGATTGTTTGACTCCAAAATCGGACCTTCCACACCCGTGATCCTCCCCGACGGCCGACACAATTGATGTCAGTTTACTTAAGGGACCAAGACTCACTTCCTTAGCAAAGTTGGCACGCCATTAGAACTTACCATATTTTTGCTTTATTTTTTCTTTTCTTTAGTGACTTGCCATAAATTACTTGGGCAATTAGGGTTTGTAAAACCAAATGATATTATAGATAAAAAGAAAAAAAAATGATATTATATAATATTTTCTAGGCATATAACATGGCACGCGGTTTATTAGTCTTATGTTTAAACTTACTTTTTATTAATGTGTAATCTTAAATATCGATAATGTCTCTAAGCATTATTTTAACATGATATTGTTTCTCAAATTTAAGTTAACTGTAAACTTATTATGTAATAGTAACTGCATTTTCCCTTTTTTTTTTTTTTTTTTTAACTTGAGAATAGGAGAGTTGAACTCTATATTTTTAGGTAAAATCAGGTGTAGTATTATTGTTAAACTATAAAACTACAAACATATATTTTTTTAAGAGAATATTGATATCATTAAACAATCATATAGTAATTTACTAATAGAAAAACCAACAAGCTAACTACAAATATTATTAGGTGAATAAAATTGGACAAATAAATTAATGTTGTTAGTTCCAATATGATCAACTAGTCGCTGTCCGAATCTATTTATGGAGCAAGGATGTATCTTTGCCTGTGATTTCTTATTTCTTGTCCAATGGATAACTAATTTTGCTAATAGATATACTTACTTTAAAACCAAGATATAGTTGATAATGACATATATTTAAAATTATTCAGTGAGTAAATTATTGCTGGCCCCTACGCATGGACGATATTTTATATATACCACACACACACACACACACACACACACACACACACACACACACACACATATATATATAATCAATCATCTTCGTGCTCTCAAATTTTAGATCCTTATTAATTTGTTTGTTGAATTTTTGTAAAAAGAAAAAAAAAATAGAGAAATAAATTAGGGAAATAAATCTCGCTCAAAACCGTTGTGTTAGAATTATAAATTATAAACAAATGGATAAATATCACATAATTGTACTTAATCCCCTGGTTTTTTTTTTAAATGTTTTTAAGGGAAATCCTAATTAAAAAATTAAGCTAGATTGGTTCAAAATCCAGTGACTAAAATGAGAGTTATATAAATTCAAAAACAAAATGTAAATGATCTTAAAAGTAAAGAGGCACAAATGTGAATAATCATTTGTGTATATACATATATAATTATATATATAGATATAGAGGGGGAAAAAAGAAAGAAAAAAGTGGGACAGTCTGCTACCCTACCAAATTTTTGCAAGAATTATCACGAATTACACGTGCATCTTATGAGGAGTTAGTACAACGAAGTAGACAGGAAGGCCACTCATCATTTATGCACATGGATTAGTGAATTGTTTGTCACAACCAAATCCAAATAAATTTTTTTTTCTATAATTCTATGTGTCAAATTGGAATTAATCTTTAAGTTAAAAAAAAATGGAAATAAAATATTCCTCTTCAATTCCACTTTAATCCCACAATTTTCACAATCCTTCATAAATTTTTTTTTCAACTTTAATATTCTTTCTTCCATTTTTAATGTACAGAATTGGTAAAGAAATTGAATCATAAGACATGTAACATCAAATATGTAAATGACCAAAAAAAAAAAAAAAAAAAAACTAATGATCAATGCTGATGAACTTCAACCATTGTATTCATGTGTTCCCAAAGCCAAGGCAGTCCTCTCAACATGCTTCAACAGAACCTCATAAACCTTGTTCCTCAATCTTCCACAAGCTTCCGCAACTTCAGAATCCTCGTTCCCGAGCTTCAGGAACTCCGATCCCTTCTCGAGAATCGCTTCCAACCAATCACTAATCTTCTTAATCCGACACATCATTTCACCTACCTCGATATCTGAACATTCTAAACACAATTTGCTCTTTAACTCCTCTAAGTACTTCTCAGCATAACCCAAGAACCATCTTCGGCATTCCCTGTCCAAAGAATTGGTCAGTTCTAGAGCAGCACACAAAGCACTTCCCTTAATCCAATCCTGCGAATTGTCCTTTTCGGTTTCGATTCCCACTTGATCTCCAACAATAGTTGTGTCCTTAGTTTTGCTAGCACAAGCTGTGCTCGTTCGTTTCGTTGCGTTGGTTGGGAAACTAGGCACGGATTTTGGGCTAAGATCAGATGCCAAGGCGGCTTTTATCCATAACCCCGCATTTTTCTTTCTCTCCGCTGCAAGTTTTAGCGTTTCTGCAGTGGATTTTCGGTTGTTTTGATCAGTGACATTAGCTCTTAGTGGGCTGGTATTTGTCAATTGCTGAATAATTAGTCTGGTTTGAGCCAAATCTTCTTCAAGTTTGAAAAACATATAAACTGATTTATGTTTTTCCTTCTCTTTTGATGACTTAAGCTCTGAGTATGTACTGAGAATCCAAAAAAAAAAAATGTTGGTGGTAAAACAAATTTGGTTGAAAACTGTACTAATCATGAGCATAGAATTGCATACTTTAGGCATTTGAGCAATCTTTCGGCCGCGGAAGCCTCTTGCAAAGCCTCCGCTGATGCAAGTAAGGCCTCATCTCTACACCTCTCCATATCCTGCACAGAGAGCATTTGGAGTCCGTGTTGCGACATCGTGTCATAACAAGTCTTGTTCGTAAAGAAAATGAAGAAAAGCGTGATAAAATGAATACCTTTCCGAGCTTCACTAAATTCCGAGGTAGCGAGTTCCATGGTGTCCTACATTCTGCCAATTCTTTGTTATTGACATAACTAAATGTCACTGTTGGGTTCAAGAACTCCTCACAATTTCTCACTGACTTGATGCAGGTTCTACTCTTGTTAGAACTTTTGACCAATTTTGGTGGTTTTGTTTTAGAGCTTGAATTGCCACCGGAGCTATCGTACTTGCCAGACTGAATTAAAGAGGCCTGTGTATGCAGAATACAGTTTCATGACAGGTTAAAAAACTACAATCCTTTTTGCGGCGTAAAAATGTTAGAACGATATAATTTTTTAAGACGTGTATCGTTACTCTTAGTAATGTAAAGACTCTACTTTTGAATTGAGAAAGAACAAATGGATGCCAAGAATTTAAGACAAGAACACTCACACAAGCGCTTCGCCTTCGGGCAGGTGGCTTCATTCCAGGCTTGGAGGAAACCAAGTAACCTGAAGCGCCCACACCGTTCCAGCTTCTTCTCTTGATCGGCGGTGCAGACCCGGAAGGCGACATTGTACTAGCAGAATCACAATCTCCTTTCATCACATTCGAAACATGACTATTAACACGCCCGTTTCCCGACTTACAACCATCCCTTCCGCTCCCATTAAGACCGGCTCTCGAAGCACTCAAATAACAAAATCTTTCCCTCGGTTTCTTATCCATTTCGGATACCGTTTCAGCAACCCCACTTACACTTACAAAATCATCCATTGAAACAAGATCTTCAGGTTTTCCAACACAAGGGAATCGACCAGGGACAGGCCTAATTCCTCTGAGCACCGGCACCGGACTGCCTTTGTCGATCTTATCGACAAATATCAACTGCCCGAGTCGCAATTCGTTGCAGAGAACCATGTCATCTTGCTCATGAGGCAAAGAGACAAACAAAGCGTGTGAAGAATCCGAGACTTCCAAGTAAAACCCCTGCTTGGGCCAGAGATCATCATCACCCTCTGCCAAGACCGGAATGATGCTTATGATTTGCAGTAACTTGGGTTCGCCATCGACGTTCGGAGGCGTCTTTTCGGTTCTCATCCGTTCAAGAAGCTTCACAAGAACTCCGGGGCTCAGAATTTCCATGTTCTTGGAAAGAAATCAGAGAATAACACAAAAAAAGAAATGAAATTGCTGAGAACTGAATGTGAGTTAGTGGTGGGGTTGTTGAGTGGTGGGAAATAGAAGTTGTGGAATATGTCCGGTTTGGTCTCTGTGCAGTGAAAGTTTGAGGTTTGAAGATAACAAGAAAATCGCCATGGAAACTGGGAAAATGGGAAAGGTAGTTAAAAACAGTTATGAGTGTTCGGTCGGTGCAGGGTTGGGTTGGGCCTGTTCAAATTCGTTGGGATTGGGCTGGATTAAAATGGATCGGCCTATATCAACATTGTTGGGCTTGGTCCTGAACATAGTAATTTGGGCATTTTCTTGACTATGCTTAGTGACAGGGGTTGCATGCAAGAATGCCGCAGATGAGATGATAGAGAAATTGCAAAATAACATTTTTGAAAAAAATAATTGTAAATTATAATATAAAATTTTAAATATAGTAATGAATAGCATAATTAAATTTGTAACCACATAATAAAATTAAAAAAAAAAACTCTTCAAGGTCCGTTTGCCTAATCATCTCATTTCAACTCAAATTGTACTTTTTTTTGTCTTTTTTTTAAAAAATTTTTGTCTTTTTCCTAAAAAGTTTTTTGTCTTTTCTGAAAATTAAAAAAAATTTACTATTACAACTAAAATATTTCAACTCAAACTAACCAACCAAATGGACCCTCATTCTTTCTTTCATTTTTTTTCGAACATGAAACTATACACATAAATTTGTTATAAAAACAATTAACTATAAATATGTTGCATTTAAAAACTTTAAGGAAATCCATGGATTTATCAGAAAATATGTTATAAACTTTAGAAATAGCTATAAAACATGATATTTACTATAATTTCCCTAAACTTTATACCTCCTTATAGTTGTGCCTACCATAACATTAAAGTTATTCATTTTGTTCATAACATTAAAATTACCAATTTTACTGTAAGAGTGGGCAAAATTTTAAAGAGATACTTAAAATATGACTCTTCACCAAATTTTTTCTAATGATAGAGAATTGTAGTTTTATTTATTTATTATTATTCATTATTATTTCAGTTATAACAGTTAAAATAGTCTCAGTTTCTTTGTATTCTAATTATGATAAGTATGAATAGTTAAAAATCTAAATTATAGACACGTCTATTTTTGAGGGGCTGTTTTCAAAATTTAAAAAAAATTTAATTTTGAGGAATTTAAGGAATATTCCTCTTTTAACACTTAAAAAAAATTATACATCAGTTTTTTTTTTCCCTGTAAAATTGTTCCTTTTCAATTTAATTTAATAGAGAATAGATGGACATAAATTTAAAAGTATAATAAGAAGATATATTAATCTCTCTCTCTCTCTTTTAGGAAGTAAAATCTCTAGACTCGTTATAGGGACATTCTTCAAGCCTCTTCCAAATGAGTGAAGGCAATTTGATTATTGATAGAACGAATTGCTTTGTATGTTCATCATGAATCATTATTCCATATTGTGAGTGTATCTAAAGCTTAAGCCACTTGTTTGCTTATAATGATGGATCCTAAACTTTTGGGTGTTATATATGTTCAGTAAATTAAATAGAACTATTCTTCTTCCATGGCAACGTAGGAAAATTGTATAGTCCTTATCCACTCTACCTAATACTCATTTTATATGATTTTGTTAACATGCTTAAGTAGACGTATACAATAATTTTTAGGATTATTCTAATCCGTATTTCTCGAATTCTAAGATCATTCTTATTCTACCCTCCTAATTTTTAAAACTCATTCTTTGCTTTCTGATATTTTGAATTAGTTTCGTGTTAGTATTTTTGTTAAAACAAAAAGAAAAAGTATGAAAGGTACTATATTAGGATTATTTCAATAAGAGAAACAATAAATGAAGCTAGTAACTTATTATTTTTTTTTTAACGACAACTCTAATAAAAAAGGTTACAAAATGAGTCTAATTCAAAATTCAATAGCAAAATTTTTATTTTTATTTTATTTTTTGAAACATCTTATATGTTTTGTCTTTTGCCAATTGTCTTGGCGGTGGGCTTCATGAAGCCTGTTTTTTCTTCAGCACTTCCTTCTAAGACACTCCTTGCCATCTTTCTCATCGCCAATTCCTTTCCATTTTTTTGTAGCTTTATATAATTACTTGGCGTT